>CM059305.1:11702500-12010000 GCA_030340665.1 Neosalanx taihuensis
TAGCATCAGTTTGGACTCCACCCTGTAAGCATGCCCTCCTCACTGTATACACCGATACTGTACTTCCACTCGCATGCATCCAGACAGTATGTTCACTAGGCATTTCGCTAGATCCATCCATTTGAGTCTATATACTAGTCTGTATTAGCTGGTCCATGATTCTCGGATGTTTTCTCAGCATCTCAGCGTTACTTAAATAATGCTAGTAATGAAAACATCATTACTGCACTGTAAACAGAAAGTCAAACCAGCATGATTGACATTAGTCACTCTCCCCCCCTCGGGCTGAGCACATGACGCTAAGTAGTTCAGCCATCCTGCCAGATAACCAGACATGTGCACCGCAAAGTCACTTCTGATCCCGCAGCACAACGAGAAGTTACGCCAGGCGTCCAAGTTTGACAGCACTAAAGCCATCCTATTCACCAGCCAATCGGAACGTTTCGCTTCCTCAAGTCTATTGGGGCGGAATTTCTTCGGCCTCTCTTTTCCCGCCTCAATCTGCTCTCCATTCTTTCGGAACCATTTTGTTTTTATTATGTAAATATCCCGAGGCGTTAGCACCAAGCCGTGCCCAGAGACCAGCAAATGAACTGTGTTCATGGCCGTCATTTAGGCATCCATAATGAGATTTGAACTTGGCAGAGCTGAGAAGCACGTTGACTAATGCTTGTTATGCTAATATCCCATGGTGGGCTATCTACCATTCAAATGTTGTCCTCCTACACCAACAACAACGCATGATGCCTTTTTCTCAGCTCTCAGTCTGTCTTCCTCTGCTGTGCCTCAACTCTGTTTTAAAGCTGTAGATAGATGTGCGGTAAATGGCTTGATTGCGGTTTTGTTCGAGAATCTTGTTTTGTTATTTCTTATTATTGTCCAAACGCCTTTTTTTCTTTCTCTCCACGGCCTGAACTCCATCTGGTTCTATCAATCCTGTGACACAATGGAACAGAACAGCTGAGTGTGTTTGCGTGTGCATGTGTCAGCACGGGTGTGTTGGTGCGGCCGTGTGTGTGTGTGTGTGTGTGTGTGTGTGTGGGGGGGGGGGGCACAGTTTACCCGAGTGTGCGTACGACAGAATTTTCCCTAACAGCTGTCTCTGCCTCCGTTGGCCCGTGGAGGCTGTGCTCTCAAAAGGACATTGAGACGAGGCTGGCAGTCAGGACTGTGATAACTCCTGAAAGAGAAGCTGAACTCTCTCAGAACCCTCCTAGATGCCAGCCTGGGTGAAATCTCCGTGTCAGCAAGAATCGACCGAACCAGGCGGGGTTAGCACCATGCCAACTGTGTGTATGTGTGTGGGGGGTGGAGGTGGGGGGTGGAGGTGGGGGGGGGGGTGTGGTAGTGTGTGTTTTCCTTGTACAGGAGCGCTCTGTTGTTTTATTTCACGGTTCGACAGACAGAGGGAGTTGCCTCTCGTCCCTCTAGTCCCAGATGGATTTCCTGGAGTTTTCTAGGTCACACGATATCTCTCTTCCTCTCACTGTCTTGTTTCCTTCTCCCTCTCTTTTTTGCCCCTCTATCTCCTTTCTCTCTCTCCTCCCCTCTCTCTCTCTCTCTCTCTCTCTCTCTCTGTCTCTCTCTCTCTCTCTGTCTCTCCCTCTCTCTCTCTCTCTCGCTCTCTCTCTCTGTAAGTAAAATATTTAGTAGCCACATTTGCAAATGACCTTGCCAATACCCCTGAGGGACACATCTGTAGCAACGCTGTTGTCGTCTGTTGTTACGGTCTTCTGAGCCTGTACATCCACCTCCATCTCCTCCTGGTCTTCGGTGTCTCCTCTCCCCACTGCTCCCCTAGCCCTCCTCTTTTCCCCACCTCCTCCTCTGCTCCCCCCTCCTCCCCCCTCCTTCCCCAGAGAGAGTCAGAGACCCGCAGCAGGTTCATTGCAGCCTAGCCTGTTTGGTGTGGGGGGGGGGTGGTGGGTGGGGGGGAGTCGCTGTCTCCGGCAGTTGACCTCAAACAAGGCTGGTGGCGCGCCACGCTCACAGGCCAAACAACATGTATGTGCTCTGACCGGGGAAGGGGGGGGGGGGGGGGCATGAACCCATCAGGCTGAGCTTAATGTGTGCTGCCAGCACCCACCCGCCTCGCCGGGGTCTCTGCTCCCGCACGCTGCCATTTCGTCTGTAATCAGACACGGCGAGTGGAGGGTTGTGCGTTTTGAAGCGGAATTCCACCTTGAACGAGCGGTGAAACAGCTCTCATTCGCTCCCACAAAGATGTACTGGTCTACTGAAGGCTGATGAGTGCCCTGTTCATTTGTCTGTTGGATGTGTGCGTGTGTGTGTGTGTGTCCAGCTCACCTGATACCACAATCGATGGCCAGCCTCCGGCCTTGCCCCCCAAGCAGAGCAGGAGGACCCTGTGCAGCCAGACCAGCCAATCAGCCTCCCAGCTAGAGCTGGACAACCACATCAACGAACTGTACAACACCCCTGGGGCTGGATACAGGACAGTGGTAAGCCAGATCAATGCCTCTCCACAGAACATGGGCCGATGTCCACATTTCGCCTCGTGTTTTTTGGGGGGTGTTTTGCAATTACACCTCAGGACATTAGCTGTGGCCTTTGACCCTCTCGCAC
Organism: Neosalanx taihuensis; assembly: GCA_030340665.1. Lineage (NCBI taxonomy): Eukaryota > Metazoa > Chordata > Actinopteri > Osmeriformes > Salangidae > Neosalanx > Neosalanx taihuensis. The sequence goes on from CM059305.1 coordinate 11,705,087, forward strand.
ACAATGTTTCATTCTAAACTGTTGATTCTTCTGTTCTCTCTTCAGTTAAATGGGGAGGTCCCCCACGACAATCTGGTGTTGATTAAGATGTGCCCTGACGAACACGGACGATTTGGGTTCAACGTGAAGGTACATGGGCTGGCGGACCATCGTGAAAGTAGTCAACAGTCTCGGAATACCAACCTCCTCCTCCTCCTCCTTACTAATCTGTCCATCCTTTCTTCCTCAGGGTGGACTAGACCAGAAGATGCCCGTCATCGTGTCGCGAGTCGCCCCAGGAACAGCCGTACGTTGACACCCCGTTTTGTTAATCGCCACAAATAACTTCTTGCATCCTCCTTGATCCTCACTCCCAGTCTGGCGGTGCGTTGTCCCCTTCCTCCGCCCCTTCAGGCAGACCTGTGCGTGCCCCGTCTCAACGAGGGCGACCAGGTGGTGCTGATCAACGGGCGGGACATCTCCAGCCTGAGCCACGACGAGGTGGTGCTGATCATCAAGGCCAGCTGTGAGGAACGCTCCAGGGAGCTGGTGCTTCTGGTCCGACCTAACGGTGAGAGAGAAGGAGAGAGGGACAGAGAGAGCAGCACGGTTCGCCCCAATATCCCAGCATGCATCCTATTTAGATGCCGCTTAATGTCTGACTTGCCCTTCAGACCTTGTTTCGCATGCTTGTCACTACTTCTTAGCTCCATGTTTTTGATTATTTTTATAGTCATGGTCGAACGTTTTCCCCCCCTCTTCGCCCCCCCCCCCCCCCCCCCCCCTCATCCTCCTCTCCTGTGGTCTTTAGCCGTTTACGACGTGGTGGACGAGAATCTGGACGTGGAGGCGCAGTTCCAGTACCTGGCAGAGAGGGCGCCCCAGTACCCTGCCCAGCGGGCCCAGGATGCCTGGAGAGACGCCATGCTGCAGCTGAAGGAAGGCCTAACCACCGGGGCAGTCCTGTCCCAGTTCGACGTTAGTCTCCGCACGCAGAAACTCATGCTCATTACTGATATTGTCCACATAACCCAGTTTAATCTCAGAGGAGAAATGGAAAACTCTGTATTAACTGTACGCATAGACCTTAAAGTTTGACACACTCTGAGGAAGAATTCTAAGAAATGTCATTTTCCAACGGTTGTTAAATTCAGCATTTCACAATCCAATGACAAGTGGCGAACCGGTGTTTCAACCGAGGGAAACCACCTGCAACATATTGTAAAGCTTTTCAAAGTAAATTGCTTCCTGTTATTGTAAAATATGAGCCAAATCGTTTCCTGTTTGTGTCAGTGTTGCGTAATCACTGAGAGTGGGGTTTCACTGAGATATGAGCAGCTCTGTAAATCATCACTCACCCGAACGATTACTTAGCTCAAATCAACAAATAATAACCGTTGTTGATTTTATTTCACAGCAACTGTACCGGAAAAGACCTGGACTAATGATGTCTCACGCCAAATTATCTCAGAACATTTCCAAAAATCGATACAGAGACATTTCTCCGTGTGAGTATCAGCAGCAAGCTCTCCTCTCAGATAGCATCTCTACGTCATCCTGCATCAACCTCACTCCCACTCCCTCTCTCCCTGTCTCTGCCTCTCTGTCTTCAGACGACGCAACGCGGGTCATTCTGAAGGGCGAGAACGACTACATCAACGCAAACTACATCAACGTAAACGCACCCTGCCTCGCTCTACCTCTCGATCGCTGAAACGAACAGCATGCGTGCTCACCCCCCCTTTTCTTCACCTGTGTCTCTTCTCGACTCTCAATCAGATGGAGATCGTGGGAAGCGGTCAAACCAACCGCTACATCGCATGCCAGGGACCTCTGCCAGGGACGTGCCTAGACTTCTGGCAGATGACCTGGGAGCAGGGCTCCACCATGGTGGTCATGCTGACCACCCAGGTGGAGCGAGGACGGGTACGAGCCAGGCCTCTGTGCTTACTCTCCACAGCACCTTTTGGGCTAATTTACTGCGGTCATTTGGGGCGTATCTAGGGTCGAGCCAAGCGAAGGCCAACCACTACAGCATGTTGTGGTATCAGCCATTCACACTACGAACTCTGTGATACTTTAGTCTGTAGTCTTGCTGTAGTAGGATTTCTGAAAGCAATAAAACAAACGTGAGATCTCTGCTGAACGGCCATCTTATTCCGTGTTTCCAGGTGAAGTGTCACCAGTATTGGCCCGATCCGGACAACAGCACCACCTATGGAAGCTTCCAGGTGACCTGCGTCTCCGAGGAGGGGGACGCGGCCTTCCTGGTCCGAGAGATGACCCTCACTAACCTGGAGGTAAGACCAAGACATGTTTGCGTGGATTGTATATGTCCATGCGTCTTCCTGTCTGACAGCTTATCTGCCCGTGTGTGTGTGTGTGTGTTCAGAGCCAGGAGAGCAGGCAGCTGACTCAGATCCAGTACATGGCCTGGCCAGACCACGGTGTTCCGGACGATTCCACTAACTTCCTGGAATTGGTGAGACTGGTGCGCAGCCAGAGAGCAGGGGGGGAGGAGCCAGTGGTGGTCCACTGCAGGTAAGCTCTGTCCACACCAACCACAGATTTATTTATGTTTTGTTCCTATCGGTGGACGGACCCTGCATTTTAAAAACGCCGCTAGCTCTGAAACTCCATTTAAAAGAATTCTACCGTAATCATAGCTCTCCTCGCTGTCTCTCGTCTCCTCTGTGCCTCGCAAGCGCCGGGATTGGTCGGACTGGGGTTCTCATCACCATGGAAACTGCCATGTGTTTGATTGAGGCCAACCAGCCAGTGTATCCCCTGGATATTGTGAGGACAATGAGAGACCAGAGGGCAATGATGATCCAGACCCCAGTGAGTCCGCTGCACCTCCATCTGACCCCACATTGCATGCAAATGATACGAGATGATGACACCTAATTGTCAGGACAGGCTAGAATACAAGGAAACAGTCCCACGACGGCTGAACGTCTTTATCTTTTCAACACATTTGCATGAAATATCCAGCCTGAGGGTTTTCTGGAACAAAACGTAAGATCTTTATGTTTCGCTGTCTTCCAGAGCCAGTATCGCTTCGTTTGCGAGGCCATCCTGAAGGTGTACGAGGAGGAGCTGGTGAAACCGTTGACCCCCACCAGGCCTGGAACCCCCCCTGAGACCCCTGCAGTCTGAGCAGAGCCGGAGCCTGCCTGGGGCCAGCAGGAAGAGTCACCCACGCACAGACCCCAGCCAGCCTGTCTCCCTGACCCTCGGGCTGGAGCCTTCAGCACAGACAGGAGATGTTACTGTAGGTTCAAACTAGAAGAGGAACCAAGCACTGCTGCACTTTACGTTGACAAACACGACACAGAGAGAGATAGAGAGATGTCATTGGCCTCGATCGGGAAGAGTTTTCGAGGGACGGGTCGTGTCCAGAACTGGATGCGACTGTGCTGCCGTCAACACAGTCCGACCTTCAGGAGAACTTGAAGGAGACGGACTTCCAATCCACCGATTCGTCACCCCCTGACGCAGCTCTAGGATGAGATGTTGATTCCTCTACGTTTCGTAAACTCCACTGCCTTTTTCTCTAGGAAACTAGAGATTAGGGAATATCCTGTCAGATTAGGCCTGACCCTTCTCTGTGTTCTCTGTTTGGAAGGAGCGTGGAGATGAGTGCTTCAGGTTGGCTTCGAAGCGTCCTCTGACAGGCGCAGTCGAGGGGAGGTACGCACCGTGGTCCCACTCTGATCCACTCTCGCCCCGGAGTCGCCCCTGTTACACGCAATTCCTACTGATCAGTGGACGTATGCGCAGCTGTACACAGGTGTTCGGGGGGGGGGGGGGGTGTTGGGGGGGGCGGGGGCACCATTCTGCAGCTGCTGTGGCTGTCGTTTTTACTGTTGCTCTGAAGGCAGCTATTGAACCACGATTCAGAACGCTGAGTTCACTGGTACGTTGGGCTCTCTAAGAGGTTCCACAGCCCTTGACTAGAGGTACCTATGGCATCCTACTACTAAGACGTATAATTTTAAATGAGTATAAAGTTGCACTCTTTTTTTTTTCTTTTTTTAAGGGAAAATGAAGCCAAGACTTCTAATATATATGGTCTTGTGCTGTTGAAATGAAGGTGGAACTTTTCCTTTTTCTGAATCACAGCTAGATGTCATAAGGAAAACGAATCCTTTCTGAATTTAGAGGTGGACTGCATGCACTCTCCGATATTTTGCGTTTGACAGAGCAACATATTGTTGGTATGAAGAAGTTATTATTTCAGGTTAAAGGTTGTTGACTTTGATCTGTGAAAGACAGTGAAAGACCATAGGAAGAAGACATTACTGATTATTGTTTGAAATTAAATTGAAGAGTTATTCCAATGCCATGCCCTGCATCAATTTGCAGGGTTGGATTTTCATAAGAGGGAAGTACTGATTCAGAAAGACAGTGTACTATGACTCCATAGTGGTGTAAGATACAGGAGGTAAAAGCCTAAATATCCTTGCATTATGGTTTTTGAAACAGCCAGGATCCATTTAACCTAAATCATGGCCATATTCCGTATGACTGGATTAGAATTTGAATCCACTCATATCATATCAACCTACCAGTTATGATAGATACTACAGCTCTAAATTCAAATTACAAATATTGACTTGAAAGTTGCTTTTGTATGTTTAAAATGGAAAGCTACTTTCTGTTGGTTTTTGTTTGACTATTTTGATTTCTGACTCGAGAGCACCACATTTTTTTTGTCACACTTGTAAAATATTGTAAAGGCTGGATCTGTTTCAGATCTGAAGACAAACTTTACACAGATGAGGACAGAGTAATCAGGATTCATACAGTACGTTCATCCTTGTGAATGTTCAGCAACAACATGTCTTCAGAATTAGCCAAGTCTTGGCCAAGCTATAAGCTATGTTTGCTTTCAATATTTTTATAAAATATGCAACATTGCTTCTTTGAAATAGACGGCACTTAGCAAACAACTTAAGGGCAAAATCCTCTCATGAAAAGTAAAGAAAGATATGAAGCGAAGACTTATTTTTTATAAGAACAACAAAAAAAAGAGTTCCAGATTCAATTTTACAGACTTTCAGTCCCTAAAGTGTGAATAGCATTGAGAATTGAGTTTGACATTTTTGGAAGCATTGCAGTGGTTTTATGCAATTAGTCCTAGTTCTGTTCCAGAACACCCACGACTGGGATGTGCAGCTTGAAGCCCTGTCCAAACACAGAGCATTTTACAAATGTGTTTTATTATGAAAGCTGGGCTATTTATGCCAATGAACTGTAATTAGTGTCTGTAGATTTGCACATTTGCTTGTGCTTTCAACATTAGACATCAAGCTTGGCGTTTGCCCGAACTTATTTGCGGAAACTGAACTCTGAGATGACCTCATACAATTATATTGACAATGTTTACATTTTATGAAGACATTTGATGGGTGTATGGATGGATATTTACTCAAGATCAGTGTGTTTACAGAAGTGGCTGATGCTACACGTAGAGGAAATACCACAGTCAGGATGTCCATCCATGTCATCAAAAACATTTTGATGGAGGCAGTGACTGGCTTTTTTCTTTCAGTTCGTTTGTTCTTTATTGCACAGTGCAGTTGCACATTCTCACATCTTGGGACAGTATCAGACATCTTGCACAACTGTGATGTAAATACGCTTCATGTGCGACTAGTGGTATAAATCGTTTTAAAGATGAAAGGAAGGAGATGTTCATTGGCGTGAAGCTGTACAGAAATTGAATGTATCAATATTTTAGGATTTTAGGAAAACTTGTATGGGATGTAAAATTTTGGCTTTTGATGGAAAATATTTTTCATACTACTTGTAAATGCAGGTTAATGTCACAGATTCACCTGGTTACTAAATCAATGGGCTCGTTTTATCTGTGCTCTTGTGTTTTATGTTGTAAATAGGAGCAATATTAAGTAAAGTGCCAATGTTCTGTTAGTAAAGTCTTATTTCTGCTGTAACAATTGAAAAGTCAAGTGTTTTTCCTTTCTACTAATGAACACAGCCCCTTGTACAAATCCTGTGCAGACACAATGAATGAATGGTTGGATTTTTATGGACAGTACTGTGGCCAATAAGGTGACGTATGAAGTATCCAGTTGGCCAGCAGGAAAATGGGTGTCGCTCACCTGGGATAAGACATGACTGAAAAAAAAGAATCTCTGCTTCCATCTAGTGTTGAATTATAGAACAGGCAACCTCCACAGCCTGGACAACCCCACTGCTCATCGAATGATGAAGGTAACAAAATATGGAAATTACTCTGAGGTACAGATTATCCAGCCATCCATCTAAAGACTAAATGTATTCCATTCGAAGACGTGTTAAGTGTCAATGCATGTTTCTCAACCTTTATAATGTTTTGAACTTCCTAGTTTATTCCACTAGAGGGCTCTCCAAGCAGTTCTGTGAATGCTGAAGGCGCCCCTCAGGCCATGATAAGAAGCAGTGAAGTAATCAAACGTCTAAGACGTTTACACTTGGTGAGAGCATCTATCACTGTGCTGGATAACCTGCCTCAGCGCTTCACACTGTTGTGTTAACAGACTGTTAGGGACAGAGAAGGCCTCATCCATTCAAAGTCAAGGTGAACACAGCCAGAATGACCATTTATGACTCTCATAAAGTCTTTTGCTGTTGCTTCACTCCCACATCAAAGGCTGGGTATCATACCAGGGAGAGGCCACAGACATGGAGCCCGTCTGACAAGGCCAGAACACCGACAGCTTGCCTCCTCTCATAAACAGAGAATAACACCTCGGCTAACTGCAGCTCCCATCTGATGACATCTCAGAAGGTTCCAGAAACCGTAAAGGAGGATAAGGTAATCACCAGGGGACTAGACCTTCCCTCTAGTTAAGGACATGACTGAAAGTTAGAAGCTGTGTGTACAGTACACACACGTATGGCAAGTCCTGCAGCACAGCCACCTGGTTCTAATGTAAGATTACCAGGGCAACAATTTGTTCTAAGCTATGGGCGTTCCCCAGCATTGAAATGCAAAAGCAATCATAAGCAGTCATATCTTGCCCTGTTAATCACATGCATAGAACTTGTGGTATGGATTACAGCGATTAGCCTATATTTAGACATTCATTTTACAATATAACAACTTTTAATCATCATAATATGTACGTTAGGTCCATATAATTATCGATCTGAAGACTAGTACACACACAGCAAGTTTGTGTTCTTTATTTACCAAACGTATACATGTTTTGTGATAAGGAAAGCAGCAGATAATCTTATATTTTGGTGGTAGAGAAAGTGCACTGATAGGGTGGCTCACACACAAAAAGTCTGGATTGCAAATCACAGAGGAACATAAAAAATAGACTCCTTCCATTTCCAAGATTATGAATCATGTACACACACTTACACGTACAATATAGTACACACTTTGATAGTTTAAAAATAAGTAACAAATGTGTAGTGGAAGACAATATAAAGGATTACAAATATAAAGGGCCCACCCCATAAGCAAAGTCATTACACTTCTTTCTGAAAATGGACGCACATTAAAATGTCATACTTCCAAAACACAGTGTACTGTATTTAGTGATTGTCTTTGTGACTGTAAGAAAAGGAGCACAGGTAGACGTTGGCGCTGCTGCGCAGTATAAAGGAGTCTGAATCAAGACGCCGTGTCTATAAGGCCCATCAAAGGGCAGCTAGGCGGAGTCCAAAGCACATTCAAGGCTAGTTTCTACCAATCAGATTGCTTCACTCTTCCTGGGGGAGATTTATAAAAAAATTGGCATCCTTGGTAGACACCTCCCACTACAGGCCCAGGTTATAGTGAGGACCAGCTGTGTACAGGTGGATGATCAAGCCTGTAGATCCATATGAATGCTAGTGCACTGTACACGTTGTACTGACAGAACAATACCCATTCAAAAAAAACAAGGAACTGGCATAGTTCCCTCCAATAATATAAAGAACACATCATATAAGAACTCGGTGGTGCCCGTCACACAATGGCAGTGAGTAAGAGTGATTCTGTACAGATTGGTGCTAACGACAAGGCAAGGAGAATCAGCATGCGGTATCGGTAGGTTTGGCTCAGTCCGTTCAGCCCAGGCTGGTGTTTGGCATGGAGGCGGTGAAGCCGGGATCAGATCAGAGGATGACGCATTTTCGCTTCTTGTTCCTGCCGCTCGGCCCGTTTTTGTCCTTGTTCTCTGACATCTTCTTCTTTCGTACCTCGCGCATGAGATCAAAGAACACCTGTGCCAGAAGACAGGAGGTGAATTTAAATCACGTTAGGGTCACTACATTTACATTTAGTCATTTAACAGACGCTCTTATCCAGAGCGACTCACAGCGAGCACAGGGACATTTCCTCCATAGCGTGAAGCGCCTGGCCCAAGGACACAACATCATGTCGGCATAGCCAGGGTTCGAACCAGGTACCATCTGATTACTAGCCCAACTCCCTAACCGCTCAGCCACATGACTCCCTGACTCCACTTACTCCACTACAGTGGAAATCTCGTCAAAAAGGCTCCAGCTGCACTACGTACTTAACAAGGGACATGCGATCAACATTAGATTTCATGCATAATTAAGAAGGTCGCTAATGGATCGTAACCTAAACTGGTCCCGGATGACCGTGTAGCGTACCTTGTCCACGTTGGCACGCGTCTTGGCAGAGGTCTCCACGTAAGGCACCCCCCACTCCTGCGCCTTGGTGGTCGCCTCCTCCACGGTCACCTTCCTGCGATCCTCCAGGTCTGACTTGTTCCCCACCACCACCAGAGGAATCATGCCTTCCTCCTTCACGCGGAGGATCTGCTCCCTGGACACACACAAACACACACACAAAAACACACACACCAATAAAACAAATGTTTCCCATTTAAACAGCAACAAAAACCTAGGTTAGGGGTAACATTTTGACACTCACACACAACAGGGATGCACAACAGCATTCACCATTGCTACGTCTTTGGAATCAGATTCAGAATTCAGATTCAGAATTCAGGGTTAGGGTTCAGAATTCAGATTCAGAATCAGGAAGTGTGATATGAGGTGTGAAGAGGACCGTGGTGAAGCGAGAACCCGCATGAAAGGAAAGGGGAATCCCTGACCTGAATTCGGAAGTGGCGGTGAAGGACTCGTGTTCCGTGATGGAGAACACCAGCAGGAAGCCCTCTCCGCTGCGGAAGTAGTTATCTCTGATGGCAGCGTAGTCCTCCTGTCCCGCTGTGTCCAAGATGTCGATCTGGACCTCTTCCCCATCCAGAACCACCTTCTTCCTGTAGCTGTCTGCTTTGGTGGGCTCGTAGTCCTCCACAAACTAGTAGAAGGACGAGGAGAGAATCACTGCACGGTCAGAATGTGGAGATGCTATAATGTGCCAAGATAGCGTTACAGTAGACCTTCAAAACACCCTGATAGTTTCAAAGTTAGTAGAACCAGCAGTGTAGGGAACAATATAGAAGCCTGCCATATAGAAGCCTGCATTCTTAGACGAGAGCCAAGCACGTTGGCACTTCAGCGGTGGGTTTGTTATCGTCTCACCTCATCATACATGAACTGCAGCGTGAGGGCAGACTTGCCCACTCCTCCACTGCCAACCATGATGACCTTGTGCAGAACCAAGGAGCTCTGGTTTTTACTCTTGTTGGCTGCCATCACTTCACTTACCACCAACCCAGACACCTGTAGAGTTTAAGTGCACAACCACATGTTAAAGGCTTGCATACTTTAAGCTGCCCTCCAAGGGCAAAACTATGTGGGCATGATAACACAGTACTGAAGACACCCTATGCTTACACTGTCAGCAAATGCATTGGAAATAAAGGACGTATTCTGACGGCCTTACACAGAGGCCGTTGTAACAACACGATGGTACCATACAGTAGCAGTTGTGTATTTAATATATAGGTTACATATATTATATATTATACATACATATATCGAAATAGTTCAAGTCTTATGCTGGGGTGCCAAAAAGAGGAACACTGAAAGCCAGGCAAAGTTTCAAACTAAAGAAACGATCTTTTATTTGAACTCTTATCCAAATCGCGACGTATACTTGGGGGTCATCTTGCAATCAAGGACCCAAAATCCTCCAGTCTCAAAGCTGATAACTAATATTGATTTATTGATTTCATAGAAAATTTACTTTCTTCCTGCTTTTTTCTGTGCCCGCCTTTGTACGTCACCGTGCAGCTCGGCTTGTGATTGGTTCTATGCAAAGTAGCTACACTATAACAGCAGTTTCATTGGCTCTTGGGGCTGTCAATCAAGAACTCATGAGCGGTTTGTTTAACGGAGATAAAAAAGATAGTCACGATCAAAATATCCCACGACAAACTAGCGATAACGTTGCGTGCAGGACCGTTCGTGCTCGTTATTTAGCTCACCTCGTAACGAGCTTGCCTTCTGTTGGTAAATCTGACATAAAATCAAACGCTGAAGTTTCAACAAGTGAGGTTTGAACTTTCACTGCCTCACCCACCCTTCTACAGAAGAATAGAGCTTTCCGAAGTCCTAAAGCCGAGCTTGGCCGGATGGGACGTCATATACAAAACAGGATATGATGTAGTCCATGTTTATTGGACCTATCAATTTAATATTTAAGCCTTTATGTATGAATTTCTCCATACAATGCATTTAAAATTGTAGGAAAAATCTAGTTATTATTATTATTTAAATTTGTATATTCAATGATTTATTACCGTATTTCAGTAAATCATTCTATTATTAAAAACGCAGAGCTAACAAAAAAATGTCTGGTGAAATTATACTAATAACATAGTTTGGGTGTTAATATAATTAAATAACTTGGAAGCTTTCTGGGTGGGGGCCGTGAAAATGGTTGCATACAAATTTCGATCCTCAAATGGACTGGATCATCAAGATGTTACGCACGTAAAATGAGTTCATGAAACTGGACTGAAACTGAAATAAAACTTTATGGGGGCAAGACTTTTCGGAACCAAATAGTTAGGCAAAAACTAAAAATATTCGAGAGAATAATAAATAAATGGCGAAACTTTGCAGTTGCAAATTTTAAAAGATGGGTGGCAGTATTTCATAACTTTCTATTCCATTCTCCGCGAATGCTGTTTTACGTACAGGCTCAGGTTCAGTATTAATACAGAATGCTGTCATCGATGCTGGACAGCCTGCATACACTAAACCCAAAAGCCATTCGTTTTTTTGTTTTTGTTTGTTTCTTTATAAAGTTTGTTTGGTGATTTGTTCGTGTTGAGACATGTTGATTTACTTACAGCAAGATTTTAGCTTGAAAACGTTACATCATTGAAAATGTTTACCTAAAAACATGCAAAGAATCATTTTCAACAAAAGAAATGTATATGCTAAATGTCGTGCCAACCTGAAATGCATACAAAATTTAGACTTGAGGATTCTTCTTTTCAATATATATATATTCCACACGTAGTCTCAGACTTTGCCTATTTGCTCTTCATCCTATTCAATTTCCCCAGATGGGAGATGGTATTCTTTACTTCTAAGTAGCCTATAATCTCCTTCATACGAAGCATACTAGAGGGTCTAGTAGTTGGAGGGACGTCCCACGTGGTTTCAACTTCTTGTATAAAAAGTTAGGGGCTCCAAGTGGAGATGACATGGTTACAGGTCCGTCTGATCATTACACCTCTTTGCGCTGCGGCACGGGGGCATTTTGACATTGGAAATAAGATCACTTGAGTCGTGTATTCGAGAGGAGCCAATATCAAACCTCTGAAGGACGCAGGCTGAATATAAAGGCACATAGAACTAAATGACAACCTGGAGGCTGCGAATTCTAACATTAAATATTCGATCAACCATCCTGCTTTTTTCCCTTATATGGAATATCCTGACTTTTGTTCCTCAGCCATGGGTGCTTTCCTATTCGTTTAGTTTGACCTCGTAATTTTGCTTTCTAAATGTTGTTGAACATAGACTGCAGTTCAATGAAACCATGGCATGATATGCCAGGTATTGAACTAAAAAGAATTTGAGTCAAAAATATTGCTTGCGGTGTGATGATTGAGCTGAATTAGGCATACTTCAAAGCCTGAAGTGTTAAGACTGGTGTAGCCAGTCACCCTGGCATTCAGACAAGCAAAACGGAATTGACTCCTTATGCGCCTCTGAAGTCATCGGAGTGACAGATATTGAGAATGACCAAAGACGAGATGAACGGAATTCTTCACACGAGAGGCTGCGAAAGGAATTATAATTGATCATTCCTTTCATAATGAGTCATAATTGAAAATATATTTATCACACGCATGGAGGACAAGCAAGCAACTGTGACATTTACAGATTGACCGGATATGACAACTTTGGCTTTTAAAAATATCGATTTGTTAAAATATTCTGGACCGAAGTAAACAACTTTGAAAGGACTCTATATATTTTACCTTGATAGTTTAAATAATTATTCCGCGCCGTGCTTGCAAATTTATAGTAGTCAAGAAAATGAGTAGCTGTGTCATTAAAGTGGCATTGTTTGTGGCTCTCTCCATAAACTGCACGGTAGCGCCCGGAACTGAGACCCACACTGTATCCCAGGATACCTGCACGTCTTGCGGCATCGGCCAGCCGGAAGAGTCGGGCCGGGTGGACATCGACTTTCTGGAGGCGGTGAAGAGGCACATCCTGAGCAGGTTACAGATGAAGGATAGACCCAACATCACCCATCCCATCCCGAAGGCGGCGATGGTGACCGCGCTTCGGAAACTTCACTCCGGGAAAGTGAGGGAGGACGGGAGGGTGGAGATCCCGAACCTGGACGGACACGCCACCAACAACGAGGTGGTCGAAGAGACCTCTGAGATCATCAGTTTTGCGGAGACAGGTGGGTAATGGATGTAACGTTTACTGGATGTTTAAAAAACAGCCATGACCAAAACACACTGCAAAGCGCGTAAATCAATGCATCTGTTAAGTGAATTTACAGGACTGTCGTCATTCATCACGTTGTCGTTTTATAGTCGTTTTCCCGAAGAACACATGGTTGATTTAAAGTCTCCATTCTCATTTCGGGAGGATTATCTTGAATTATACAATTTTCCTTTATAATATGGGTATTGGTGTTACATTATCATATTACCATGAATCTGGGTCAGACATTTTTTGTAAGCTGCTACGACACACATTTAGAAATTACATGAAGACGGTCTTTGGTTACAATTTTTTATATATCCTCCAATAAAAAAGGAAGATCTATATCAATATGAAAAAATAATAATACCTGAATATTTTTACTATACCATCACTTTCAAATAGTGTGAGCAAAGGTTTTAGATTAAATTTGAATTTTACATTCAAGACCTTGGTTGGCCAGTAACATGCTGGGTGGGTCGTGTAGCAGTCCCTGCACCTCACCATGTCCCTGCCAGTTGGCAGTTTAAGCCATGGTATAGTGGCTGCCAGCTGGGCATGGCATTGGGACAAGCTCAAAGAACAAGTTACTCAGAGCTCCCCTAAAGGAGCCGGAAAATGATCAATGGTGCCACCTGCTTTGCCCACGTGTGTTCAACTGTTGCCTTTTCGAAGCACGAAAGCTTCTCTGTAGCCCATGTGGTTTACAGAGCAAAATCGTTAGGGAAAAGCCACTGGATTTGCTTGCGAAAGCAAAAACAGGCTGGAGACAACTTTGCTTTGCAGACAATCCGACCCTTGCAAGACAAACAATCTTCCAAATTTAACCCCCCCCCCCCCTCCCAGCCCCCACCGTTGAATATTAATGGTCTGAATGGTCAACCTCTGTATGCACCTCTAGTTCCTCAGCTCCTTTGGGAAAGGGGTGGGGGGAAGGGAGGCAGGGAGAGGAGGCAGGGAGGGAGGGAAGGGGAGAGGGAGGGAGGGGGAGATGGAGGGGAGACGGGGTACATGGCCACGGGCATGAGAAAGCAGTATGTAAAGAACATCACATGGGTCTCCATGAATGAGTTTCTTCAGCATAAGGTCAGTGCTTTGTGTCAGAGCCATGCATGCTGAATGTAGATTGGAATGGGGAACTCCCTGTCCCTCCTGCCCATTAGAATTCAGGATGTGTTGAGGGCTCCTGCATGTAATGCAGGGAGACCAGGGTCCTTCTCTGATCCTGGACTCCATTCCTGAACCTCGTCTCAGCTGTGTAGGTGACAGAGACTGCACAGTGGCCCCTGATGAAAGGAGACAGAATGAAAGGATGGCAGATGCACAAAAGGCAAATCAGGGCTTTTATCAATCGAGCATCCAGTTCACCTTTTTGCCTGAGGACTTGCATCAATTTTGTGCCCACGCCGGTCAAACCCCATAAGGACACTGTGGCTCAGTGTGCTGGCGTTCACTCTATTAGGTGGCTCTGGTTGTCTCAAAGCCACATGATGTCTCCTGCCTCGCCAAACCAAAAATAATGTTTTAATGAGGTTCAGAGCAGACAGGTTGTGCCCCCCCCCACCCTCACTCCCCTCCAAACATTAATATCACAGACTAATGTCTCAATGGGTGTTTATTTATGTTTAAATAGATAGAGCAGTGTGTGGTAGAGCAATGTGTGGTAGAGCAGTGTGCGGTAGAGCAGTGTGCGGTAGAGCAGTGTGTGGTCCACTTACAGCTAAGCTGTGGCGTGTTAACGCAGAGCTTACCTAAATGCATGTGCCGCGCGGTGAAGGGACTGCAGGTGAAGACTCGCTCCTGTTATTGTTGTTTCAGAGGACAGGCCTGCAAAGGAACGCTGCCTAGCGGTGGGACTCCATGTTTCCCTTCAGTTACCTGACAAGCGTACTTGAGATGGCTCAGTTAGATTTCAGGTGTGAGCCTGCTGTTTCTGCTGCTCCAGCAAGCATGTTACGTTTCCAGGAGACAGGTAGCAGGTTTTATTAGGAACCCAGCCAGTAGACTCTCGTTTAATTTCCCTTTTTACTTTGTAAGTCGCTTTGGATAAAAGCGTCTGCTAAATGAATAAATGTAAATGTAAATGTACTTCACACTATTGTTTATGTTTCAGGGGTAATTGAACTTGTCAGATAATTACTTCACATGATTCATTATAAATGATATGTTAATTATGTTTTTGGTGTTCCTATATAACCAAAAATGTGCTCGATGACAACTATGAAAATCATACATGGACGTGAATTGGATGGTTGTTACCAATACCACATACTAGACCACAGAGCTGTGTTTCTGGGGTGATGGTTGGGAGGGCTTGTGTCATGTAAATGTCTCTTTTTTTTGCTTCATCATTCTTTTCCTGTGATGCCACAGCAGCGCTATCAATGTCTGGCGGTTAGCATGCGTTGTTACTTTACATCACAGGGCGCACATTGTGTTACCAGTTAGGCTCAGTAAGCTCTGGTTTTCAGCAGCATTCACAGCAAAGCCTTTGAAGCTTTGTGCTTGGGCTCTTCTAAGTTCCCTTCTCATATCCAGGCTGAATCGAGGCCAAGTGGGCCTGATCCCAGCGTTGCGCTGTCTCTTTGGGAGTCGGGATGGGACAAAGTGAAGGCCGGGTGGCTTCCTAAAAGCTGTCCCCCAGTTTACACGGTTTTCTCTCAATCCTTTTGGGAACCATTCGGAAGCAGCAGTTCATGTCCCTGCATCATCCGTTTGCTGGGGGTGACAGCCAAACCCACTGTGACCTCTCTTACCATGGTAACTGTCGGTCTCAATTTTAAACCAGTATGTTGAAATGTTCCCAGTTCTGTTCATCAGTTATCGGTCCATCCCTGTGCACACTGGGCGATGGCAGACTCCAGGCTAGCCTTGGTATTTATCAAGAGGGTTATTCATCTGCATGGATCTTCTTCTCATTCTGCCCTTTCAAGATGTCTGTTAAACCATGTATTCAACTGCTCTTCAACTGTCCTAACCTAGTCTTTCTCTTTTTGTCTGTGCCTTCTTCAGATGAGCTGGTGTCTTCAAAGTCCAGCCTCTTCTTCTTGATCTCCAATGAGGGGAACCAGCACCTGCAGGTGACCCAGGCGAACCTGTGGCTCTACTTCAAGCTTCTACCGCCTCCCTTGGACCGGGGCCCCACCAGGCGAAAGGTGACCATCAAGATCTACTACCAGGAGCCTGGCCTGGGCAGCAAGTGGAACCTGGTGGAGAAGAGGGTGGAGCTGAAGCGCAGCGGCTGGCACACCTTCCCCCTGACGGAGGCCATCCAGATGGTGTTCGAGAAGGGCGACCGTCGGCAGAACCTGGACGTGCGCTGCGAGGGCTGCGAGGAACTGGCCGTGCTGCCCATCCTGCTCAACCAGAACGACGAGTCCCACCGGCCCTTCATGGTGGTCCACGCCAGGCAGTCCGACAACAAGCACCGCATCCGCAAGCGCGGCCTGGAGTGCGACGGCAGCAACAGCCTGTGTTGCAGACAGCAGTTCTACATTGACTTCCGCCTTATCGGCTGGAACGACTGGATCATCGCCCCGTCGGGCTACTTTGGGAACTACTGCGAGGGGAACTGCCCCGCCTACATGGCGGGGGTTCCGGGTTCAGCCTCGTCCTTCCACACAGCGGTGGTCAACCAGTACCGAATGAGGGGCATGAGCCCCGGGTCCATGAACTCCTGCTGCATTCCCACCAAGCTCAGCACCATGTCCATGCTCTACTTCGATGACGAGTACAACATCGTCAAGAGAGACGTGCCCAATATGATTGTGGAGGAGTGCGGCTGTGCTTGAGCCTCTGTTCTAAGTGGACTTAGCGACCTTTGTAAACAGAAAAAACAAAAACAATATTACAAAATAATTATAGAAACAAAGTAATATTTATGGACTATTATAAGCATATGCACATGCACACACAACCTCATTCACACATATCTACACACTCTCACATATGTCTGCACAAACACCTGTATATATATTTATGTTTGTTCATTTTCTCTGGTAGAAAGCCTTTATTATTTCTGCCATTGTGTAATTCAATCCCATTTTGTAAAAACATGTTCGCAAAAGTCATTTTGGTTTCTGTTTCAAAGGGATTTGAACAAAATGGTTCCAAGGTTGCTGTTTCTATTCTGGAAATGGGATGTTCTCCACTCTGAGGAAAGTGGATAAAGACGTTTTAATGGAGAGCTTATATTCCAAACATTTCATGAACGTATCTCTACAAAGCCCTAGTGAAAGCACTGAAGCCTCATATCCACCACAACATCACAACATCAGCACTTCCAGCCAGGAATACACCTTGGTGACTTGCAACAACACAGCTGTCCATTATTACCAACAAAATCTGAATCAAGCCTCTAGAAATACAGAAAAACTGAATTGCAGGTGAATTCATTTGGACGAATTAGTCTCCGTATCAGAAAATGATTCGGACAAATTTCCATCAGCATCTGCTAAAGCTGCCACCAAAACATGAGTCAGTCTCCCTAACCTGAGCTTACATGTCACCACACATCCAGCTCTCTTTTGATTCCCTTCTGGTATCTTCCACAGGTCGAACCCTCTAGTATGTTCATCCCTCTCATTTCAGTCAGCAAAGTAAAGACTTGCCATATTGCTCAGTTTAGTCATGGGGCAGCTTAGCACTTCCTAATGCACATTTGATAGCACTTGCAGATTGAAATGCCTTTAAAGAGTGGTGCACCTACCCATGCTCACAATCCTTTAAAAAAATAAGTGCCGCATGAGCTATGCAATGTATAGTATTGACCCACACCAGACAAACTGAACTTTAGTTCTAGTTATAAACTATCATCCATACTTGAAATGTAATCTTCTGCTTATTCTTCAAAGCTAAAGATTGTTACAATTTTTGCACTGAAAAGTTGCGTGATTAGTAAAAAAAAAAAAAAAAAAAACTGCCATTGAAAAGTTATTTTTATAGATGCAAATTGAGTGCTGTTCAAATGTATTATACCTAATCATGGAACCAAAGAGGCCAAGATTTTGAGCTATTGTAAGATGGCAATGCCATCATATTATTTTGTAAATTACTTGTGACCATATAAGAGGCCTAAACACTGTATCAGGGTACAATATTATGGACTCCATATTCAGATCAATCTCTTTTCTATTTTGTACCTATAGGCAAATGGAATATTTCATATTTTTTCATCAACTTATAATACACCTAGGTTTTCTAGTTCTTGTTCCAGAATCATTTAGAATCAAATACATGACTCTATGTACAGCTGATGTAAGATATGAATATGCTTTTAAAATATTTTGTTCTTTGTAACTGTTGAGAAATAAATTTCTTATTCTCCATTACCTAATTCCCTCTTGGCTTTTGTTTTGAGAAAGCTACAGCACATTCTACATTAAAAAAAATATATATATAAAAAATCCAATGAGCCTCAATAGTTTGAGAAGCTCTCCAGCTCCTTCAGATGGTAAACAGGTGATTATTCATCCCCACAGAGTCTTAAGCAGGGCTAATTAGGGCAGAGTGAATCCGGGAAGGGCTTCAGGGGTCAAGTGGCATGTCCCAGGTCACACTCTCAGTGATTGGGAAACAGAAGCAATTATCTACAGCCTGCGCAGCATTAGCAGATAACATCAGATTAGGTTTCTCTGCAGGCCTTGTTTGTTTAGAAACGTCGCTGTTGTTTAAGACAACATCGCTGAGTGTCACTGGGAGTGTAAAGAAGAAAAAAATCCCTCCTGCATCGCTCAGGTCAGACAGGACTGAACAGCACAGCTCAGGAACATACCAACACACCATTCTGAGCCATCAAAACACAGGTCGACGTGTCTCCAACATCCATCACAGGTATAATTGCCTCAAATGTATCCATTAGTGTCTGCCAAGGCAATGAAAATGTGTTTGTCAGCTGTGTGAAATGATATGCTTTAGAGAAAAACAGTCCATCCTAATCTGGCAGTGAAGGAATGAGTCAACTCTCTCATCTGGTGTTAGTGTGGAATGAGAGAGAGAGAGAGAGAGGCTGGAGGCTGGTTGAGAGGAATAGAGTGAGATGGGTGGAGATTTCCTGAGTTCCTGGCAGTAAGTAGTTGTTAGTGTTGTGAGCAGCAGGACCAGGGGCCTGTGGAGTGTGCCCAGGTGACAGACGGAGCTGTTTTATCACGTACAGGAACACAAGAAGGAGACCCATCTCAGTTCCAGGAATGTTAATGACACAACAGAAGCCCCAGGGGCCCCTGGTGATCCTAACGCAATTCAACATCATGTTACAAATACAGGCAGTGTGGTGTTTTGACAGTCTGATCAAACTCATGGAGCAGCTAGCTATAAGACCAAGTGACATTTAATGTTGATTTATGGAGAGTCGGTCCAATTTTTTGGAGCTCGAGAAGATCGTAAATTCACAGAGGCCTAAAGGGAAATTCTTTAACAAAAATTATTTCATTTTTTTTATGTCTGACAAAGATCTGTTCACTATCCCAGTGAGAACTTGACAACTCCAAATATTGTGAACGTTCTGTCATTTCTGTACATGGCATCCTTCTTATGATATCAGCAGAAAAAGTTCCAACATTTTAAATGAACTAATTTGCTGGTTTGGACATATGAATCTAAAGCAAAACCCAGCCAACGTGAAGAAAACTCTCAGAGCAGCAACACACACATCTGAACACAGTCACCCTGTCTGGCCTGAGAAACTTCAGGCTACTTTAAATGGGATTGATTGGAAAGTACAAAAAGCAATCACCTTTCTGTCAAGTGAAGTGCCTGACTGACAAGCCTGAGTGACAAGCCGGCTCTACTGAAAGCCACAAAAAAGTATTTCTGTCTAGGTCCATATATGATTAGGGCCTGCTGTTGAGGGAGGTGTATGGGGGGGGGGGAGCCAAGAGTAGAGAGCAACAATAGCAGAGTCACTACTTGACAGAGAGGGGAATTCCAATCAAGACGCCCAGATGCATTGTTTGACCCTAACAGAGGTCACTCTCTAGCTAATCCGAAAAATTCCCATCCCCGCTCCCTCATCATCCCTGCACTTCATTTGACTCCAAAACACTTCTACCTCGCAGCTTTTGACAAAAGCACGGACGTAAGCGATTAAACTGACAAGGTGAAACATAGTTCCTTCGTTTTTTCAACCCCGATGTACACAATGGAAAGAGCACGGTTAAATACCAGTTCAATTTAATGTGGCCATTTTATTGAGCCAAAAGGGTAAACAAGAACTTACATGTTTAAAACCCTCGACACGTCATCAAAAGTTAAAGTTTGAGCTAGAGGAACAAGATCCTGTTTAAAAGGGCGTCACCGCGTTCTGCCTTGCGTTCTTCAGAGTTTATTGAGGAGAATGACAGGAATGTTCCACTTGAGTTTTCAAAATAATGTACAAATCGAGCTATTTCATCCCTGACATCAACAAACCCACTATTGCTTCTAAACCCAACCAAAATGTTATAACCGCACACATTTTCCACGTTTCATCATTCAAAAAGGATACAAGCTAATAACTGTTCCCAGATAATGTGACCTTCTCAACCAAACAGAAATTATTCCACTGAGGCCTCACACAACGGAACATTTCTTACTTATGGTGTCATTACAACCACAACACATCGCCGACATAGCCTCGGGAATACCTATGTTGGTACTGACTACCATACAAAGTGGCTTTGATAAAAACACACGTAACATACTCCCTGGGGGGATTCATGTTTGATGATGGAGTTGTTATTCATAGCTTCCCTCCATCATCCTTCCTTGTTCTGGTCAGGCAGCATCAACATGGCTCTCCAGCGAGACACCAGACATTCATTCCACTTGATTGCAACCCAGGTCCCCGGACAAGGAACGCCAGACAGGCAGCCATGCCTCTCAGCTAGCCCGCTCCAAACACTCAGCAGGGGATGCTTATGGAGGAGCTTGGTACGATAAGGACAGGATGAGTCATAGCTAATGATGTCTTCACCCTTCTGAAAATAACCTGAGAGTCCAGAACCCAAAACAGCCCCCACTAGGACACGTGTTTGCAGAGAGCACATGGGCTGATTACATTTGTAACATTTTGGAAAAAAAGTCTTCGTCTTCTGACCTGAGAGCCTGAGAATGATAGTTGACTTTAGGGCAAATCCAGTACAGCACCATATAGTTGATCATAATGACATTCCAATAATAATAATATGAATGATCCTAATTTGAAACCTCATAACCATCCAAAAGATGTTTAGTGATGCTTGGTGAGATGGAACCAGGTACTCGGCTAAAACCACCAACTAATACTGAATGAGTTTGTGGACTGTCCCAACGCTGGTACCATCATGAAATACGGTTCATGAAACAGAACAGTCAACTCCAGGGAATCCGACCATGTCCTTTTCCTTTTCAGAACAAGTTGGGTACATTGTGCAGCTAAACGGTCCAGATGGTGTGCTGCTACTGTTGGACCGCTGAGGCCAACTGACCCGCACTGGGCGCCGTTGAGCAGCAGAGCAGCGTCTTCCTCTCATGAATATTCATACGGGGACGCTTGTTGGGAGGGAAGATCTCCCCGACTCATTAGAATATTCATATCGCCCGGACCTCATGAGAATGACGTCTAAGCAGGCTGATGAATATTCATGGGAACCGTCCAAAGATTGGGGAGGAGGATCAGTACAGTGAACATCTTCTCCCCAAGCTGATCAACACCCTTAATAATGAGAGGTATTCAAACGTGGATAGAAGCAGGCATTGTTTTTTTTTGCCTGATTAAAGCACATGTTGATCCCCTTTTCTAGGTCACAAAGAAGCATACCAAGAACGTGGTCACAAGGTTGGGGAGGACAACTTGCTGCTTGACAAAACATGAATAGGAAAATCATCGCTCAGATTATCCCAGTTTAGTGAACCACAGTTGAAAGCCATTAACCATCATTTGGCATAACTGACCACATTTTTTACTTTTTCCAACCGTTTTTTTTTTTTTAAGTTACTGCTGTCAAACACAGTATGGAAGCTAAACTAGGCCAGAATATGTTAAGATAGAAGACAGTGGGTCACACTTTTCACAGAACCCTTTAGGTAGCTATTGTTACACACGCACACACACACGCACACGCACACACACACACACACACACAAAAGGCTCAGTCTAAATAATTTACAGTGATTGAAAGGGGAGAAAAGCTGTAAACATTAAAGTCCTCCAAATCAAAATCAGGTCACATGCCTCCAGGCCTACATTGTTATTATTTGGGTATGAAGTATGTAGTGTTGCATCTGTCATGGACAGCACTCCTCCACCTTTCCCTGAGCTGGGGGGTTGGAGACATTTATTCACAGCCTTGAGGTTGAACAGGTCTCTACATGCTCCTCCGCGAAGCGTCGCGAAGGGTTAAACTTCCAGAAGAACGTTTTTTTTTTCTCTCTCTTCTCACTTTTTTCTTTTTTTTTCTTCTTCTCCCTTCTCCTTCTGATTTGCTCTTTTTCTAGGGTGCGAGGGTCCCTGCGCTGCTACTGGCTGCAGGGGCGGCTGCGTCTCTAGGGCACATACTTCTGGGACATATTCACTGAGTCTCATTAGTTCCAGAGATTTGGGGCCCTTGGGGTGGCTCCTGTGACATGTGTGGAGAGTTCCCATTGTACGCCTCAGCCTGATTGAGCTGCTGATTGCCTTAACATTAAGGGGCTGCAATTCCTATGTCATGCAGAGCCATGCCTGATGCCATGCAGGGTGCTGGGAAAGCAACTCAACACACACAGGCAACTGGGGAAAAGACCTTCAGTCGTTAAGACCTGAAATATTTGATGATTGATGCTGGTCTGTTAATTGCAAGAAATGCGCAGCCGCTAACCCTACGCTACGTCACATGTGTTGACTATGTTATGGATCAACAAAAGACTCCCCTGCTATTTAGAGGTCAAAGCCTCACAGTTCACTAATCTCTTGGTATGAGTGACTTCATCAGCTGAGAAGGCAGACTCCAAATTACTGTACTTTGCCTACGGTATAATTAAGAGGCTTAGTTAAACTTGTGAGCGAGACTTCGCAAATGCTATTATCAACTTAAGTGATTTCATTTTCTAATATTTGAAAGCATACTTACGATATGCAAGGTCATGTCGAATCAGCTGAATAGGCCTTTATGCAAACAGCGTCACGGAGGACATAACTTATCTTATATACCCACGCAACTGCACCGAAAACAAGCTAAACCCTCGAAGAAAACATGGAAAAACTCACAGGAAAACTGAAGACATCTTTCAAGGAGCGAATCAGCGAGGGATCCCCTCCACCAGGGTCATTAGGTGAGACGGAGTGCTACAGCCATGGCCTGGGGACATTCCCGCCACAAAATACAGGCAAAACATGTGAAACATAGATAATAAAAGTTCTGAAAAGTTTAATCTGAAATGATTATGACAAGGATTATTTTGTCTTGAATCACAAGAGTGTGCTATGCTGTAGGTTGCTTTGAACCGAGCAGCACGCACTCCTCTGTCAACAGCAGCCACGGTGGATGCGGGAAGAAATCTTCGAGAGAAAATAAAAAAATCCTTCAGTTTGAGGGATGATTTAAATAAATAAGTCACAGTTTTGTTTGTGCGGCTTGAAATAGTCGCTTGGCAATCCATTCGATCATCCTCTGGCACAAAGCCGTCTTATGTTAGACGTATTCACGTTGATAATTGCTCTCAAAGGTGGCCAAACACGTCTCAGGCAACATATCGCTAATATAACCTCCATTCTATTGCTCTCTTCTAATTACCATTTGACTCGGTAATTGCACGTGATAACACGGGCAAAATAAAGAGAGCTACACACCATTCTCCAGAAAAGATGGCAACCATTCAAGAAGCCCGCTAGTTGAGAGGTTGCCGCTAATCTGTTCCAATTCACGATTCATTACTGGTTTCAAAACCCGGCTCAATGAATGACATCACTCTCAGTTTGTGTTCATACAAACCTTGGCCAGGCTGAGATCTCAGTTAAGGGAACTTGAACAAATATTGGCAGGGTCCTGAGAAACGAAGGCTGTCTCTGTCTCAGGGGGGAGACAGGCCTGCTCACTCGCTCCCCCACACTTTCGTAATTGAGATGGTTTTGCTATTTAGACTGATCAGCATTGAGGCCTAATAAATGGCAAATGTGTGTGTGTGTGTGTGTGTGTGTCTGTGTGTGTGTGTGTGTGTGTCTGTGTGTGTGCATGCGGCGTGTGCATGTGTGTGTGAGAGAGAGTGTTTGTTTTTCAGGGGGGCTGATAAGAATCATGTGGCCTGTTTCTGGTGTGTCTCCAGGAACACAATTGAGAGATTTGTAGGGGGCCCCGGGGGCCCCTGGCCCCCCACGGGGCCAGAACAGAGTGGCTGCAGTCAGTGTGCTCGACAGGCAGGGCCCTAACACACTGAGCCACTGTCTTTCCCCTAGGCTCCGTCTATCACTCTCAGCACAGCCACACACTGTCCATCACAGGCCTGCTTCCAAACCAGCGGGTAGGATGAGAGCTTTCATACTCAGAGATAGAGTGAAAGAGAGTCTGCGATAGAGAGAGACAGAGAGAGCGAGAGAGAGAGAGACAGAGAGAGACAGAGAAGAGAGAGAGAGAGACAGAGACAGAGACAGAGAAGAGAGAGAGAGAGAGAGAGAGACAGAGAGAGAGAGAGAGAGAGAGAGAGAGAGAGAGAGAGAGACAGAGAAGAGAGAGAGAGAGAGAGAGAGAGAGACAGAGAAGAGAGAGAGAGAGAGAGAGAGAGAGAGAGAGACAGAGAGAGAGAGAGAGAGAGATCACCATCACCAGCACTGGGTCTCCTGTCCAATCTTTACTCAGTCCTGAACATATGTTGTGTGTCAGAAAACATTCATAACTTGCAG
This sequence comes from Neosalanx taihuensis, assembly GCA_030340665.1. Taxonomy (NCBI): domain Eukaryota; kingdom Metazoa; phylum Chordata; class Actinopteri; order Osmeriformes; family Salangidae; genus Neosalanx; species Neosalanx taihuensis. The sequence goes on from CM059305.1 coordinate 11,729,745, forward strand.
AGCCAAATGAAGAAGTAGAAGAAAAAACACCACTAGGAAACATGTCACCTATTCAAATACGAACGGCTTTAACCGCAGCACGGAACATGCACAGCAAAGCAGAGGTATGAAACAGCCCAAAGATCTCCCCGGGTAAAAACAAGAACACTTTGGACAGATGTCATGCTAGGAAAATAAATCATCATCAGAATCCGCCTCGCTGATTGTATTGAAAGAATGGATTTCTCTCTCCCAGCCTTCTAATCAGTTCTAGAAGGATGGAAACCAGCTGCATGGCTGATATGAAAGGGCTCGCTTCATGAGAGAACAGGTGAGAAGCCTCCCTCGTGACTTTGATGAGATGGGGGGGGGGGGGGGGGTTGGGGGGAGGGGGGGGGGACTTCTAAACAAAACACAAGTGGCTTCAGAACGTTCCCGTGGCAAGAATGAAATATCACCAAGAAACACAGGGTAATTGTAAGTGTTTTGGATGACCTAGGAAATCCCACGACTCCCTGAATCTGTACGGAGTACAACCTGTCCACCTATGAATGAGTATGCATCCCCTCTTGTGTTTAGAAGAGTTTCTATTATTTATACAATGAAAGCAGTTGAAGAAAAAGCAGCAGTCACATAACTCAAACTGAAAGCATAACCCAGTTGTAACTTACATAAGCAATCGGCCTATGGTGATTATACTGAATACACAGCATTAGGTGAATGACTTATGAGGGAGGGTGGCCTCAACTGAGCTGTAACCAAATTGACTTGGAAGGCCGAAAGAGAAAATTGGACTGGTGGTGGGCTGGATTCCTAGTGCACATCGTGAAGGCCAAAGTTTAGAAGCCGTCTGTGTTGAGAATACCAAGCGAGCGACTCTCCGCTGTCGGGACAATGGGGGACTGGGTCGACTACTGTGCCCACTTCACTCCCCCAAAGAGCAGGAGGGAAAGCACTTCCCTCTCCCCTGACAGACACCACGGAACAAAAATCACCCCGCAAATCACTGGAAGTCCTCGGAGACCTTCCGCCGGCACCGAGGAACATTGTTTCCCGTGTTCCAAACCTGCACCGAACTGGGGAGGTGTAAAGAGGAGACACCTGGAGAGGGAAGACTAACAAGGCGAGGCCAGAGGTTTGGAGGTTAGCGGGTGAAGCTAGTTCAGTATGACAGCTCTGAGATCAGGCGGAGGCGGCCATGTCGTCGCTGCTCCGGTCCACGTGTCCTGTGATGAATCTGCCAGTCATTAGGAGCTGCCGCTGAAACCTGATCCTTTCACTGCAAACTTTTTTTTTGTTTCTGAACTCGCTGCTGAATTCAAGGGAGAATATATTAGCATACTAAATACTTACTATGCCCAGTCTGCATTATCAGAAACCAGTCTGTCCTTCTGGAATACTCGAAAACGCTCAGGAATTCTTCATTTTCAGCTCACTTTCCTCATCTGCTCCAGGTCAAACACTCGAAGACTAAATCATTTGACATTGGGACCATTGTAACAGAAATCAGGACAAATTCTAGCAAAGTGTTTTGAAGAGAGGGACAGAGAGACAGAGAGAGACAGAGAGAGACAGACAGACACATGATAAATACAAATATAGCGGGATAAATCCATGATTAGCATGTGCACATAGATGCTTACCCCCTAAAAGGAAAAGGGAGGGTTCATTTCAAAGAGAAGTGCAGCACACCAAAAGCCATTTTGCCTCCTTTGTTTCAGTTAAGCAGCTGTCATTTGCTGAACATTCTGCATTTTGCATTCTTCTATGCTAATTTTTGCAAGGACAATTTTTTGACAATAAGCACTCAGGCAACTAACAGAAAGCCTTTCATGGCACAGACCCCAGGGTGCTCTAAGCTGTGCCAAACCAAACAATGGCTTACTGCTCCAACTGAGACCGTCTCAGACCTCAATAAAGCATGAAGTTCACAGCACACTGCCTCCAGTCCGTACACTCAGCACCTGGTCCAACTCCCTCTGGCAATTAATCAAGATATCAATCAATATTGACACAACCAGACAAGGAGAATCCCTTGAAGATGAGTTATTGGTAAAAATTCATAGCTGATTTACTACTTAAAACTAATTGTGGCATGTGCAATGAGTGGGAGATCCTTGTCCCTGAATTTTTGGCAAGGTTATTTGGGATTCTTTAGATATTGAACCCACGCAACAAATTAGCACATTTAATTCCGCACCGATTAGTCTAACAGCTATAAGCAAGCTGCTGGTTGGGTTCTTTGTTTCAGACTGCAGTTTCCCCACTGCGGGACAAGTAACGGATTATCTTATCTCATTTGGTTTCCATGCATTTAGGAATCGTTTACAATGCACGGGGTGTAGGTGTGTGGGCGGGGCTTTCGGGCACATGTCTTGTGGGTCTAATGTGAGTGTTAGTGAGGGTTAAGTATTGTTCCATAGACTAGATGCCAGATGTCATGATTTATGACACAGTTTACAGTTCCCTTTCAGTAACCCCCCCCCCCCAGAAACTAGATATCAGGATGGCAGAGCCCCAAAAATGAACTGAATTAGCTCACTCAAGCACTTGAAGCGCGTGTGTGCGTGCGCGTTGGGAGTGTGGACGCACAGATGTTCATTCGCGAGTGCGTAATGTGCGCGCGCGTGAGCACATACGTGTGTGTGTGTGTGTGTGTGAGCGCAGACTGCCGTGCATGACTCGGTGTGTGTGGGTGTGTGTGGGTGTGTGTGGGTGGGTTATGTTTGACTTCATTGTGTTCCTTGAATTATTCCACTCTGTTGCCTAGGGCGACTGCTCTCCCTGGACAAGCAAAGTCAACTAAAATTGGGTTATTGAAGACCTCAGGCAGAACAGGCAGGCCACCAGGAGTCCAAAATAAAGCGGCAGCTCTCCTCCCCAAAATAGAATAGAACCGTCAGCTTGAAATCAGGTTACATCGTGAAAAACTTCTCAAGGTTTTTTACTGACTTCTTAGAAATGTCTGCTTACTTGACTGCTCTGACCCACGTGAACCTTGCCATTAGTCAGCGACGTCGGGGGGGGGGGGGGGGGGGGGGGCACGTCAAGACCAGGGGTGATACCATTTTCGAATCAACAAACAATTGTGAAAAGAAAATGTTTTAGAGGTCACTGTGTGACCCTGAGGGCTAAGCGACGTTCATTGTAAATAGTACAAGGAGATCATTCCTAGAGTCCTCTAAGAAATGTCATGACTAAAGTAGAACAACTCAACGCTTTCAGAAACTTCCATTTCCATCAGCAAATCTGACAACTCGTACTAAACATCCTGTGTCAAACCTTGTAGTCCATCACGAATGCATACTAAACAGTACTCTGCCTGTTTTTAAAATACGCTACTATAGATAGCAACTGCCTATAAGTAATTTTATTCTGATCCACCCAATACTCCATCAATGTTTCCACAGACATAATTAAGATGCAAATTTGCCGTGTCATTCACAAGATAATCAAGCATGACAGCCTTTCGTACGGACTGTGTCACATCGCAGGTTAGCGACTGTGAGAAGCGGCTAGCCGGCTGTGCCTGCTCAGATTCTATAAGCAGCCTTGTCCCAACATCTTGTCCAGCTCTGTCCTGACAGTGGGATTATATGCACCTGCCAGTGACACAAAGACAGGACTCCATGAGGATGAATGAGATACCAGCTAGCCAGCATCCATCCACACCCCATCTTCCAACCCCAACCACCCCCCCCCCTTTCATATCTGTGGGAACCTCAACATGTCATGCAGTTCAATTATTAGAGCGCCAATACAAATGAGTGCCTTGGTATTCTGATACGATGCAATCACACGCTCATGAGATCAATGCTACAGACTGTTATGAGGAGAGGTTAATAATCTTCAGTATTTGGGGGCCAGCGAGGATGTACAGTACAGCTGTGACTCCCTTCATGGCCCCGCAGCAGAGGCTTGGCCCTGGAGAATGATGTGACACAAAACCTAATGAGCCGGTAGTGCGAGAGGGGGAAGGGGAGTGGGGGTTGGGGGTGTGGGAGGTGGGGGGTGGTGCTCCAGCCCCTCGGGGGGGGGGGGGGGGGGAATCCCCTCTCCACAGCTCTCTGCGTGGCGCCTGTCCTGGTCTCTGTACCCCTTTGATTGAAAAGGCAGCCCAGGGGTCAGCCGAGCAGGGCACCTCGCCACAGGCTCTGGGCACGTCAAGTCAATCTGCCTCGGTCCCAGAGCGGGAGCGGCGAGCAGGGGCACATCAGGTGCTGCTCTCCCAGTCTCCACGCCTGCCAAGGCCTCCCACACCAATCATGGCAGGACTAAAGAGCACTGAGCACACGCTGGGCCAGGCTGACCCACTGGCTGCCCGGGCAGAGGAGGCCTGGCTGAGTCTGTGAACCAGCGGGGATAAGGAGCCATTATCTAGGATGGAGATTGTGACTGCTTCAATCATGGGTATGTGCCAAGCCTTGTTACCCTAGACTGCAGACCAGGGGACCCCATTTCGTTCCCTCAAAGGTGCAGCAAGGTCTCCCCCTGGTTTCCCCCCCCCAAAAAAAAAACTGTCAAACATGAGCACTCCCTACTGCTCTGGATTGGAAGCCCCCATTTTATCCTTGGGTGGCTTTTACCCCCCCTCCACCCGCCCCTCCACAACCCTCGCCCCCAAAGCCCACCACCCTCACCACCTCCCCCCTCCCACACTCACCCAGCCTCACTCATTCACTCCCCTCCCTGTGTTTTTTTGCCTTTCTGGTCCAGTTCCCAAATTCGCAGCCTCAGGGTTGTTGACAGCAGCATACTTGATCGTTGGGGTTCACATGCACCAAACCCCCAGCTCCCATTTTTGGGGACGGAAAAAGCAACACCTCCCCCTGCTGCGACCGTCCTCACGCTCATGTGACCTTCCAGTAATCTTTACCTCAACACGTCGAGAATGCCTTTGATCCCCTTCTCTATTGATTAGGAACGCGGTCAAGTGTAAACACGTCTTTGATTGGTTGCTCGTCTCTCAGTGTTGGTGTCGGGGTGGACCAAGGTTATCGTGTCTCTTTCTCCACCCAGGAATGTTTAAGACACAATACGTGGGAGGGGTTTTGATGCGACTGTCATTTCCTCTGAATGTTAGGACCGCTAGCCGACATACACAAGACAAACTCATTTCAGAACCGTTCAACATCCTTCCTAAGTGACATTGAGGTTGTTGAAATGCTTTTACAACGCACCGTCAACTTGAGACGGAATCTTCTTTATCAGTGCGCTGTCTCAACACCTAACCCCGCTATCTTTATTCAACTGAACGGCTCAGATGAAAGCTTTGGAGGCCCGGCCCCCGATGTGAGGGGGCATCAGTCAGACGCAGTAAGGTTGGGGATGTCAACTAGGAGATGGGGGGGGGTTAGGGGGGCACATTAGATCAAAATACCAACATTCTAATCCAACTTGATTCCACATGATTCCAACATTTTCCCAAGCAGTCCTGGATGTCGGGCAGAATAACCAAACGTGAAGTGAAGTGACCCCTAGGGGTGGAAATGTACTTTGAAGGTTAAAATGGCCGGTGGGAGGTGGGGCGGGGGGTAGGGGGGGGGGGGGGTGAGGGGGGGAGTGGGGTAGGGGGGGTTTGAGGGACAGAGATAAAGTACAAGGCCTATGAGGTCATGTAGCGGAACAATGGTTTTATCGGTTCCAGAGTTTACGCCGATGCACTAATGTTTAATGTCAGGCGCTAAGGTCGTAGGCAATGATGACAAACACACATTTAGATTCTCCATCCGCTGTGTAAAAGTCCTGCGTGTCAAATTTGCCCCCGCCAAACGTCTTCCTCTCCATCCAAGCCAAACAAAAAAGCTCAATTGCAGACAACAGTCAAAACAGCACGCCTGATAAAAGCACACACGTGTAAATGTGATGTTTTTCCATAGAAATGTTGCAGTCTGTGTGAGATAAAGTGGTTGGAAGTAATCTAAAGCTGCTGAAAAATATACAAAGCGATAAAACTGCTGTCAGTCATAACAATAACAGCGGACGAATAACAAGAACGAGCCTGTGCTGTATTTAGGGAGAATTGGACACTGGCTTAAGGCAGCCCTGGTTCATTGGATCAGGTCATCCTCACTGACGATCAACAGTAATCCAAACCCAGGAGGTTTCAGCTCAAAGTTAAACCACACTGTTTCAAACATTCCAAAATAGCGGCCACTGCGCGTTCGCCGCCGATTTGAATAATGGCGCTTTTTGATCTTCGCGCACACGCCTTCAAACCGTTGTGCGTCCACGAGGCTTTCCGCGTCTGCCGCTGTTGACGTGTCATTGTGCCTCGGCTTTCACTCCCCTTTAAAAGACCATCGACACAAGAATGAATTAAGCAGCGATTACATTCGTCCCCGAGGAGCTTCCTTCACCCAGTCGAAAGACTCGGACGAGTCTATTAGGTGTTCATATGGATGTTTATGTGCAGCCGTACCTACAATGGCAGGCTTTCTTCATGGGACAAGGTGAAACACGGACAGAGGGGCTGGAACAGAGGACAGAGGAGAGGGAAGGGCCCGCCCGACGAGAGCTGCTCCCCTCCCTGATTCTCAGGGGAGACGCCGAGAACATAAGCTCCTCAGAGGAGAACAAAGGTCACGACTGAGCGGACATCCTTCAGCTCATTGCTCCTTTCAATCAGCTCCTTTTTTTTCTTCTTTTTTTTTCTCCGGGTACTTACTGATCTGAAAAATCTCACCCCCACCTCCCTCTCTCCCTCTTTACCTCTCTTTCTCTCCCTTCTCTCTTTCCAGAGGGATTGTAGTCGACCACATCGAGGCCTGGCGCTTTGTGGTGTGGGTTTGTGGGTAAGAAGACTGAGTCCCCTTCAGTAAGAGGGGCCTGACTTCTCTGCAGCAGCCCTACTGGCTCCATGCTCCTCATTAACCTCACAAGGATCGCCTGCCAAACCCACATGAACAATACGTGGACTATGGCACAGTAGAGAGGGGTGGGGGATGGTGGGGTTGGGGATACAGGGCGAAGGGATGGAGGGGTGGGGGGATGGAGGGGTGGATGGATGAAGAGATAGAGGGGTAGGGGGATGGAGGGGTGGATGGATGGGGGACAGAGGGATAGAGGGGGTGGGGGATGGAGGGGTGGGGGATGGAGGGGTGGGGGATGGAGGGGTGGAGGGATGGAGGGGTGGGCTAATAAAGAGTGGAGGGTGGGATTTGGGCCTTTTTCACTTATTGAGCCATTCAAAAAGAGAAAAAAATTGTGTTTTACTGTCCGGCTAGAAAAAAGGCATAGGACTGTAAGTCCTGGAGATGCTGCCTCTAAATTACAAGGTTGGGGGTTTGAATCCCAGCTATTCACATGTGATGTTTTAAAGCACAGATTGGCAGAGGCACTTGAAAAACACCCGGAGATCCATTTAGTGTCAGACTGGAGTTGGCTTAGTGAGGTGAGATGCTTCCTCTTAATTACAAGGTTGGGGGTTTGAATCCCAGCTGTTCACATATAAAATTTTAAAGCTTTGGTTGAAACAGGCTCTTGAAAAAAGCCTGGAGAACTATCAAGTGCCAGCCTGGAGTTAGCTCAGTGAAGAGAGACGCTGCCTCCTGACCTGAAGGTTGAAGGTTTGAATCCCAGCCATTTAGCTGCAGAATTTTAAAGCACAGAATGGAAAAGGCACTTGGAGAACCATCGAGTGTTAGCCTGGAGTTGGTTCAGTGAGGTGAGAGATGCTGCCTCTTAACTACAGGATTAAAGATTCCAATCCCAGCTTTTAGGTGACACATTTTTAAGCCGTGAGCAATGAGCCACAGAGGATTCACTTATTTTACATCAAACTAACTGTGATTTGACACATATAGATTGGTTAAATAATTCAGCAATTGATTTGAGCAAGACTTGAACCACAAATGCTGAAATGGCTTTCAGACTTGATGACACCATGCTTACCCACTGAGCCACAGAGAGATATGCCGTCACCTGTGCACTTTATCACAACGCACTTTAAATCTTTTCTGTTACAAACTAAAAACAGTTTATGAAATTGATATGTAATTCAATTTCAATCTGCATGTTTGTGTGAATACATCCAAGACTGTAGTGCCCCCTGTGCTGTAACGGACAAAGGGTTGTGAACATCAAAAATCCGATTGATAACTTTTGTAAGAGTTGATCATCTGACGATGATAACTGTCAATCCTGGGGAAGATTCTGTTCTTTTTTCTACTGTCTTTTTTCAAACTTTTCATCATCCAAGGATTGATTCTTTCTGGATTTAACACAAAGTATAAACCACAATCAAAAGTGTTTTACAAGCTCATTTCCAGGTTCAGTGAGTAAGTAAGTATGTTTTCTTTAACACTAATAAGGATACAGTGTTATGAACTATATCATACCGCTTACATTTCCACCTTGTATCCAAGTTTTTGTATTGTTTCTCATCCTCCTTGGTAGCTGAATCGATCTAATAATCGTATCCTCTATGTTTTCTTTATGGAGAATCGCCCTCTCAAGCAGTCACTAGATGCTGTTTTGTTTCTCACAGATTCCTCTAAATGACAGAGACACAAGACCCAATGGCAAAGGACATATTTACATAATTTATGCACTTTCAAAGCTTTTAAAACTATTCCTATACAAGTAAGTGGACCTTACTAGGCCCCTGTACAATGGGCCACACAAACATTATTAATTAGGTCTCTGGTCCCCCAGTTCTCAACTTCGTCTTTTTGCCTCTGAGGGGAACACATTGGGCTTGGGAATAGGCTTGGTGGACATACAGTATTCATCCATCTTAGTCAAAGGTACTAGATCGGGGCCATGCCTCACTTTGTATCCCTAGAGATGTGTTCCCCTGAAGAAATGTCCATGTTTGGCTAATTCACATGTAACAAGGATGGAGCGGTTGAGGACATTGTGAAGCTAGTCATTAGACCACTCGTGCATGAGGAAATGGTGGCAGGTTTTTTGTTGTTTTGTTTTTAAATGTTGGTAGAGGGGCAGTTCTATTGGTGTATGTGAAGCCCTCTGTGACATTGCTTGTATAAAGGGCTATACAGATACATTTTGATTTAATCTTGGTTTAGCTTGTTCGGGCCTGGTTTTAAATCACAGTTCCCCCTTCAAAGGTACGCACAGTTCTGCTAATGAATGTGAACACACTTTATGTCTTGAGTCTCTGGTTTCTTCAAAAAAAAAAACACAGATGTTGAGACAACATCTCCATCTGCGGAGGCATCTTTGAATTTCGTTTCTCTGAAGAGAGAAAAGTGCATTGAACCTATGGCCTGGAAATCACCGATTCAATCATCGCCACTGTAAAGAGAGTCGCATTCGAAAGAGCGGCCCCTTTTTGCTTCTCTAACGCACATTTAGAGAACATTCATTCAAAAGACGCCTTTGTGTCTCTCCGTATTTCAAGTTGAAGATGGGTTTACAATAGATTACCATGAGTGCCGCGGGATTTCGCTCTCCCCAACTCGTTGAAAGACTATGCAAATCCCCAAATGCACATCCCCAAATGAAAGCCCATGTCTCTGACTGAGCCTTTTTAACTCGTACCATTCACCCTCTTTAAATACTAAAGTGGATTTTTACAGTGGCCATACCGATATGCTTCATAGCGTGACAGGTGAACGATTTCACAGAGGAGAGAAGGCAAGAGGGTCAAATACTGCCTGTTTGTGTTCGAATCCTGAGAGAGACAAAGCCCATTGAGAAGCTGACAAGCTTGTGCATGGAGGACCCAGGGTGGTGAGGGAAGCGCTTGTTAGCGATTGAAACTGAGACAAACGGGAATAAAAGGTTGTGTATTACTTAACTACTGTAATCTGGAGGCTTTCAAAAGGCCGTCTCCAGTCAGGCTGTGTAGCCTCTCTTCAAGAGCGATGTAGAGAGAGAAAGCGTGGACAGGGAGCCTTTGAAAAAAAGCCCCAGCTCTGCTCCAGCTATGGTGGCTGGGTTCAAACATCTGATAACCTCTCTCTCCTTTCACACAGCTTTTATCACAGAGCTGAATAGAGCAGAGTTAGCCTTGTTAAGAGCCAAGCTGGATCCTCAAGGAAATCCACCGCAAACGTTGACCTCTGTTACTTTACCGCAAGCTTCATTAAACGTAATTGCCGTTTAGCATCCAGCGCATGACATTCATTTTTTTTTTTTTTACCTTCCCGATGAATGACTAGTGCGTTTTCTCCTCTTAACCGTGTTGAGGGAAATGATCTCAGGGGCTTGTGTTTGAAGATTTAAACGGGGCCTTTCAAGCTCTTGCGCCATAGTTTGCTCCCTTTTTGATGGAACAATAAAGGTGTTTGAGCAGCAGGCGATCTTTTAGACGTCAGCCTTGTTAAACACGGTAAACACCTCGGACCCTTTCAAAGTAGATTGCTATCAGGTCAGGTTCCTTTGACCTTGAATTGTCATTAGCATGTGTTTGACCATTCCGTTGAAGAGGGTCAGCTGAGGTAAACCCTTACCCAAGGTCAGAATGTTGTTATGACCACAACATTTCGGTTAACCAGTTTCTGAACTGATATTGACCCTGAAATTCCTGGCCTCAGCTACAGTACAGCAAATGGTTAGAACTCAAACTGACTCAGAAACATGACAAATTGGATCCCGAAATGAACATGTGCAAACGCACCTTTGAAACCGAACATGCTCCATCAGAGCCATATGTGTCACGTGGAAATGTTGATGGATACCTTCACTTAATGCAGTCTTGTAGGACTGCGCTGTTCTCTGTAATTGCTTATACCAAAGGCTTGCCTGGGTGATGTATGGGTCGGCACTGCCTCAGAGAAAGAATTATTTGGACTTTTGGCTCACAAAACACATGATGAAAGGAGTGGCAAAGACACTAAAGGCTAAACCAGAAGCATCCTCACGAGGAGCGCAAGAACTCCCTCCCCACTTCCTCCACAATTATCTCCACATGGTGATGATTTACAAAACATGAACCAAGTTTTCGACACATTCTGGTGACTTTGAAGTTCTTGTCCCCGCTCAACACTTGCAACGTCCCCTAAATCCTTTTCTCTGTGCCTCAGAGGGTCTGCATCAGGTCCAAGTCATGAAAGAAAAATGCAGAACAAACACTTTGAACTCTCTCTTGGCCCACTGGAAAAGTTTGATGTAAGCAACATATTCTAGATTCTCTCACTAACACACAGCTGTCGACGAAGGAACACAACATTTCATCTCACGGGAACTTTGCAAAGTTATCAACGCAACTGCTGTTGCAATGAACTGAAAAAAACATTGGCTGATAAATTATAGAAACAAATGAACTGACTCAATATGAACACCAGAGCAAAAGAATGAATTTTGTTTTTCGCAGTAGTATTTTTGTGTTACTCTGAGAAATCTTATTCAGAGCATGAGAAAAAAAGGATGTTATTGCAGGTGGCTGATTACCATAGATCCGTACATCCACAAGGTTACCTAGAGATGCAAGTATATCTGCAGAGTAGTCGTAACATCGACAAGAAAGCATCTCCCTTCATACTGTGAACCCTCTGACCTCCAAATAAATTGGAACATCTGTGCCTAGCCAATTATTTACCAAAAGAGATTGTTGTTCTTAACAATATTTGTATATGAAGCGTTAACAATGGTATTCTCATATTTACTGGCATGTGTCAGGTTTCAGATCAACTCTAATATGTTTTATTTTTAGGTACATATGTGACATAAACTGACATGAACTTTTCAGGCCAATAAACTTTTGTTTTTTTTTGCTGATAAAAGGATCATCTTGTTTTCAAAACATGAACGGTTTGGCAAATTTGAGCTGCGTGCTGCTCAGGTATGTACAGTACGAGCGCCCCGTCTCTGCTGCGCCATGGGCAGGTGTGCGCTTGATCTGTAGGATCTGAACGGTGTGTTTTTACAACCTCAAAGGTTCACCACAGACAGTCATGAAATAGAACAATCGCAGTGGACCTTCATATCTTCATATCTAACCCTAAACGTGGCAGAGTGGTCTTCCTTTAACGTGAGCAAACAAACATGAAAGAGACCTGTAACAGGACTATTACATAGATAATCCGTTTTTGGTATGTAAAAAAAAAAAACGTGTTCAGTCAGTGTTCTGCCACTGGAAACCTCTTCCTCTAATGGCTTGTCTTGGAAGGTTTGAGGTCATTAAATTTCCCTCACCTCCTGACAACAAAGTCTAGTTTAACCTAACCTTTACTAACTGTGAACGTCTCTCTCCAAAAGCATCAACACCAAGGTGATGGTTCAGTGTTACAGCGTGTCTATTGTCGGCTTTGTGAATCCCTTGGCCATTAGCGGGAAGGTCTATTCAACGTGTCACAGAAAGGGTTAATAACCACTATTGCACTAATTGGCAAAACTGTGCTCTTCCCACGACCTCACTATACATGTTATTAGCCTTATTGTTCCGTGCACCCTGCATTATCATACAGCCCATACGATATATCAAATAAGCGTGACTACCGAGCAACTCATTTCGGATTTAAATGGAACTGACCCAAACTTCAAATGACCTTCACCTTGATGAGAAAGAAACGCCAACCCTTCTTCCCAAATTCAGCAACGCCTCACGGAAGGGTAAAGCGTTTGTCGAAAGGGACAAACCAGAGCTTGTAGGCCCGAACAGCAGACTTGAGGCCGAGACTTCTAAGTTGTGTCAGCTAAACACGGGGATCCAGTTGAACGTCGGTCCGAGCCGGACAGAGTCTCGCCTCTACTGTATTTCCACTGCCCGGTCACCTCACCAGAACTTAACTCCTTTCCTCGTGACCTAACTGCCCTTCATCCGGAGCAAATCGAGTGTTGTTGGAAAAACGACCCCTCGCTGAGAGAATCTCTCACTTTCTCCGCGGTTCTGGGAGGCACAAAGAGAAGAAGAGTAGAATTGACAAAGCTTGAAAAAGTGAACAAAAAAGCATCTGTGAGCATCAATAAAACAAAGTGCGCATGCATGTCGTTCCTGTATGGTGCACCCCCCTTAGCCACGGCAACTGAAAAGCATGCATAGCTAACGCCTGGGATTGTGTGAAGTCTTTTGTTTGCCATACAGGCTCTGCAAGAGACCTTGATTACAAAGTTTGGCACAACACATCATTTACATGTATAATATGAAATGTATTCTCAGGCCTCAGCAGTTAAATTCATTTTAAACACTTTAGCCTGACAAAACAATGGCCGCCGGCCACGCCTGTTATCTGCCGATTTATTACAAGGAAGAAAAAAATTGGCAAGGCTGAGAGAGAGAGAGAGAGAGAGAGAGAGAGAGAGAGAGAGAGAGAGAGAGAGAGAGAGAGAGAGAGAGTGAAGGCACTTGGCAGCATCAGGCAGGCAGTGACAGAAGTTCACTTCTTTCAACATCCTTCCTTGGCTTTTTATGGTTTGAAAAAAATAAAGGTTTTGGTATCACTCCCTGATACTTTTCTCCAAGAATGTATTAGTGTATGTATTTGTAAATGTTTGTATTATTCTTCTGTTATTATTCTGTTTTTCGGATAGGACTGTCACTTTTTTTATCCTTTTCTTCGACGCTGGTCACTCCTCTCCTCGCCGCTCAGAGGGCCAGCTGAAGACCTTCATGGTGGACACTGACTGTACACCTCACCTGCTAGGAGCTTCTATGGAGGGATAACATGGACTCAGAAAGACTGTGGAGGGAAACTGACAGAGTACTGACACACAGAGTACTGACACACACACACACACACACAGAGTACTGACACACACACACACACACAGGGTACTGACACACACACCCAGACACGTAGAGAGAACACGTTCCTGCTAAGCTCTTCACACTCGCCTGCACGCACACAGGGAACCGGCGCTCACACACACAGCAGGATTGCCTCAGGAGCTTTGCACCCCACCCCAAACGTTGCACAACCTTAAAACGCCCAAAGTGGGGGTGTAAAATGTTGTAAGAGAACATCGCATGACCAGAGCATATTCCTGAGAGCAGAATGGTGAGGCTTTGTGATTGTACGTGCGCTCTTAAGGTCATGCTTTTAATGCACTTCCTGCAGCACACAGCGCAGTTGCCCAACAAACACTCGTCATTTGGAGTGGCCCCCTGCTGTTTTTCTATCAGCGTCACCAGTGAATCCGTGCACTCAAGCAGCAACGCTCCCCCCCACCCCCACCCCCCACCCCACCCCACCCCACGCCACCCCCCCCCACCCCTAAATCTCATCCTCTTGCCCCTTTATGGACAGTAAACACTGTCTAATGACGGACAAACACATTTCCACAACTCCTACCCGATACATTTCGTATCGCAGGGGGCTGGTTGTTCGAAGATTACGTTCGTCGGCTGCGTCGCCTGTTTGGAGGGCGGACGCTCGGGGGGCTTTTTTAGCTCGTTTGCAGCTCCGCTCATAGAAGAGGTCACGGCTGAGTCGGGGCGGGTTGGGCTGCGCAGGGGGGAAATCAAATTGCTTCTCGGGCGGACATGGCCCCCTGCCGAGCGCAACATGTTGCCTCATCCTCGGAAAGGCTTTAGGAAAATGATAACACATCCTCTCTGTGTGTTTACCACACTCCACACTGCTCGCTGGCCATCTGTGCCCCCCTTGCCTGATGGTGCAAAAAAAAAATCTAAATGTCAATATCATTTTGAAATTCCTTTATGGCCTCTGTGGTCAAGGGGGGGTAAGGGGGGGGGATAGTGGGGTGCAGACAGAGCTTGGATCTGACAGCAGCTATTTATTAACGATCGCTCCCCCCTTTTTCAATAGGTGAGCTGTGACAGCGCTGCCTCAATGCCTGTTGTTGGGATGTTGGAGGCATCGCAGGTTCTTTTCAAACGCTGAAGGGCCGCTCCCAGGTGTTGCTGAAAGGACAGGTAGGGTGTCGGTGCCCCTGTGCCCTGGCAGGTGTGGGGAATTAGGGGTTGGGGGGGGGGGGTGGACAGCTGCGGTGTCCTCTTCTTCCTCTTCATGCCCCCCTGATTTCGCCGGATCGCTTGTCGTAAGCGGGCCCCCGCTCGCGCGCCGCCACGTCGGAGATAAGAGACGAGGGGGGAGGGGTGGGGGGGGGTAGGGGGAACGTCGGGTCAGCGTCGGACCACGCGCTGTCGACAGGCCTGCTTTCGTTCCACCGGGTGATTCCGGACGAACGGCATTCCTGGGAGGGACATCTGATTCCCAGGACAGCACAATGCCAAGGAGAGAGGGGACAGCAAGCAGACTGACTGAGGGAAAACAGGCGGCCATGACAGAGGGACGATGAATACAGGGCCGTACGTTATACTTGGGTGGCATCCTTTCCCTAGATAATGAAATAATTGGCCACAGAGGGGGGATGGGGGGGGAGGGGGAGGGTTGAGGACACTCTTTATGCCTCACGTCAGTTTATCAATGCAGAACTAACATCCCAACGCAATTAAACACCCCATAGACCCTGACGAGGATGAGTAAATAATTGTTTTTTTGTTTTCTCGCCCAATCTTTTCAGTCACCTAACTATGAATCTCCTGACCTGGAAAACAGCACAATGGCAACTTTTGCCTCTTGAGTCTGGGGAAGGACAATGCAGGCATTCACGCTCACCCGGTTTGAGTGGCAGCGCTGATGTCATCGTGGAGCCCTGTCATTATCAACACAAACCTGGTGCGTTCCTTCTGTGCTACAGCCATTAGAGAGAGCGTCCTAACAACAACATGGTCATTCTTCTCTCTCGGAGGCCCAAAACCCGCAGGCAGGGTACAGAGATTCTTAACACAGAGCGGAGGAAAGCATTATCAGTCCAAGGGACAGGGAGCCTCGCACCCAGGTGGAACGCACCTTAGCGTTTCCTTATTCGAGCGCCAGCAGTGACTGAATCTGAAACCAATCCACAGGGAGGGCGAGGTGTCACCGTGAGGGGGGGAGGGGGGGGGCATGTTTCAGAGTCAGGCTGGGAACCTCCACAGACACCGAAAGCTTACATGGAGCCAGTGTTGTCGATTATCATAATTGGAGACAAAAGGAATCTGGCAAGCTGGAAACAAGCCAGATGTGATATCATGGCCCCCGACTGGCCAAACAATGGCCATCAGTTCTCACATTCTCCTTTCAGTTGTCAAGGCGGAAGACATGGAAACCGTCGTTCCTTCGCCGTCCGTCTGAGATCGTCAGAGTCTGGTGTCTCGGTTTCCCAGACTGCCTGAAAGTTGAAGCGAGGGACACGCGCTCCTTTAAGTTATGAACCAGCAACGCAGAGGGGGACGCTCTGTACACACTGTACCACCAAAACACACTGTACAGGGTCTCTTTAGGACCTCACCAACACATGTTCATGCAGCGAGGAAACTGGGGGGGCTTTAAGGAACCATCTGCTGACCAAAGCCTTTGGGAAACACACTAAGATGGACTTAGGATATTGTTCTCTGCAGGTGGGAATGGTTGGGGCATCACGGTCCCCTGCCCAGGGCAAGGTGGGCCAGGAGAAGGGAGGTAAATGCAGGGCTTAGGAAACCAAGGGGAGTAAAGATGCTTAATTGCTGAGCCTCTGTATAATCCCATTTTCATTCATATCTTACAAGTAGGAATTAGAGGGAGCGGAAAAAGAAAAAATCAATGAAAAACAATTGAGGGAAGGGGGCTGCATCAGTAACTCGTTTTTTCGGCCCCGCCCCCCCATTTATTTGCGAGATTTAAGTCACCAAAGGTCAGGGGCTTAGACTCACATGGGAATTTGCTTAACGGAATCGAATGAGGTATAATCCAAAAACATCAAATCATTTCAAATATCTAGACACCGTTCGGTGGAGCGCTGATAAAGAGGTGGAGGTTGACCTCCTGTGGAGACAAACCGGTCCAGACTAGACCCCACCTACCCACCCTGACTACGGACCCTCGTTTTTTACGAAAACAGAAAAAACAGAAACATTCCCTACGGAAGAAGAAGAAGAAAAAAACAAAACATTAACTCAAGCACGACTGTTTTCTGCTTTAGGAGCTTAAGAGGGGCTAATACTTCCCAGACACTCTGAGTCAGTCTGGGAGAGATCCTGGAGTGAGAGCAGTTGGCTGATGGGACTTATTTGATAACGCGTGTCTTGTTTTGGCTTAAGAGATCATTTACACTCTACTTGATTTACTTGTTGCTGTGCTTCAGTTTATGCGGACAACAGCAAGCTATAGGCTTTCACTGTGTCTTTCACTGTGTCTTTCACTGTCTTTCACTATCTTTCACTGTGTCTTTCACTGTCTTTCACTGTATCTTTCACTGCGTCTCTGTAGCTATGGTATGACATGATTACACAACCAAATGAGATCAGAATGGATGAGTTACATAAGGCCTAAATACAGATTCTTACTATATGCCGTACAAATATATACTGGAAAAAAATATCATCTTCAATGCATTACACGTTAAGAAAGTCCTGTATTATTTATGTTGATTCATGATTTAGTTGTTCTTGACAGGGGTATTTAATGAATCATTAATGAAAGGAATCAAACGTATTTGACAAAGCAGAGATGTACTAATAGTATGGCAGACTGGGAGGTGGGTGGAACTGTTTCTCCGCTGCTACTGCTCCCCTAATTATCCCGCCCCTGTTGGAGCATGGGTACTGCTCTGCCTCCACCTTATCCCACCCCCTCCTCCTCCTCCTCCTCCTCATCCCTCTCCTCCTCCCTCCTCCTCCCTCCCTCCCTCCCTCCCTCAAGATAATAAGCGATTTAAGTCGAGGAAAACAAATCTTTGGGGAACAGATTGCTGCATGGTTGTTGACCTGTCAAAGCATACAGAAATGTGCCACAGGATTGAAATTCTAAATCGGCATTAGAGGCTTTTGTTGGGCCTGCAGCGACTTGCCTGCACGCAGGCCTTTATCTCAGCAAAGAAAGGGGGGACGGGAGGGTGCTTTGAAACCCTGCAGCCTCCCCCCCACCACCCCAAACCCCACCCCCATCTCTCCCCAACCCATTCCCTAAATACACAAACAAAGTCAGTGTCATGTCAATGTCAATGCTCCTCTTTATGAGAGAACTATTCTAATATAGCTCAACCTACTTTCGATAGGTAGGTTTAATTGTCATTCACAAATTCAGATTAGGCCAAAACAAAACACGGTGAGGTACACCGTGTAGTGTCTGCGTGTTCGTGTGAGAGCGTGTACTGTGTACACTGCCTATTCGAGGAGGCGACGGTTTGCTTTTTGTTTTGATTTGTTTGTTGTCTGTGTGGTAAAATGGTCGGATCACTAAACAGAACCATTCCTCTCTTTGAACCCCCCCCCCCCCCCCGACAGTAAAGCCATCCTGTTCTGCTCTCCTCTTCATTCTAGAATCATCCATCTCTCCGACCTTCCTATCCCCCCCCGCCCCAGTCCCTGCGAGCTGAGGATTGTTACGAGTGATTGTTCTCTGCTGTAATTACATGGGCGAAGAGTGAAACAACATGCTGGATGGGACCGTGAAACAAACACACTAAGGATTAATTAAATAGATGCGTCCGAGCTGCGACCCCGCTGGTCGAATCAAAACAAAGACGCTTCTTATCAGATTAATAGCTGCAACATTAAGCCATTAAAATCTTAGCACATAAGTAATCATCTATCAAAGTCTTAGGATTCATTTATGTGCCATGAGGGCAGCTAAATCCTGATTAGCAGTATTTCTGTCACCAGATAAGAATGTTCTGTGGAGCAGGAGTTTTAATAGTGTGGTCGAGGGCCAGTATGAACGTCTTTGGACTTGTAGTCATTTTTTGCAGGAGAACCTTCTGAATGAACTTACAGAATTAACAGGAATCTGTTCATTTATGAATACAGGTACTTTTAAATTGTACAATTTATTTAAGCGTTAATAGAATTGTGTGGTCTACTAGTGGACTTTGATACCAAACAAACACTCTACTTTCCACGCAAACACTGGACATTTCATTCTCTCTTCACCTCCTGCACTAGAATCGTGCGGTACAGTCGGTCGATGGGCCATGGTACGTGAAAATTCATGGATTCAAAAAGGTCATGAGGAAAAAAGGGGGCCATGTGAGTGACAATAGAAGCCTCTCCTTGATTGTTATCCTTTTGTCTGACCAAACTCTCAATGGTTCCATTAATCCTCCTCATTGCTTTTGCTCACTGTAGAACTGTAAATCTGTCAGTCGTAAGCAAGGGGACGAAGATTGGCGATCCGCGATATCGATACCTCTATCTTATCTCTTGACCCATCGTGGTGGATGTGTGACTAACTAGCTGCAGTAAATCACGGCAAATCGTTTTAGCATTGTCTGTTTTCGAGGTGGCCTCGCCGTACCCTCCTTGATGTCAATCTTAATAATGACCTCTAATGACAGCTCTCAGTGTAAAGCACACAAGGCACACTTTCAAAACGGAACGACGCATCTCTCGGCTCCCCACAGATGCCTTTGTGTCGCACAAAAAAAGGTGTGAATCATCCTTATCGTTCTCATCTGGGAATCTGTTTTGGTTTTCGAGTGACGATGGAGGCAAATGTAATAGCTTTAGGTTAGGTTCTCTGAAGTCAATGCCTTCTTAGAAACCACAAGATTACAAAGCAACTTTGTCACCAAAAGCCTACACTGGTCGACAGCCTAGATGAAGACGGTGTTAGGCCATGGATGAGTGGGTGAGCTAGGGGCCTTGGAGGGGCATGAAACACATTTTCCAGTGATAACTCCACTGATGCAGCTTAGTGTTACCTTCCCACCACTGTTGCTCTTTCATCTCAGATTGCTTCACAGTCCAGAGAGCGCACAACAAAAATACTCCTCTGTACAACTCGGCAACATATACAGTACAACTGCAGGGGTCTTTGTTCATTGTCAAAGCCCCAGTGACACACAATTGAAAACGTTGTGATTGAATGATTTACACAAAGTAATTTAATCTCGCCGGACTATCTGGTGCTTTTAACTTTACCTTTGCAAATGTGGCTTTTGTCAAAGAGGAAACAATGAAAAGCTCTGTAGATAACCCAGGGGTTTCTATTCACCTGTGTGTTCAGGCTATCCGATCCCAGCGCTGCTGCTTCTCTGTGGGCAGCATGAGGACAGGCCGGACCCCTTCAGGCTATCCGTCCATACGAAGAGGTAAGCGAGGGGCGCCGAGAACACGGCTGTTTTACTCGGTTTTCACATCATCGCTCAAAGTCAATATGCCTGTTGAACTATGGATTGGCACTTCACTTTATGGGTCATCACATGTTGCTAGTCTCCATTCTGCCATTTAAGATCCAGGGAGACCGAGAGTGAAGCAAGTTGATAGAAACTTTGGGTTTAAGTACCTAAAAGTACCTCGTGTTCACTTTCTCAACAGCCCGCCTCATGTTCTTTTAATGAAACGTCTGACATGCTCTCGCATGGCTGCCGTCCTTTACTTTCAAAGAAGCGGCGCCATCTGCGAGATCCAACAAAAGAGATTCCTGCTCTCTCCTTCTGTTACTCTAAATCCTTTACAATAACTATTTTCATACAGTGCACATCGGTTTGACAGGTTTTTATTATGTGAAAGAAGATATCGACTACGAGAGTCAACAAAGTCCCTTTTAGAAGTGGCGAACGGATGTTTATTTTCACAGGGTAGCCAATGCCTTCTCTTAGGACTCCTTTGACATTTGAGAAAGGTCTGAGGCAGGGCATTAAATATTGAACAGCTCTTTAGGTGTTTACACTCCAACCTTGTAAGTGTGTTCAGGTGTCCCTGGTGACATCCACTTACGGCTTAGTTCCCTCGCCTAACAGCATGCTAACGCATCACCTCTGTCTAGACGCGAGGACAACATGGTACAGAGCGGCCTGGGCTCTGCCCAGAGACGAAGAACATAGCGTGTTCCTGGTTTCAAAAGACTTAAGAAAGGGAACGGTGTGCATCCTTTCATGTGTCTAAGTGATCTGGATATTACGAAAGATGTCCCACAGGGCTCCATTCTCGGACCTGTACTTTTTTCCATCTAAATAAATAATATGTTCTTTCTATAATTGTGATATTGGCTTGTTTTCCTTTTCTACCTGTGTTCAAGTTTTAAGTTTGAGACCAACACAAGTTGTGAGACAGTGGTGAAGATTGTAACTTTGTAGAGGCTGGTTCAACAGAATGGGCAATTGAATACAAACTGTATCGATTAAAGCAAGATATTATCTTTACTTTCCACTAAAACATTCATCGTTTATGCTTTACGATCTGACTGAAACGACACTTTCCAATTTAAACATTTGAGTTTGGTTGGAAACATGCCGTGAACCTGTCTGAGACCACGTACACGCCACAGAAAACATCTGGATTCTGATCCAGGGAAGTTTGGCTGTGTAAGCACCCAGCAGGGCTACTGAGGACATGACCCTGTAGCATCTCCATAGAAACGTTTCAGCCTCCCCTAATCACACAATATTTAATTAGACCTGTCCTTCCGCTGGAGAGAAATCCAACTGAGAACTTTCATCGCGCAGCTTATCAGCTAGCCATTTTTCTTGCTTTCCAATTCACAGACAGAGAGACAATGGAGTCAGTCTGCTTCTGCTCCACTCTGCCATATTCAGGCCGCAGTCTCTGTCCCTGAGAATAGAACCGTCTAATCCTGAAGACACAACCTGTGTTCCGCATGTCCTGTGTCAGGGCATCTCTGTGAAAGTGTCTATTAACGTTTTGCCACACTGAAAGACTTACAGAAATACACAGGTAACACCAACGTGCACACAAACACGCACACACAACCCCATACACACACACACACACACACACACACACACAACTGTGACAGGCAATAGTGAGGGTGGGGCGGTGTCTGTGTCAGTTTAGTTGAACTCCAGTCATTTTGTTAATCAGCTTTATTAGTGCCACTAAAACCAATCTGTGCGGATCAGACGCACCAGCTGTCTACACTACAGGTTGATTATAACAGGATTTCATTTCATGGACCAAAAGGCGGGAATGATGATTTAACCGAACGATCATCCTTGACATCTAAAGCAGAGACTGCTATAATTCAGCAGAAAATATTTGAGCAACGCTGCTACTTCATAGAGGTGGAACAGGGTCCTTAGCAACCGTATCATCAATATCATATGGTATTGATCATTCCAAGCGTAGCTCAATTTATTTGTGTATTTGATGATCAGCATGAATCTACCCAAGGCAAATAAACTGTCAGCTCATAATTGTGCATAATAGACTGTGGGCTGTCGTGACAGGAACTGTAGGAAGTACACCTGCAGGGCTCTGTACTTGTTCTACCAGGGTTCTAAGAGTTCTCTCCCTCACGCTCTTCAGTACACTACAAATCGTTGCATTTTTCATCCGAAGTTCTCTTGTAGCATCCCACCAGAGACAACAGAACATCCCCTTTCTTCATTTTGTCTGGGAACACATGTTGTTGATTCTCTCGCTCACTACAGTGGCAGAGGTTCAGATGAGGTTTAAACCACAACATAGCACACATTTAGAACAGGCCTACCATGAAAACCACACTTCTCTCATCAAACGCTTTCGGCATAATCTAAACCAATGGGTCTATAGAAACATGTTATCCCAGTAAAAAAAAAAAACTGCTCTCTCATCATTTGCTTGAATCTGTAACTCATTTCCTGTTAACACAAGTGTGCGGGCGTTGAGGCGACAACTATGGAGGGTACACACATCCACACATGCGCACACACACACAAATATGCACACACACGCACAGACCAGTGATATATGAGATCCACCCAGTCAAATTTGTCTTTAAGAGAACATCTCACCAGTCTAACTATTCTGGTTTGTGACTGGCACAGCTGGGTGTCATTAGCTCCATTCTTAAGCTAGCGTTGTGGCTCACGCTACAAAAGGCCGCTTATATTAGGATCAACACACTTCGCGGACGCTCTATCACGTTTTTTTTTCTTCAGTTAAAGAAAAAAAAACAGATCCATTTCAAAGCACGCTTTATCAAAGTGCGGAAGGAGAGAGACTTCAGGGTCAGAGCAGAGAAGGAGGGCCTCTGGGTGAGAAGAGAGTCAACTTCATCATATTTTCTCACTTCGCTAATCATTTCTTGTAATATGACCAAGTTCAGGTATGGTTTTATTAGACTGGGCCTTCAGACTGCCCGTCGATGTTGCGTTTCAGATGGAAGTCGTTCCCCTCTGAACTACATCCCCCAGATGAGGTCAGGAGGAGCTTAGATCCATTTCTCAACATAACATAACAAATGAATCGTCTCTCAGTGTGTCGGCCAGAAGAACCGGTAAGCAGTGACCTGTTCTTCATTGTCTATCTAGGTTCTTTAGATAAGCCCCTCAGGATTCATGGCACGCCACGCTCCTGAACTTGACCCTCTGTGCAAATTCATTACTCAAACACCGGTCAAGGCTGAATGGCATGCGAACCAACTGGGACCGCAAGCTACCTCCCCACCCCCACCCCCCCCCCCCCCAACACTCCATGCCCCCTCTCTTGATTTGTCTAATGAACACCATATGTTGAGTCCAGTTTCGAACCAGAGGGTGACAACTAAGGGAGGGTTAATTCGAGGCGTTTCATTAGCGACCCTGTGCTCTGACCATTTCCAGTACCCCTCCGTGCTCCTGGCACAATCAGGGAGGGAGGGAGGGAGGGAGGGAGGGAGGGAGGGAGGGAGGGAGGGAGGGAGGGAGGAGAGAATAGCGGGGCCCTGTGATTGGAAAGAGGGGAGGGAGGAGAAAAAAAAGGAGGGAACGGAGGGAGCTGAGAAAGAGGCAGAAGGTGAAGAAAGGGGGGGGTGGGTGGGGCGGGCTCTGGAACAGTGGAAGGAGAGGGCAGAGGGAGGAGGTAGGAAGAGATGAGGGAGGGAGGGGGGAGGAGGGGGGTAGGGAGGGTGGAGATGGGCAGAAGGCTCCTGGTTAATCAGAGTTAGGCACCAGGCTCTAGCAGCAGACGCTCCTAGCCTCTAATCCCTGTGAGGGGAGGATCTTAATTGTATCTGCTTTAGAAGCTCCTCTGCACCAATCTCTGATGCAGGCGGAGCTGTGATTACAGACCTCGCTTTGAACGAGGGGGGAAAACAGTTCATTTGCTTATTCCAAGTGGGATAGGTATCCTTGTTGACTCACTAATAACTTAGCTCTGAATTCCTT
Source organism: Neosalanx taihuensis (assembly GCA_030340665.1). NCBI lineage: Eukaryota > Metazoa > Chordata > Actinopteri > Osmeriformes > Salangidae > Neosalanx > Neosalanx taihuensis. The sequence continues at coordinate 11,753,703 of CM059305.1, forward strand.
GTTGTGAAAGTTGATTCCAAGCATAGACGGTTCACTTGCGGATAAGTACAACTGATAATTTCAACGTTCTCATAATGCCCTCTTTCCCTGGGGGCGGTGGAGGGAGGGGGGGGATTGATTCACAACTATGAGCCACAAACAATCTGCCTCAATCATAATGGCAATTAATAAATAATTCCTACGTGCAGGAATTCATACGGAGCAACAAAAGTTATTTCACAAGCCTTTTATTTGCAAAACCTTGTGACATTTCTACTGCAACCCTTTCACTAGATGGCATTCACTGTATGCCAATGTAAACAGAGATTAAGTGGTATCCCTTATATATATATTTTATTGCCACATAACCTACTTGCTTTCATTTACTTACGAAAGAAATGGAGGTTTACAGTTTGTTACTTACTGCATAACTGACGCTTTATGGCTTAGCAGCAGATTTACGTTTCAGGGAACCGTGACATTTCTTAAGGATTAGAATGCAATCAGTGTTTACTTGGTGGACAAATATAGCTAGCTGCAGCCGGGTAATAAATACTAATGTTTTGGGACAGAAAATCATGTAGTCTAGACTTTGGTAGTGCTTTAATGGGATTCCTGCAGATTTACTATTACTAAGCTCGCATGTGAAGTCAAGGCCACTAACTGGGTAGATATTCCTTCAATGCAGATCATGTGGTCTACTGTTGCCAAATCCTGCTATCCTGTTGTTTATATCACGCCACTCTTGGTACTTGAGTTTTTCTCCTTAAAGATCAGTGACACAGCAAATGCTGTGCAAGACTTGGCCCTCTGCAGCAAGGCGTAGGCCTCACAACCCTCCTGTTGTTAGTTTGGTCTGACTTCCCAGGATCGCTAACTGCCTACGTGCTGATATTCTCGCATGGCCACTTGATTTTTAGATCGAATTTCCCGCCCGATGTAACGCCCGTTGTCTCTCATAAATGATTCGGCTAACTGAAGTTATCAGCGCTTAACTGGGAAGCGTCAGGTACAGTGGCTTGTCGTCGAGTTGGGATGCTGAGGGTCGTTAAGAGCACAAGCTGTTGAAATCATCGGAATATAAAATGCTGACGACACACACAGTCCCTCTCATCCCGTACCGAACCAATCCCATCTGAGATCAAAACAAACAGTTAACAAGCCACATTAAGCAACCACATTAAACAGAGACTTAATCTCTTGTTGCACGTGTCTAATTCCTAGTCGGTGACGCCATTAATAATGATCCATGGGGTGTGTGGTCATAGAAAGCTGCCTTTGGCTGGTGCATCTGCAGGGTGTGCCAAGCTTGGCTGAGGAGGACTGGAGGCCCAGGCGGGCCGCCCTGCTCCAGCCTGTCGGGTTTAAGAGGTGCTGGATGACAGCTTGTAACGAGAGGAATGCCTGCAGCAACCTGCAGCACCCGTTAACCTGGAACCCTTCTGGAAGGGCTTCAACGCTAGGCTGGGTGGGCCGCACTCCCCCAACACCCCCCCGCCCTAGTCATAACCCACAGCTTGTTAGACCCCCCCCCCCCGCACCTCCCACATCAACCACCCCCCCCGCACCTCCCCGACCCCTTCCAACCCCTCCCATACTCCACCTCCCACCCCCTCCTCCTCCACCTCCCACCCCTCCTCCTCCACCTCCCACTTCCTCCCCCACCTTCCTCATCAACCCCCCCCCCCCCCCCCCCCCCCCCAGCCCTCCAGGGCATCCACATGTTCGTCTCTCACCCACCCTGTTTACACTTTAGGTTTATAACATCCACGGACAAAATGCTCCGCATTCCTACCTCAGCCATTCATATCCTGGAGCCGAGCGCATCTGCATTTTTGCATAACCTCGTCCCCCCCCCCTCCCCCCAGGCCAACACATGTTTCCCTTTTAAAGTCACATTGAGGGAGAACATTTGTACTTTAGCGTCAACATTTTTGACAAGGTCCGTCCGCTCATCTCAGCGCTCCTTCTGGAAGGCTGGCAGAACTTTTCAGATGCCGGCCAATTCCAGTAGTTTTAAAGGGGGGGGGGGGGGGCATAAGTGGCGTACAAGGAAAAGTCTCTCTTTCAGACCATAAAAAATGAATTAGAGCACATAAAATCGAAGCCAAACAGTGAGGGATAAGAATATCAGGAGAGTATCTTCTGTCAAGGGCAGGTCAGAGGAAGACTTGGCGTCTAGAACTGATAGAATCTCTGGAATCTTCACTGCCTTATCTTCCAGCAACCTCTACTCCTAAATACATCAGCAACAGCATATGTCTTACACGGGACCTGGACACCATCATCGCAAACCATCACCTACCGCACCCCAAAGCACACACGCACGCACGCACACACACACACACACACACACACACACACACACACACACACACACACACACACATACAGACACACACCCACGCACACCTCCTCCAGTCTGGGGAAGGGTTAGGCTGTAAGTGCTCAGCAAACACACAAACAGGCCTGGGCTCAGGAGAGGGGGCTGAGGGGGGGGGGGGGGTCTGAGAGGTCAAGCAGGACTAGAGTGGGCTGGAGAGGGGCCAGAGATGGGTCTGATAACCCCCCCCCTGCCCACCACCCCCCCCCCCCCCCCGCTCTGTTTATGGAAGGCGTGGGGGGGTGGGGGGGTGGAGCCGCCGTTACAGGCAGATCTCCCGGTGATACGGCCCCCGCAGTCCAGGTCACCACTCTCAGGTTACCCGCTGTGTCCTGTCCCCACCCCCCACCCCCCCACCCCACACTCCCCCTCCCCAACGCTCCACCCCCCACCCCCCATCCACCCAGCCCTTGAACGTGGACTTGAGCCCGGGTCCAGACACCGACACAATGGGCTTCAGGGGGAGTGGAGCTCTGGGAGCTCCGGGCTCGCAGCACAGTGGCTCTGCTGTGGAGCCAGCCTGCTGGAGTGGAGCTTCTATCGGCTTCTGTCCGGCCAGTCAGGCAGGCTCAGGTCACCTCACAGAACAAAGTGCCTCCGTTGTGCCCAGAAAGCTATACTGTAATTCTCACTCCGTAATGTTACTTTCCCAACAGACCTTTTTTTTTTTTTTTTTTTTACACACACACAATTCCCTGAACTTAAAAAGCTAAGCACTTAAGCTTCAACACTAACTGTTTTGTTAGGTCTTTTTTGTTTGAAAACAAAAGGCATGCATCTACTCAAAAGACTATCTCTCTGGTCATTTACGACATGTGTATTTGGGATCATGATAAGAAAGATGGTTTAAAGCTTTTTTTCCTCAGTTGTTTACATTTCTTGAGGGCATGCCTGTCTTATAGAGTGAAGGTTTGAAGCTATATAAACACTTAACCTAACCTTTGAATTCTGACCTCCTCTGACCTCTTTGGAAAGCTGAAGGCATGCTAAGCTCTCGTATCAAAAATAGGAGGCTTACAGGGTCAGTCGGAATATTTTTGTTGTATGCTTCTAACTGGAACCTGGTGGTATTGTCAGGACAGGACCAGTTTGTTTGTTTTGACCGAGCCAGTCAGTCAGGCAGGCAGGCAGGCAGGCAGGCAGGCAGGGCTAGACGTTTATGACATGTCAGAGCCGTGTTATAAACTGGGCGGGGGAAGGGGGGGGGGGTGTTGGGGGGGGGGGGTGCCTCTTGTCATCAAGTGCATCCGTCTGAGAAAAAGAACGAGCCTCACCGCCTGCCATGAACTTCAAAGAGGGAGCTGAGGGGAGGGCCGCGCGAGTCTGATTCATCACCCCCCCCCCCCCCAAACCCCGGCCCCGCCACCTCCCCTCCAATCCCCTCCGTGTGGGAAGAGACACAACACACAAAAAAACAAAAGGCAACCTGCTGACCTTTTCCCTCCGTCCCCCTCCTCCCTCCCCCCCTCGGCCCCTGAAGATGGAGAGGCAGACGTTCCGATAGAGCCGATAGAGCAAATAGCAAAGCGTCTCCTGGCAGAGTGACCCTGACGTCTCTGACCTTTATTCTCCTCTTTGGGAGCCTCCTGTCTGTGCCAGACAAGTCCAGCTTGATCACGAGCAATATCAGTGATAAAAGACAGGAATTCCAAGCCAGGACGGTCTCTGACCTTTCCAGAAACTTCAAATACCAGAGTCTCATTTCCTTAAATATTGGAGGAATTCCAGACCTGTACACACACTTGACACACTGACTATGTTCTACGCCAGCCTTGTAGGCAAACTGTGGAACAAGGAGCACGCGCAACGTTGCAATATCAGCCGTTTAATGAAATGTAGACAAGATGACAAGAGGGCTTATGGGGGAAATGCCTTGATCTGAGAGGTCTGCAGTGTATTATGGGAGGGGGAAAACCATGTCTGGCCAAAACATGTGAGCGGGAGCAGAGACAGCTCTGCTTCCTGTCTGTGGTGCTTTAGCAAGACGTCCAGGTGGAGGATCTGAAGCGATGCTGGACCGCTTGGTTACACAAACAGACGCTCCGCTTTATCGGATGACATTTAAGACGAGATGCTTCTGCGGGCTGGAATGCGGTGACAGGCTGCCACAGAATGTTCCGGGCCACGCCCAGCTCTCCCGGCCAGGACAAACACAGCAGGTCAGACTTATGGTATCGCACACGCCTGCCCCTTTGCTCTCTTTCATAACATAGACCTATGATTAGGAATTAGGAATCCAAATAAGAGGTGATAATCAGAGGTGATAATTTGTGGCATAATCGTCGTTCATTCGATCCACTTAATCATTTTCCTCCTCTCCATCCCCAGCGGGACTCCAGTCTCCACCGCGCAGCCCGCTGAGAGAGGCGGGTGTAAAAACAGGAGTGGCAGAGACAGAGGTTAGGTGGAGGTGAAAAACGTGAAGAGAGAAGCGGTAATTAGGGTGCTGTTTTACTGTCCTGGGGCCTGCTCCGCTGGGCCCCGGCCCCGCAAGTGACAAAAGGGACGTCCCTCTCCTCTCACCTTTCCCTTCCCTCCCCTCCTTCCCTTCTCACATTCCTCCTCCAGCCATTTCACAGCGCTGACAAAGAGAGGCGCTGCCATTGATCTAGCAGGGCCACAAATGGTGCCAAGTAAACAAAGGCTGATTGAAATATCAGCAGCTGAGAGGAGAGCAGGCGCCGTGTGTGAGTCAGTGTGTGCGTGTGTGCGTATGCGTGCGTGTGTATGTGTACGCGTGCGCGGGCAAGTGTGTGCGCGCCGATCTGTCCGATCTGTGGTGTGACACACTGTTTTAGACTCAAGGCCAAAGGAGTTTTCTGTGTTCATGACAATGCACACACATGTCTGTCCTCATATCCACATGCAGTCACAATACAGAGGGGGAGGGAGGGAGGGGGAGGGAGGGAGGGAGGGGGAGGGAAACAGGGGGAGGGGCTGGAGTGTTAGGGGGACTGTGTTAATAGGTTATGACAGGCCACGCTGCTCTGCCATTGTGACAGGAGCACAGTATGTATCTGTGTATGCATGTGAGGCAGAGGGGGCTAACGTGTCTGTGAGTGTGTGTGTGTGTGCGTGTGTGTGTGTGTGTGTCTGTGAGTGTGTGTCTGTGTGTGTGTGTGTGTGTGTGGGGGGGGGGGTGTCTTAGAAGGATATTTCATCTGTGTCAGTGTGTGTAACATTGCGTGTGCGTGTGCGTGTGTGGTACGCCCAACTTAACGGGGATCAGAACTTCACAGTCCCACTGACTGACTGATGATACTGTTGACGGGCCACTCCCACCCCATCCCCTCTGCCTTCAGGGCAATGCCTCTCTGCACGTACACAGACAGGGGGTGAGTCTGTGTGTGGGGAGGGGTGGGGAGTGGGGGTGGGGAGTGGGGGTGGGGAGTGGGGGTGGGGGTCTGCAGCTTTAAGGAGCCTCTCATCCTCCAGCCCCGAAGCCCAGAGAGGTCTTTGACGCAAATATTCAGTCCCAGTTCAGTCATTGATTGTTTTCCCTCTTCCTATGCTCTTCCTTTCTACTGGTCTATCTATATCCCTCCTCTCTCTCTCTCTCTCTCTCTCTCTCTCTCTCTCTCTCTCTCTCTCTCTCTCTCTCCCACACTCTGAGAATACATCGGATGCTCAGTGGTATGATATGTGATATCCGGTCTGTTCCATGCTGGGGTCTGGTCTGAATTTGGCCTGCAGTGCAGGCTGTCCCTTGGCCTTCCTCACCAGCCACAATACAGAGGGGTCAAGGAGTCAGGGCAGCCTGTGAGTGCGGGGAGAATAAATCAGGCTGTCGGACAGGGCAGCTATGGGGCCCTGATGGGCACGGCCTGGGGTGGGGACCCGTACCAGTGAACAGGTCAAAGGTTAGACACTCTCATGTCGGAGAACACTTCACAAAGAGGCCCCCGACTGCAGCGTGTAATCGGCAGGGTGGGGAGGCCCTGCTGTAATTTATACACCTGTCACAAGTAAGTATGGGGGCGCTGGGGTCACAGAGCAATTTGTTTAGTCATAGGGGTCTCCAAAACATCACTCCAGAGGTGCACAATGATCCTTATGTGTGCGTCTGCCAGTCCACCGTTACCTGGGGAGACAGCCCCCATTATTGTGCATTCACAGTCTTCTTGTAACACTTTTACAAGGGGGGTGGGGGGGGGGTGGGGGGGGGTGTTCTTTCAGGGGGTGAGAGAGAAACTGCAATCAGAGGAACGGTAATGATAGTGATGTATTTCAGCTGCGGTGACCTGAGGTGTCTGTCAGTACCTCTCTCTCTCTCTCTCTCTCTCTCTGTCTCTCTGTCTCTCTCTCTCTCTCTCTCTCTGTCTCTCTCTCTCTCTCTCTCTCTCTCTCTCTCTCTCTCTCTCTCTGTCTCTCAGACAGGCTTGCATGCTAGAACAATGGACAAAAGCTAATGTTATGATGAGTATGCTGTTTGAATATCTGTGCTGAGGTAGAAAACCTGTATGGTGTCGTTTCCATAATAATGTTCAGCTCTTTGGCAAAAGTATTGAATCATTTGACTTTAGAAGAGTGTCTTTAAAAGGCTTGAAACGAATGCACATCCTTAAAACAGAAAACTTCAAGTTCAATGTCTGATGGCGTTCAACGGCTCAGTACTGCTCTCTAGTGGCAGTACTGATTCATACTACAATAACTACTGTTGCCCTTGCGTTGAGAAATCGTGAGCAAATCACTCTGAATGAAGTGTTTGTCTGGTCAACTTTACCTCAGTTTAACAGTTAGACGCTTCAAAGTACATCTGCAGATCTGGAGAAGATTAACGTTTCAGAAACATCAAATAATAGCATTCTAAGTGGTCATGCTATGATGCGATTTAGATGAAAAGTCCACAGGCTCCGGGCCAACCATCTCAGGGGCCTCCAACCATAACCAAAGCTTATGTCAACCAAGCCGACACATTTCCTCTGCAAACTGGGCTAAGTACGGTTCAAAATAATTATGAAACGCCCAAGATTCAACAGAATGGAATGCTCGACAACCTAAACCACAGACGTCGAGGAAACAAAGTGTTTGCTTTTGAAAATCCGAGCCGTGTTTTTGTACACGACATCTTGATGTTACAACAATGCCTGACGTCAGCGTAGCTCTGTTCGTCCCGCAGGACAACGGTCTCCCTCAGGAAGTCGACGTCCATTTCTCTCCGACCGCGTTGACCCCGGGGACAAAGGAACTGCGGTCTTCACGCCCCAAAAAATGTGTGTACCTCCCAAAACGTCCCATTCCCTATCCGTATCCCCCTTTTCTCGGAAATGAGAACCCAAACTCAGAGACGGCTAACGTGTGTGTGGATGGGTGTGTGTGTGTGTGTGTGTGTGTGTGTGTGTGTTGAGAGGGGTGAACTCTGGGATTGCTGCGTTCTAATCCTCTCAGGACCTCTGGCCTTCTCACAATGAGCAGCGGAAGATGTCCCTCTGCTGTGTGGAAGCCATTTCCCCACGATGGAGCACAATGAGCCAGACCTGTCTTTATCACTGGGTTCTAATCCCCTTTCTGGGGTCTGTCCACTCGCTGGGGCGCGCACCATTCAGGACCCTGCCCCTCCGTACCTCAGCCCCCCATGCGGTAACGTCGCACAATGGTGCTAATAACGACACAGAATTTCCCATCCTGAAACAAACCACCGTCAAACGACTGCGGTTCAAGTTCTTGTCTGGCGAAAACAAAATAGCCCACGTAAAAAAAAGGAAAGGGAGACAAGGGCGAGTTTGAATGAGGTGAGGGATATGCAATTGCATAATTAAGACACAATGAAGTGTTTACGGCTCTTCTGAATGTGACAAGCCAACACTCAGGGAGCTAGTGGCGCGCAAGCCTGGGGAGAATGTGGAAGAGGAGAAGGAGGGGATGGAAGGGAGGGGGGGCGGTGGGACAGGATTAGGACAGTCCAGAGCCTGTAAAGATGGGGCTGGACCCTCACAAGACACCCCACTTACACTTGACATTCATCTACATGCGGATCAGTTGAGTGTGACTTTTCCCAGCGTGTCGTCCCACTCCCAGCCTTCCTACTGGGGCTCTTTGTCCGCCTGTCAGCGGGCTGCGGAGAGGAAGCGCATGGACGCAGTGGACTGAGACCGAGTGCTCCAGCGTTTTGCTGATGAAGCGTGTGAACGAAGCTCCGCTGAGCAGCGTGGACAAAACACACTCTCGTCTGCGGGGCCTGTCCATTCACTCGCTCAGGGAGGAGCCGCTCGCACACTGAAGCCTGGACACCAGGGGGTTTTCAAACAGCTGGAAGCAGATACAGCAGTGCGCATGCACTGGTAGCTCAGATACGACTATTATCAAACCTATCCATAGAGAGCCCTGCGATGGACTTCTGAGATGGTTAGGGATGTTTGGGCGATATTTTCATCGATTTAACTGACAACGGGCCTTGAAAAGGGGGCGGGACAAAGGGTGTGTTGAGGGTTCACTGTCAGTCAGACTGGCTGAGTGCTTGTGTCTGTGTGTGTTGTGTCTCCAGACAGGCCTGGAGGAGCTGACCCTCAGACTGGGAGCTTCCCCTGGCCCTCTGCCAGCAGACTTCCTCAGTTTAGTACCCTGGAGACTGTGGGAACCACCAGAGCTGGCCGGCCACTGAAAGAACACACAACCAGCGGCCCAACCTCCAGGAACGTCCTGGGACAACACCGCGGAGCTGACACAGGGCGCGGCGGAAGCAGAACTCTGGCAGAGGCATCGGGACGAGAGAGCAAAGCTTCCGGGGTCAGAACAGGAGAAAAGAATACTGGAAACCCAAGATTGAGGTGTTGAAAGAACATTCCAGAATTTGTGTTCTTAATCATTACCGGCGTTCTTAATGCTGGGAATTGGGAAGGGGGTTGGGCTTAAGTCAACAATCCCAGAAGTGATTATCAGTACGGCGTCCAAGGCAAAGTGTCTTTTACGTTCTTCAAAAGGTCCTCGAAAACCTTCAACAGCTCTCAGATTCCTCCGTTCTGTTTTCCCAATGATATCACTTCATTCCGCCTTTGTGAAATGAGACTACAATATCAAATTGTGCCTGGCAGTCTGCGTAGTATATTAGTCTCACACCAGAATTAAGGTTAATAATGTGACTTACTTATAACAAACATTGCAGAGGCTTAGGTCTCAACCAATTACTAATGAAAACCTGAGGTCACAAGGGTTTAACCAGGAGAGGGCATTGTTCATGCATGCAGCATATCTGATTTAATACGCATTCACTGAAGGGAGTGAGAACTTGTCCCCCTCCCACCCCCCCACCCCCCCCAAAAGAAAAACTCACCGGATATTAAAAGCCAAAGGTCATTTAGCATGTGTTGGAAGATAAGGTTAGTAAAAACAAGGCCGGCCGCATGCTCTCTAAGCTGAAATGACACCGATACAGGTGTGCATCCAGCCCCTTGATCTTATCGACCATGATTTCACTGAACACCCTTGAGCTGGGCTCTTCCAGTGAGTATTCCTAAAGCCACTAGATGGAGACTTTCTCATAGTGAGTTGCTGTCGTTCTGCCATGTCTTAGTATACCAGGGCTGATTTATTAAATAAGATTAGATTAAATAAAACACACTGTATTTCAATGTCATGGAAAATACACTACATCTGCATATTTTATATCGATCTACTTCAACCAATCGGCTTCTCTGCTGTCGAGTGGATAGAGCAATGATCCTGCTGTGTCTCTAGGAGGATCAAGTCTCTTAGAACTAGATACATCTTTTTTGGGGGGCTGGAAAAGTTTTGGAAATATTTTTCAAGCAGTGATTAAATCGTCATTCCTCCCGTCTGACACGCCAGTGAGATAAAACTCCTCAGGCTTTCTGGGAAGCATATCAAATGATATCCATCTTTTTTGTATTATTATTTAATTACAGTGCCGAAAAGAAAACTAATTATTTTCACTTGTACTCGTCCCATTTTACGATGCAGGTGTGGTGTACATCACATTGGTTGAAGAAACTTGATTATTGACTTTTCCTATCGCTACAATCAGAAAAATGTCAATAATATGTGTTGGTAATGATCTGCTACAGTATGAAAACGTTAGAAGTGTGACCCAGGGCTGCAACCCCCACACATGTTTTCGATGTATGTATCCTAGCGAGGTAGATGACAGGTTTAAAACTTTATGAGTTCATGTGGAAGAAATCACAACAGCAATGATCTCACAATTAGACTTATCGTGTGCCATCATACAACGACCCTCTGCCTCCACCCACCTTTGAGACACTGTTGTTACTTTTTAAAGGACAGGATGTAGACACACTTGTTAAAATTCCTATCTTTTAAGACCTGCTGGCACAAGAAAGTAAATGCCACTTGCCACCTTTTGAACAAATGTTTCAACAAGCCCAAACAGAAATCCTGATTCATTTAGCAAGTCATGCCTTAATCATAAAAAAAAAATACATACATGAATCAATGCAGAAGGAAAACATGAACTTTTTACTCTATACTTTGATGTAAGTTTTGAAATTGAAGGTGAGTCTAACCACGATCTGTAACAAATGAAATTGTACATGCAGTTCATCCTGGACACCCCTAGATGTCAGCCTTTTATAATGAATTGAAGCCCTTCTTACCGTTTCGTTTCTATTTTTGGTTTAAGCTAAGCATCATCCCTCCGTATTTCTGTGCAGTAACATATTTCTATTATAGAGTTAGGTTTAATGTAGTGGCTTTTTAATGATATAACATGTTGAGACCTTACCTTTAGCTGTGACCTCTGGAAAGTTTTGGAGTTAGGAATTTATCTTGTTTCTGTGGTCAGCAAGATCTCCTCGACCATTTCAGCAATATCTACCAATCAAACAAGATTTAGATACACTCTGATACAGAAATTCAATTGGTGAAGTATACACTAACACAGTGGAAAACTGATAAAGTTAACTAGGAAACATCATCACATAAGGTAAATGGCAGCAGTAGTACTTATTCAAGAAAATATATCTGTAATACTGAATTTCTGTTGTTTAATACATGTACAAAAAAACAATAACAATTATAAACAATTATAGTGAATGAGATGTCCCAATTGGCCTCCTGAAAGTGAACATAAATTAACAGAAGATATCATTAGTAGTGTCTCAATAATTACCTTGATTTAACCACTAGTGGTCCTACCTATATTTCGAGCGGGAGATAGAAGTTAAAACAAATGTATTAAGTCTACCATGCTGGTTGCATAAAATTCAGTTATTGCAGATATAGTTTGTTATTCTCTATTAAATATCAAACACAGAAGAGCCTATCCTTTCTCTATACAGATGTCGAAAACAATCGACCGACATCATTTGAAGCCACAACCTTAATGGAAACAATTGGTTGGTTTGATAAATGAATGATATATTGAATCACATGAATAAAAACCCTATACAGGCCTGATAAAGTGTGTGTAACGTATTCATTAAGCAGGCGCTTTAAGAACAAAGCTACTCTACATATAGAGAGTCGATGTATAGATTCAGATCATTGGATTGATTTTTGAATAATCCAAAATATTTGCACAAACATAACTTTTCCCCCCTCCGTCTCACACCCTCTCTAGTCCGGCCCATCTGGTACAGCAAATGGTTCCACGCACCAGGGAGGTAGAGGGGGAGTAAGAGACAGAGGGGGGGAGAGAGAAAGAGGGGGACCGGATTGAAAACAGATCAGAGTAGAGTCTCCAAAGCCTACTACAACACATCTGAAGGAGGAACGAAAGTTGTCTACAGGCTCGACCCCCAAATCTGGCAAAGTTTTTTCCTCCTTGACTGTCTGATGGACTGAAGTTGAGACGTCGCAGAAACTCTTATGATGAACTTTATGACTTCATGAAGTTCGGAGGAACTTTGGCAGTATCCTTTTGGCGTCTCTTAGACTAGACTGTAGATGGATTGCCTTGATATTTTGGAAAGGACGTGCGATTTCTTGCCTTTTCATCGGAAAAAGTTAGATTAACGGCAGTTTTTGACAACGCTGAACCTCGTACAAGACCTATTGGACAAGATCAACCGAGGCACTAAAGGAAAGCATCTCCCTCTTTACTGCGGTAAGCAGCTCTACACACATGCATTTGGGATACAGGGAATAATGTAAAAAATAAAAATGTAAATGTATAAATGTAAAAAATGTATTATTGAAAAGGTGTATTCAAATTACATTACGTTATACACTCATGCCAATTTACTTTTTTTTAAATAACTTTTTAATTACTGAACTTCAGTCTCATTCATAATATGAAGTATTAAGCAGGCTGCATTTGGAAAATAGGATGAACAGATGAACAAATTAGACCGTGCACGATGCACAAGACGAAACTGTCCAGGAATGACCTTAAATTGTATCAGCACTTTCATGTGTTTTGACATTGGAATTTCAAGAATTCCGCCCATGCAACTTGATATATTTTGACATGCATTCAAAAGGGGAGGCAACGCACAACCGCTGTCATATGGTTGAGTTATTTCTCCATAACGACTTTCTTGCTTGAACACTTAATACACTAGTACAAATATCCACTTCTCAAATGCACTTTTTTTTGTTGCACGAAAATGACACAGAGCCCTGCAAATAAAGAAGGTTTCAGGGGTAATATATCTGATGTTTGAACTAAGTTTAGATAGTTTGTTGAGTGTTTATCCTACCTTGTTTTAATAACCAGCAAATGACCTCGAGAAAAAAAAACAGGAGAGGCCTTCTGAAGCAGATACAGCTACTTCAGTTGATGGTATTTAGATTGTTAAATCACTATTTGTTGTAGCTGGTTAGGTAGAGCTGCACTGCCACTTGTAAAGGCATTTTACAACTATGGTACTTTATTCTGCTCTGTGGCATGGGTCACATTTGACCTTTCTATTAGGTCATTCAGCTGTTACATTTTCTTATGTTTTGTTGTTGTTATTTAGGGTTACAGATTACTAATATGGGCTTGTTTGTGGTTTTAAAATAGAAACACTTTGGATTGTCTTTCTGAAATGTATTTTTAAATACATTGCTATAGGATATGTCATACAATAGAGCGTATCACAAACATACCAATTATAAGTAAAAGTGCATAGATTAATTCTAATTCGCCCTCATATCTTCTGTCCCAGTCAGATTCTGATTCTAAAGAGACTTTAGTGGTGGGAAGAGGTTTTTTTATGTGAATGACCGGTCGTGGTCATTTGCATCAGAAAAAAAAAGTTTTAGTGCATTTGCCATTGTGTAGAATGAAGAGTTCCAGCAGTCAGGCAGCCCGGCCTGAAAAGATGTAAAGGAATGATGGGCCTTTCACATTATTCAGGCTAGCTGGGGCTCCCGGTCATCATCCTCACAGACCGACGACTTGGATGTCACTTTCATCTCACCGAGTGCCATTCTGCCACCATTTTCACATGTCTCCCACTCCAGTCGGCCCCCTTTATTGATTTAGAGTTTTCTTCTCTGGGAGATCTGTGGAAGATTTAATGAACCGAACACCGTAAAAGAGGTGGGGGGGGGGACTTTTTCTGGCTGCTTGGAGAGAAGAAAAAAAACGTGTGATAGCTGAGGGAGTCTGGCATGCTGGAAGAGGAGAGGAGTGGTATACATGTGAAGGAAAAGTGAGTAAAGCTCCCCCACTGAGAGATTTCAAAAGGTTCTTATCCCCACAAACAACAACAGTGGGCCAATTAAGCTCTCCGGCTGAGGAAGTTGTTCTTGTGGGTTTGCCATGTGAATAGAAAACACCGCTGGCTTAACACAAGGACCGACAGCTTGACTGGCACCATTGACAGAAAGTATGCTGTGTAATTACTGCGCTCTAACAAGTTAACAAGAGCTTTGGGGGTGTTTGAGATCAGCCAAAAGCATCACCTGTAGTTTTGTGTTTGCGCTCGGGCATGAACCTTTCATTCGAGGGGGAGCAAGGAATCACATACAAAGTGGAATCAGTCCGATTTCATCTGTATTTCTAGACGTTAAGCCATTTATGGAACATCAGAGTGAACGTTTGTCCTTCTCGCTGTATTTTCACGGCAAATCTTTAAGAAAGGGATCCTCTACGCTGGCACCGTATCACAGATTATCTTCTGAGCCTTCCTGAGTTCCAGTTTCCCACTGACTCAGTAGACAGCAGTAATTAGCCGGACCTGGCAGTCATGGCACTAATACAGCCTGTCTCTTTCCTGAGGTATGCCACTGTGATCACACACACACGGTCCACGCACACAGACAAACAAACACACACACACACACACACAGTCCAAAGACATTTTCATACGCAGTAACGTGAAGAATATTTCCCCCCCCTCCGAGGAATTTGCGGGTGTCAAATCAAGGATGGATACACGATATGTGACACGGAGCATCCGAGCGACAGAGCCCACTACCACACTCATGCAATTACACTAGATGAAAACAGAACTGGGTTTCATGCAAGGACATCACAGAAACAGCAGAAATCAAAGGTCCGCAGGACACTTGGGGCCTGGTCGGCTCTCCTTCGTATAAAATGGGGTGTGTACCCATAGTTCCAGTGGGCAAGCTTTGATTCATCAGCTAATTAATTCCTGAAGGGACGGCGTTACTGGATGATGTTGCCGACTGTCTCTCCGACAGCATCAGGGCCCGAGCGAGCGTCTGAGATCACTGATAGACATGCTGGGAAAAGAGGTGTAAACTGCGAGGGATTACGGCGTTGACCGTTGGCGTGGTTTACTTATCGTAAGTAAGTTATCGTGATATCGGATAATTTATTTGTCAGTTGTTCAACTGCAAAATAGGATTACAACTCAAAGGAGGACCTGCGGGCCTATACCTTCTTCATTGGATCCATACATGCAGGGATGAAATTGAAAACAATTGCTGAGACCCAGGAGGTTGCTAACACAGAGGAGAAAGTGAGCCATTTTAACATGCGCTATTCACACAGTCATGTGTTATCCTTTAGCAATCAGTCCCTCCTCTCCCCACAAGTCTCTCCATGGTAATCAGGCAGAGGGGGTCAGGACCCGCCGGAGGTCCTGCTGAGGCCCTTCTCTCTCTGGGGAAGGGAGGGGCTGTCAGAGACCCAGACTGAAGCCCTCTAGCCCAGCAGCAGGGCCTGCCTGGCTCCTCCTGGGTGTCAGAGCCTATTAGCACTGCCTCGCAGGTGAGCCGTGTGCAGGGCTAAGCTCTTGGGTGACCGTTTAGGGGCTGGGGCTGACAGGGTAACAATCTGTGTTTTACTGGCCCAGGGCAGACTCACTGTGGGGGGAGTTTCGGAGTGTAATTATGATTTTTCTAACTTCATACAGAGGGTTCTCTGTCAGTCATGTCATATTTTAAAGTATAAAACAGAATAAATCTGTTGATAGCAAAAAATATTGCGAATGATGACTGTATTTGAGGTGAAAGATGGGGAAGAAAGATAACCTCTCTCTGCTGGACACAGCAGTGCCTGATGTTTCCTGCACGCTAGCTTATAAGATAGCTCGCCAGAACTTCCTGTCCTGTCTTGAGGTTCTTTTTTCGTTCTCGAGAGACAATAATTCAGCAGGCTGAGTCAGAGAGACAGGCTAAATCCTACAGTAGGGGATTTCTCCTGTGAAGTGCAGCTCGAGTTATAAATCTCACATCTGTTTGGTATTGGCTGGACCTGGGGAGATCACCCACAGGATATTAGTCTCCCAGGCAGGGGGTGGGCCGGGATGCACAGGCATCCCCTTGACCGTCCGCCCTGCTTAGTCAACTCCACCACCACCCAAAAACCAACTCTTTCCAGAATACCAGACCCATGTAGGAGAAAGCCAAATATTGTCTTTTTAACCACTGCACAGCCAGTGTTTTTTTCTTTTTTTTTTGCAAGAAAAATAAACTAACTAGTGACGCTTCCTTGGTGTCTATTTTTGAACTGCCCTCGCATGGTGCCAATTGTCATTTTTCAACAGGGAGAATATGTATGTAGCTGAGCCTGGCCATAAATTCTAGAAAGAGCCCCTTCAGACCAATGCAGAGCGGTAGAGGCAGAGGAATTGACTGCGTGCTCTGTGATTTTACTCCTGTACGCCGTGACCTTTCAGAGTTCAGACAAAGCCATTTGTTTGGCTGACAGGCGGTGGTGTAATAATTCAGCGTGATCGTTCGTGGAATGCGAGCAAGTAATACTCTGTGATGAGCCAAACTACACTCCTGTAAGAAGACTGCACTCGGAGCTCCGACACATTCATTTTCCAGACACAGGGAATACCCTCCCTCTACAGGCCATTTGAATTTCAAGACCCGGAACTTTCTGAATCAGTAATACTGCACATACACACTTTCGAGTTTGAATACTTAGAAATACTCCTGGGGATTGTCGCTGCTCGTAAAGCATGTGATATCACAGTTCGTTCAGTCAGGCTCTCTACAAACACACCCCACTAGATCTGAGTGATATAATCAAATATCTATTCAACTGCTGTTGAATCGGATACAGTTTGTGTCAGGGACTGAAGGAGTGAAGAAGGTATTCTAATACAGTCTGGCCGTGCAGGTTGAAATCCAGCTGTGTTTTTGTCTGAATGAAAGTGTTTATTTTCCTACAGGAAATGGGAAGTGGTTTAACCTGAGAGGACGTGTACGGTCTTCACAGGTTGTTCTAGATCACTCTAGATGCTTCTGGACATTCCAGGCACTGTTATAACAGCTGACAATGTATTTTTTTTAAATACTGACATTGTTGCTGAAATATCTTGTGTTTCACTGCATTGCTAGACACTGACAGTAGCTGACATTGCATGGCATGAAGTCATTAGCTCTCTTGACATCTGGTTAAGAGGGTTTGAAGTCAAGGAGCACACACAGCTACACTACCTGTTCCAAACTACCATGGCCTAAGAGGGGGGGAGGGGAGCACAGCAGGGAGTCTGGAGGTCTTCAAACAAAACACGTCTTTGATATGGGTTAGCATTCCTCTCTCAAACTCCTAAAAGTAAGACCAGCGAACAGCAGTGTGGAGGAGCTGGGTGAAAGGATGAGGTGTTAAAACAAACATGCATTGATTTCAACACAAAGACCAGGCTCAATGGGAAAGTAGCTTCAGGAGTTGTTGTTCTCTCATAAATAACTTTTTTTGTTGTTGTGAGGCCGGCTTTGTTGGTTGTCTCGCTTAAATGAATCATTGTCTGGCCTCTTAAAGGTAATGATAGTTGACAATGGGAGGTAACAGCTCATTGTGCCTCCCAGGAAGACACTGTCACTGTCATGGTAACCAGCACAGTATGACGCAACGGAAATTATAAAAGGAGAGATTAAACCTAAACGGCACTGGACACATCTAAACAGGGGATATGTACAATATATGTGTGTGTGTGTGTGTGTGTGGGGGGGGGGGGGGGGGGGGAGTGTCATAAAAATCTACACACACTAATGAAAATGAGTCTGTTTAAACAAGCCTAGCAAAGCAGTTTACTTACAAAAACAATAAAGTCTCACTGACCTCCCTCACCCGACCCCCACACCTGCTACACTGTCCTCCAGTGACATCAGCACAATGAAGACCCCCAGACAAAGCTGTCCGACAGGCTTTTACTTCACCCGGTCTTGTTCCACCAGCCGTAAAGAGAACTCTCCATTTATACACTCGCAGCAAAAGACCATTCAGTCCATTGGCTGAGTTTGTAGCCAAGCCTGTGAAAATGAGACCTCCTAAGAATGTAAGGGAAACCTTCGGAATATCAGAAGTTCAGTTCTAAGAAGAGGGGAACACACCGCGGGGGGGGGGGGGGGGGGGGGGGGGCATTGGTGGGGACCTAATCACCCCCTCCCCCGGGCTGCTGCTTACCCCTGCCAAATTATCTAAGTTGAATCAGTGTACAAGGCACAGCCAATCACATTGGTCATATGTGTCAGCGCTTCAGTAGTGAACGTGATTTAACCATTTCTGCACTGCTAGGTGAACGAGACGTTTACCGATCGTTTTAATTTTTTTGGAAGTGATTACTGGATATTGGTGGGGACATGTCCCCTCCGTCCATGCCAAATCTACACCCTTGGTGTGTGTGGACTTGGTGTGTGTGGATTGCCGCGGGCATTTGCCATCCTCCACAGTGCGACAGTGCCTGACTTCTCTCCAGCTGCTCTCTCTCCTCTACCTGCATTTTAAGATATGACCGCCCCCGTATCCTGTTTGATAACCTAGTCAAACGAAAAGCCTTTGACGCATCACCGCGTCGTACACAGGCTATGATGTACTTCAGGTTTTCTTCTCTCTCTCTCTTCTTTCTCTCTTTTCTCTACACCTGCAGAGATAAAATAGAATTCTTTCTAGCAAGAAAGACACACAATCCATTCAAACATTACTGATAAAAAGGTCAACAGTCAAACAGGCTTTGATGACATGTAAGGCTAAGCTCCCCCTGGCTAAGAGCACTACACAGGCCCTGTCTCTGGGTGTGTTGGTATAAGGAACAGGAGGAGGGGTTTCTTTAAGCATAAAACCACAACATGTTTGCTCTCCACACAGGATAATCTTGTGGGTTCAGCCAAGATAAACTGGCTTCGGTTTCTGTTAAGATGACTGTTTGAGGAGCCTGACTGGGCACAAGTAATTGTCATAGGCTAGCCCGGTCCTGGGACATTGAGTCTGGTTCAAACGCTGTATTGGCATTATATAACTATCTGTGCGTTTGTTGTCTTTTTGTCTTCCTCAGAGCCGTGTCTGTCCACAATGGAGACGTCTTCAACGGCCACCGAGAAAAAAGACAAAATGGAGGGAAGCGGTTTCAACGACCTTCCGAAGAAGCCTTCCCCCTCTGTCCACCGAGGTAACACTTTTCACCTCTACAACCTCTGCTCTTTTTCCTCAACAGACGCACGGCGCTGAAGCCAGTTTCAGCTGTACACAAAGACGTCACTCGCAGTACCTTCTCACAGATCGTAACAAAAGCCAAGGTCTTGCAGAGACAGATAGGTCAAAGAGGGCTAGAACATGTCCATAAAATATACATTTCAAAGATAAAATGCTGTCTTGGGAAAAGTTGCTCGTGGCTCTAATCGTCCCTGATAAGACTCCCCAAAAGCACCCGCACAGCCAGAGGTGACTTACAGTAAAGTACTGATAGGAATCCTAAAGTAGCCAGCTGTAAAAGAGAGCATCATTAATACTGAGCAGGTAGATCCCTATCTTACTGTAGCTGTGGCACTCGGACCGTGGATCAACAGACCAGGGAGTCTATCAAGGCCTGATTTGGAGACATAAATGCTGATCAATGCTTAATACAAGGAGAACAGTCAGTGTAGGTAAAAATGGATGTTTGTGTTGAAATTAATGGAGAAGAGCAGGACTGTACTTCCACAGGGGGGTACAGACAGGGAGAGAATGCATGTTTTAAAGATGTCAGTGAATTTGTGATGAAAGCCCCGTATAATGAGGTTGAAAGACCTTGTTCTTACCTCCAGAGTATAAAAGTGATAAATTACTAAAAATGGCTGGTGGAGCTGTGGTCGACATAGTCCTTCAGAGATTGATAAAGATGCAGATTGAAGGCTGTGTTTGAAGTGGTAATGCAACTTGTGATTTAGTGACTTTTTTACTCTTTAATGAAGGTCTTGGTGGCCTGCCACAATAAAAAAAAAAAATAATTGTGGTGAAATGTTAAAGACAGAACCAAGATTAAAATAGGCAATTCTTGCCTCAAAACTGGCATTTTTCCTGAAAAATAAAAATGCTTTACTTGTGTATCCCTGAACTGATTTAAAAAAATATCTTTGGTGCTACATGGAGTGCGTTTGTTTTGTGGAAGAAAGATTCAGTAGAAGAAGAGTTTGACTGCAGAAACACTCTTTTAAAGGTTATATCTGTGGTAGTGGACACGCTTGTCCTCTCTGTAAAGATTTCTTGCTGTATTATCCCCTACCGCAGTCGTCCCCAACCCTGGTCCTCAGGACCCACTGCCCTGCATGTTTTAGATGTTTCCCTGCTCCAACACACCTGATTCAAATGAATAAGTCGTTATCTAGCTCTGATGAATCCTGGTAACAAACATGCATCAGAATCAGGTGTTTGGGAAGGGGGGAACATCTAAATCAGGCAGGACAGTGGGGCCCTGAGGACCAGGGTTGGGGACCACTGCTCTACATCACTTAACCTCTACAATAAGGCAGGGAAACCAAAGTTACACTTTGTCAAATTCCATTTCCCCCCCAAAAATCTTCATTTACGGAAAATGTCCTACTGTACTATTGATACAGTTGTGTTGACAACGTTCATTTTTTAATATTGATGAAAATGATTCGCATGTTTTGGCATAACATGACGGAGGATGAGCCAGTCTTAAAAAGGTCAGTGTGTGATGAAATCCTGGTCTCAGGAGGCTGAAAGACCTTGTTTTCCCCTCCAGAGGATTGAAGTTATAAATAACTGAAACATGGTCGAGAGTGCCATGAAAGTCACGGTCCTTAAGAGATTGACAAAGAGATTGACGGTTACTTTTGAAGTGGTAATACAACTTGTGATCTAGTGTCATCATTAATGAAGGGCTTGGTGGCATGCCACAACCAAGAACTGGCAAAGAATTGTTTACAAGATCAAATCAATGTAGGACACTGGACGACCAGATAGACAGAGATTTAAATGGGCAGTTGTAGGACACATAAATCACATTATCCCACTTTCAGTTATACCAGACACTTTTTCAGGGACTTCATGACTGAAATCAGTTCTGAGTAGGATATATAGTGTGGCTTATGATATGGAAACTTAAACAATTCACCTTTTGTTGTCAGGGATCTGATCTTGAGGCATATGGTAATTAGGAAAACATTAGCTCCTCTGTAGTCCCAGAATCTCAAGCCCTTTCCACTTAATCCCACCAGCGTTACTCAATGGAACCAATGAACACACATGCTGAGGTCATTGGTTTGAATATTGCCTTCTGAAGTGAGGGCCTTCACTTGGCCAATCATCTGCTGCGGTTAAGTCCTTCTGAGAGGGCTTTAAACCAGGTTGATTTAACTTCCTAAGGGGGCCTAGAGAGCTACTCTTATTACCAGGTCTCCACTGGACTCCAGCCGTATGTCACCCGTTGCCACCCCGTCACCTCAGCCCTACTCTGGGGCTCTGCGGGGACATGGCTGGAGCACAGCCTCCCCTGCTTGCCCAGGATCTGGGCCGGCATCCAGCCTGGCTGGCTGGCTGTTCCCTGTACCCACTGGACTTGGGGCATGGGAGCTGCCTGAATAGATGACATGATGCTGGGCGTGGCTGTACATAGGCAGGCACAGCGACAGCGTGCAGGATCAATGTCCCTCATGGAACCACCTGGTTTGACTTTTAGAGTGAACTGAGATACACGGAGAATATGATAGGAAATATAACTGCATCGAGTAGAGCAGACAAGACAGTCCCTATTTTAGAAATGTTCAAATTCAGCAACTGTTAAATGAACAAAAGTCCAAAGACAAAAACAAATGTTTAAAGATTATGCAGTTTGTGACTTGAATAGTACAAAGCTTATTTCTGAATGAAATTCAAACATCTCAATAATTTTCATATCTAACAATTTTTGTTGTTGTTGCATGCTAGTACCCAATCTATTTGTCGTCCTATGTTGAGTTCAACAAGTTAAAGAAATGTTGACACATATCATTATCTCCATCATTATCATTCTGGAGTTTTGAACCCATATCCATCTGGCTAAAAACTCTCTCCATAACTCTTCTACTATCACTTATGCCACATATTCAAAATCTCAAATAAATTACATACGCACACACACACACACACACACACACACACGCCCCCGAAACAGCCTTGCGTCCCGTTGTCCAATAGGATCCCAGTAGAGCAACTCCAATAGAGGGGGGGTCACTGCTGTCTGCCAGCACGCACAGACAGAGCAATTACTTATCACAGTAATATGCATTATTATTCCTGTTGCCAGACACAGATAAGTGAATATGCAGGATGAGAGGTAGCGGGAGAGGAGACAAGGTCCTTGAACCCAGGAGGCGCATTCTCAGGCAGGCTAAGCAGAAAAGCAGACCGTTGTAATATACTGCTTCAGTTTCTGCTCTTTATTGCCACTGGGTAGTTTACTGTGGACTGCAGATTTCTTGTCACCTAAGTCATGCCCACCTCTGAGAGCAGATGCTTCACCTATTACCGCCGCCTCATTTTATATTCCCCGCCCGCGTTATTTATTCAGAACAATTTCCTCACTATCAAAGGACACGGTTAATGCCGAGTTTTAATATGTTATTTACACGTAAAAAAACCATGCTATTTACAGCCCTCTATGCGTGTAGAGGGAGGAGAGAAAAAAAAAAACGAACGGTCCACCGCCCCCCCCTCCGATCTGTTATATCAGAGTTTAACAATCTGGATTGCTAATAGAACCATTTATCATGGAGCGGTCATTTGTTTTATGTTAGCAGCTCAGGTCTGGCTCCCAAAGGTCTATGGAAATGGGACGCATATAATGAACTCAAGTAAGAGTCACTTTGTTTAAAAGTGAAAAACACGGCACGAGTCAATTAAACTGGGCCCAGGTGCTGGGCTCTGTCTGGTCCTTTTGATGATGGTTCCTCTGGCCGCAGCGGCTGAGGACCACAGCTCCCCCCCGCTCTGCTTTTATTTAGGCGGAGGTGATGGAAGCAAGCCTGTAAAAATCCTGGCCCGTGACTTCAGGAGTGGAGGCCTGGGTTATTTATTGAGGCACGGCCTCCGCTGTGACGTTGATGGCCCTGTCGAGCCGGGCTTGGACCAGTCTGGTCCTGGTCTACAACAGAACACCCCCCCCCCCCCCCCCCCCCCCCACACACACACACACACACACACTTTTCGGTGCAGCGGGCGCTGACTCCAGCCCATTAATGAATTTAAATGAGAGCCTGTATTTCCTCTGACAGCCTGCATCTGTCTGGTGAGAGAGGCTCCGTGTACACTGGGAGTCTTTATGAGATTCCATGGATTTTTATGAATTCAAATTCGGCTGAAGTCATATATTCTGTGAAATTATACGCAAATTCCCTTATTCTACCAGTATGATATATATATATATTTTTTTTACTAAAGTGTATTATTTGACTGCTGTAGGATTTAAGGGCAAGGTCGAAACAGCATTTTTGTTAATATTCAGTTTTTGTGTACGAGTTTAGTGAACAGGATAGTTTAAGAACAGGAAAAGGATAAGCTTTGTTTGCAGAGGATTAAGCTATTGTATCCCTCCCTGTCCTCTCTGTGTGTGCCTCTAAACTAGGCCAGGGGAGAGGGTGTTGGTAATGATTTGATTAACTGGCTTTGGTGGCTTGTGACATATATCTTGCTGAGAGTGAGTTTGTCATCTGAAAGGGAGATTGATGCGGTGCTGTAAGAGTCTCTGCTCCCCCCCATCCTTTTTCCACACACCCCCCGCTCCCCCCCCCCTCCTTTTCCACCCACCCCCCCCAAACCTGCCTCTTTCTGCTGAGTCGGGCAGGTCCGTAGGGAAGATGACCAGTACTTAGCACCTCCCTGTCTGCTCTGGTGACCCTGGGGCCTGGCCTAAACACCCACACTGCACCGCTGCTCTAGCAGGACCAGCCGGGCCTAGACAATGGAGATATCTTCATCTTTAAATCCTGAGGATACTTGGCTAATACCCCGGCTTCTCTCCCTGAGTAAGGAACTGGAAACACTCAATAAGCTGATTTAGCTTTTCGTCTACCTGAACACGACTGCTGAACACGACTGCTGCTAAGGTTCACACATGTCCCATCATGCCCCTGTGTTGGCGTGCAGGAGAGGAAAGGCCCTGTCCAGGTGCTCATTAAAGACAATGAAAGGATTAGTTTGATTAGGAGGAGTCCCCCCCCCCCCCCGCAGAAGACAAAGGGACCACGGCTAGATGGATGGAGAGGAGGCTAGCTGTGTAAATAGTGCTTTAAGAGAGGTGTGTTAGCGATAAGGACAGTTTCTTTATCACCTCAGCGGTGCGCGACAGTGAGTAATTGACGGAGGCTGGATGCGCAGGCCCTCCGCTGCACATGAGCTGCGCAGGGAGCACCTGGGGGTCACGACGCTGGCAGAGAAAAATGCACCCCAAAAAGGCTCAGCGTCCACCTCCTACTCCAAAAGGACGGCCACTAATCTTCCTGAGAAGGGAATTTCTTTTCTCTCCCCCCCCCCCCCCCCCTTTCTGTCTAAATGAGGCCCTTCCAGGGGCGGGTTCACAGGCCCTGTGAGAAACAGCAGGAGAAAAGAGCCCCCTGACTATTGGGGAAGGCTTACTTAAGATAGCTGCTTACAGACTGGCTGCTCATTCAGACCAAGCCTCTCATCCTCGTGAGGGAATATTCCGGCATGGTACAGCTCCATATCTAACTTGGGGAAAACATCATACAGCCAAACAAGGGAGAGAATTCCCCTCGGATAAACGTCCAAGTGGCAATACGCTGATCTTAAAACGAAAACATGGTGCAGTAGAATCCATCGGACCTCAGTCTTTCTATGACATAACCTCAAGATAGTTGAAGTCGTGCAGGGTTTAATGCTGTGCAGAGGTGACTGCCCTTCAACAGAGGAAAAAGTATTTCAATTTTTTCCCCCCACATGGAAACACTCTTGTATCGAGGCCAGAGAGTACACAAAATAATCTTGGTAATGGGATTTGTGCACTCATATACATTTCTGTGGCTCTTTGTAAACATTTAACTTGATAGCTTTCCAAGATGCCCTCATCTCTTTAATCTTGAATTTAACTTGGGGGGGACTAGCTGTGCTGGAGGCTCTTTAAGATTAGAGATACTAAGTGAAAGCAGAGTGTTTTCTTATTTTTAAATCCATTTATAGGCCAGCAGTTGATTGCAGGATAAAAATAAAGGAAAAAAAACACAGCGTCTTTCTCCATTTTCAAGTAAAAAAAAAAAGTGCCAGAGCCCAGTCATTAAGGTGCCAGCTTTAAGAATAAATGGCCTGAATATTGAAGATAGAATCAAGAGACCTTTGTGATTTAGTCTCTTATTGAATCAGTCACAGGGACTTCGTCTGGAAGCTTTAAGCATTTTTACTGTTTCTACTACCTGAGCTGAAAACTCACAGTTGGATTCTTGGCTCTGTTACTGATCCAGGATATGTGTGATAGAGACAAAGTTTTTGAGATACTCAGCCAGGTTCCCCCCCCCCCTCTTTTCCCGTATTCTTTTGTTGTATCGTCCCGGATAAACCTTTTTATTAGACACATCAAATCCGATGTGTTCAATTGGTACTCTTAATCCCAGGATGTACAGTAACCGTCAGCCTTTGAGCTACGTCTGGAGATGGAAATCTTTCAGAGACGTTAGCGTTAGCGCTAGCGTTAGCGCTGATCCCAGAAACAACATGCTACATTCCTGGAGATTTACAAGTGTTGGGAGAGATGTTGAGAGCGATATATGGATGCTTTAGGGGATTAAGGCAAACTCCCCCCCACCTCCTTTTCTCTTTTCTTTCAAGAACCAGAATGCCATTCCCAGTGTGTTCTTACTTATCCCTTCCTGCCCTCTGCTCATTGGTGAAAATGCTCCCTTACTGTTAAAGGTATTTTGCTGATGAAATGGGCCCAGCAGTATTGACAAACAAGCCACTTCTGGAACCAGGCTCAGATAAGAACTCTTTCCTCTCAGGAACTCCGAAAAAAATCTCACTCATTCAGCCTCTTGTCACCGAGACACATTCGGCACAGGGAAATACACAATGAAACATACGTTGAGCTGTTCCCACACTCTCTTTTGGGAAGGAAAGTGAACGAGGGAACGAGAAAGAAAACGACCAGTTGGATATGGAACCCGCACCCCCGGGGGGAAAACTTGGGAGCCATTCAGCACCCAGAGCACCAGTCTGATCTTTAGCCCTCCCCCAGGGCTAAGCACTGGGACCCAGAGCTCCAGTCTAGCCTGGCAGTGTTAGCTCACTGTCTGACAGCCTGTGGATAACCCCAGGAATAATAAACAGTCAGGGAGGAGACAGTGGGAGAGAAGGAGAGCTGAGCGGAAGGTTGCAGTCAGCATGGCCTGGGGGAGTTCTGAGCCTCCTTATGTAAACAGGTCAGAGCATGGGACACTGAAGAAGACCTGGCCCAGGAAGCTAGCCTCAGACCAGTCTGACCAACCAGGCTGTTTTCATTGCAGCCCTCAGACACACACACACACACACACAGACAGATCTGCCCTGGACGGAATGAAAACTCCACGTGTGTGTGGGTGTGTTGGTTTAACTTGTGACCGGCACAATAAACGCAGGGTCACGTCGCCATGATATTGTGTCCAACTTCCGAGGCATGAAACCTGAACACACCTTTTCTCCTGGGCAAACACGCGTGTCACTGCCGCGCAGGCCCTTTCTGGCTAAGGGGCTGATGTCCTAAAGTGAAAAGAGAAAGAGACCGATCCCTCCTACAGCATATCACCTGCTCCTGTCCTCTGGAGGAGCTCTGGTGCTCCTCCAGAGGAGCAGAACTCCGGGTTCTGAGGAGAAGGAAAGCCAGGCAACCAGTCTGCAGGTCCACTCATGTGGTACAGATCGGATGTGTCTACCCAGCCAGAACAGAAGCCATCAAGCACCGGCCAGCGCTGAACAAACCAGTGTGGCCCACGGGGCGAGAGGCAGCCTTTGTGTTGCATGTTCGTCCCCCACGCTATCCTCATTTGCAGCACGGAGGAAGGGGATTTACGGGGGGGGGGGGATTAAGGAATGAGAGGAGGAGACTGGAACCTCAGTGAGGTTTGGGGTGTAAAGACGAGAGAGAGAGAGAGAGAGAGAGAGAGAGAGAGAGAGAGAAAAAAAAATGTTCTTACAGTTTTGTACGTTTTATGTTTAATCCTGGGTTGCATTGACATGGACATTCCTGTGGAGTGAGCATCTTTGCCAGGTTTGGCTGAGCTTGAGGTGATGTTCCTCCACTTCTGTCATGCCTCAGGTCTCTCCCAGCTCAGGGAGACTCCAACACACCTGGGTTCTGGCCCAGAGTGGACTGCCATGGTCCAGACACACTCTTACTGTGGGCTGGCACTGAGTTCAGTTTGATAGCACTCAGAACGGATGGCCATGCTTACTGGCATTAGGGGGTCAAGTTATGATCAAGCTATGATCGCCTCAGGTTGTGAGCTCGATTCCCAGCTGCAGCTATGTGATGTTGTGTCCTTGGGCAAGGCACTTCACCCTACTCGCCTTAGGGAGAATGTCCCTGTACTTGCTGTAAGTCGCTTTGGATAAAAGCGTCTGCTAAATAAATATTTATTTTCATTATTTTATTTATTTATTAGTGATTTTTTGGGGGTGGAAGTATCCGGTGACCTTTACTCTGAAGGACCACTACATTTAAAACAAAACACAAAAAAAACAATGAGGATTCCTCCCACATTACGTTCAGTTATTCCCGAAGCAGTGGAGGAATGCTTCGTTGGAAGAGGTAAGGATGGCACAAAGACTTGATGAGGAAATATTTCCCATACCCAGCATGCAGCCGTTCCTAATTCCATCTCACAAAAGGATGAAAGGAGGGAAAGAGCGATGTGGGGTGGGGAGTGGGGGGCGGGGGGGTGGAGGGGTGTAGGACATGAGAAAGCAGTGGGCTGAGGCAGAGACACAGGGGGGCAGGGAGCCTGGGTGGGTGGGGCGCAGGGGGGCTGTGTTTGGATCAACAATAAGACCCCACATCCATTCAGCCCCCCTGGTTCAGTTGTCCATCATAATGACATGTGATTTGGTTTTTGGATTTGAAGGCGGGTGAGGGGTAGCATGCCTGCTTCCCATGCGACTTCCCATACGGAGAGGAAAATGTTTGCCTCCACCAGGCCATTTATCTTTGCACGGCAATCAAGGGAAAATCTGACTTATTACATGGATATTTGATCTATCAGGAAATGAGGTCATTTTTTTATGGACATTCATCATTCTTGGATGCATTCCCACGATGACATGTCCTTTTAGAGACATTCCAAGTTGCATTACTGTTAAGTAAACAAACACTGTCCGTTACTCTATCCATATGGCAATATACAATTCCAGAGGCATTGAGAGCACGGTGAACACACTTCCAGTTATTTGAAATAAGAGGAGGCAGACTAATTGCCTGTAACTGTGAGGGAAAACAGCTGGAGTTTAGCAATAACCACTAATTGGCACAGTTTAAATCAAAGCCCGTACAGTAAGAATCAACGTAAAGCTATGTGTGCTTCTGTTAATTAGCAATCATCACAAATTGTCAGGCCGGTAATGCGTTTAACCTGCCAGTCAGAGTGAGAATTGGGAGGTTTCGGTTACAAGATCCTGAAACTTTCCTGTGTAAAACCTGACCCACCTGTACCCATCAGCCACGCGTCCAGCTTAAAGCTCATGAAGAGTGAGTACTTTCTCTTTTAATCTTGAACTGATTCAGGAATAAACTCCCCCTAATAAAAACATGACTTGAAATGGTTTCCTCATAAACAGTCTCATTCTCTCCATCAGAGGAACCTACCAAAATGATTTGGGCCTGTGGAAAAGGTGCTTTGTTAAAGTTGGCCTCTACTATCACATATACTTAAGCACTCAAATTACAGTAAATATTTATCCTTTTTTTAAACAAGTTGAATTAGCATCAAACACCAACTTCAAAATATGTGGTGGATATTCCATATTTAGTTATGGGAAGCTCATGTTTATAGTTATGGGTAGAATGTCAAACCCCAGACTTTCAGTCAGGGTTGGGTCATCCATGGGTCTCGATCGAGGTTAACTACTAGCTTCAGTGGATGAAAAAAATACCAACACAGACAAAATGATGATGATAAAATTGCCCCCCAGTTGAAGACATCCCTGCCCCTTTTGCCTGACAAAAGACCCACCTTTGTATAAACTCCTTTGTACTTTGTAACGCTGCCCCCCCCCTCTCCTCCTTCACCGCTGCCGCCCGCCCGCAACCCCCTCCCCTCTTCTCCTCCCCGCTTCTCCTCCCCTCGGTCTGAAGGCTAGCTTAGGACAGGAACGATCCACCATTGCGTCAGAAACAGGCTCGAAGCGAACTAAAATACCCAGTGGCACTCGAGTGAAGTAGCATGATTGCCCACGGTACGGGGCTCCTTTGAGGGCTGAGAGGGTGAAGTGGGGGTGGGAGTGGGGGTGGGAGTGGGGGTGGGGGGGGGGCATGGAGGGGGTGAGGAGAGAGTAAATAGTGAGTGATTGATCCGTTTCCACTAATGACTTGGCAGCTGTTCAGATTCCACCAACGGCATTCCAAAAATGAGACGGCGATTTTCAGAGGTTTCAACTCTTAACCCGTGGGTTTACACCAAGGATGAGAAGGTTCTGAAGGACACATGTTTAATCTCCTTAAAAAAATCTTTAGAAATGTCCAAGTACTTCCTCTAACCCTGCCGTTTACAGAGGTCACACTGAGTGGGAACAAACAGTGTGCCAACAGTAGCTTGATGATGAGTGAAGCGGGGCAAAAGACACATTTATCACTGACAGCTCATCTCAATCATAGTCAGCCTGACAACCTGTCTGTACTGTTAGCAGGATTGTTGTGGTTTAGTCACAGAGAAGCAGCCTTCTGTTTTGAAGAGGAACCTACTTCAGCACTGCTCCTGGTCATGTAACGAGGCTTCAATTGGCCATACTGGGCTCCATGACTGGGCTCATCGCACAACCAACAATGAGCTTCCCTCTAAGACGTCTCATTATCTGAACTGTAGTGAGCTTGCCAACTATTTGGTTGTAATGAATGAAAAAATAATAATCTTTCGTAAACAAACAACTTGTTCTGATACATAAGAACGAACACTTCTTTAAAAGTTGTGTCGAATTTTTATAAATGCAAGAGAATACGTGCGGGTATTGAATTGGCATTTGTCCGTATTCTGAGAGCCCGAGGCTGGAATGAGGCTAATGGAAGCGATGGGTTTTGCAATGGCTCTAAATATTGTAGAAGGCCAATGGCTCTCCTATGAACTAATAGTAGGAGTAACGTACTTTGTCTTCTATGGGATGGTTGTGTGTAAAAAGCTAATTAGCCACCGAACCAGGCCAAGCACAGTCTAAAATAAGGTCAGAAAGCAATGCATGCACATTAAGGCTCTGCTCATTAATACTATATCCCTTTTATTAAAGGGCCACAAAGCTATTTATGCTCAGAGTGGGTCAACACCAAGCACAAAAGAGAATTATCGCCAAGTATTTTTTTTTCTTTCTTCAAAATACAGATAGCCCTCAATTTCTATTTACATCTGGAAAAAAGTATTCTTGATGGTTCCTTTAAACCTTCATCGGACGTTTCGACCCGACTGGTACCAACACTTAAAAGTAGAGGTAGGGAATCCTGATCCTTGAGAGCCATAGTCCTGAAGGTTCTTAATGTTTCCCTACTCTAGCACACCTGATTCTAATGAAGGGTCGTTATCAAGCTCTGTGGAAGCCTCTTAATTAGAATCAGGTGTGCTGGAGCAGGGAATCATCTAAAACCTTCAGGACTGTGGCTCTGGAGGACCAGGGTTCCCTACCCCTGCAGTTTAAAGCAACCAAAAGTGAAATGAAGTGATCACTTCCTGTGGCGTCATTCTTCATTGTCGGAGCGTGGAGTCGTCGAGGCCTCTGTTGATCTGACTCCCTGGGACGAGAGGTCTGAGTCAGGCTTTAATTGTGTGCTCTGCTCTCATTGTGTGGGCAGCCTTTTTCTCTCAGTAAGCACTTTATCATTACACACTGCGCTGTTTGCCTGGTTTTGTGCCCCTGCCATTGGTATTCAGCTCCTGAATTGTGCGGGGTCAGAGGTGGCCCATTGGGGATGTGTTGGAGAGCCTCTTTGAGAGTCTTCGCTGGAGAGCCTGGAGGAGAAGGTCCCTGCAGTCTTTAGAAAGACCCGGAACCAGACCCAGGCCCCCGCACGCAGCGGTAGATCAATATTACACAGTGCTGAGGAGGCTGGAGCTTATTGTTGCAAGTGTGCACAAGCGCCTTCGACAATGTTTGCCCGAGCGGTTAACAGATTTGGGCTAGTGTTAGCGGCTAGGGAGCTCAGCTGGACAGCCAGCCAGAGAGAGGGTGTAACTTCAGGCCATGGAAGAGATCCTAAGTAGCGTTATGTGGAGCAAGGTGTCTCCAATCCTGGTCCTCAAGAGCCACTGTCCTGAAGGTTTTAGATGTTTCCCTGCTCCAGCACACCTGTCACTGATGAGGTGATGAAGGATCATTATGAGGCTTCCACAGAGCTTGATAACGCCCCGCTCATTTGAATCAGGTGTGTGTTTAGAGCTGGGAAACATCTGAAACCTACAGGACAGTGGCTTTAGAGGACCAGGATTGGACACCCCTTATGTGGAGGCTGGAGGCTGCATGTATAGTACCAGAGATCTGCATCCACAGCAGTCTGGGAGTGGCCAAACCGCTAGGCTAGGCTGTAGGTGTAACAGTGCATGGAGGAGGGCAGGTCTGTAGTACAGCTCTTCTGTGTCTTTGACCGGGCCGGGGGGGGGGGGGGATTGTCCATATTATCCTGCTCTGCACTCCCCCTGCATTGCGCTGCTATGGGAGGCCAGCTGTCTGTCTGTGGAGCTCTGAGCCACAGGGACTCGCCGGGGGCCAGCGTTCCCCCTCGCGTGGTGGCAGAGATGTGGGGACAGACGGCGAAGGAGCTGGGGGTCACGGCAGAGACGTGTGGTTCCCCCAGGGAGGCCGGGCCTCAGATTCTGCCTCCACCACGTGTTTAATCAGGAACACACAGCAGCCTCCAGACAGCTCCTCTCTCCGACGCACAGCAGCAAAACAGTCAAGTAAAGAACCACAGCTGGATGGGAAAATTTATGGGCGGGGCATGCTGGGATGGGTGGGGGGGGGGGCGGGGGAGATGTTCTTTTATGAGGGCGAAGGACTTATTTAGTCAAACACACTTGTAAAAGCATTTGAAGACAAATTCAAGCGCCCCCAAAGCAGACAGTCAGGGGAGAGGGTCTCCAGCTGGGAAGAACTTCTCCCCCCACCCCCAAAACTCCACCTCTGTGACCAGCGCCCCTTGCCGAGTCTCGGCGCAGACATCCAGACGTAGCGGGGGCATCCGCACCCTGCAGCTGGTTCTCATTTGGGGTTTTTTTTTACGAGAAAGTCCCTGGCTGAGTTGGCCTCCCCAAGGCCTGTTGAAGGAACTCTAAGCTGTGTCAACTGTAACAGCCCTAGCTGAGTTTCACGGCCTCTGAATGTCCAGCTCCACTGTGTGGGGAGCTGAAGGGGAGATTAGAATATCAATTCCCCTCTGTCTCCCTCCTGGCCACACCTCTATAATGGAGAGGGAGAGCCAGAGAGAAAGGTGGAGATGGAGAGAGGGAGAGAGGGAGGGAGGGGAGCGAGAGTGCTTGGGGAGGTCACCGTGAAGAAGCTCATTGTTTGGAGGGGATAGCGTTTGGATAAGCTCAGACCTAAGGGGTCGGAGGTCAGCAGTGGGGGGGGGTGGGGGAGAGAAAGGCAAACCAATGGACTCACATGCTTTCACACGGATCATCTCAAATAACCCGACGAGGAACCGAAGCAATCTTCTCCACGGACCTTGTTCTCTGAGAGGGCCCATAGAGAGGATCTGTTTGAAGGGCTTAGTCCAAGTACGGCTCTCCATCTTGAGTAGACCCACGAGATCTCTGGAAGCCTGGAAGAGGAACACCTCCTCTTTTTTCTCTCTCCCAGAAGCCCTAGTAAAGCGTCCGGACCAAACAAACAAACTGCAAAAAAAAACCAGGACACTGCGTCGGGGGACATTGACACAAATATATAGACAACCCCTCCGAATCCTTTGTTTCCCATCCAATCGCAGTTGCACATTTCACCTGGCAGGTCAACAGGCGCCGTCCCAGAGAGCGAGAGCGGCGTTTGAGAGGAGTGCTGAGAGGACAGGGGCGCGGCGAGCCAGCTCTATTTCGGTTGCGTTCCGAAGGCAGCTTCTCTCCTCCTCCTCTGGCGAGGCGTCCCGGGAACGCGGCGAGGGCCCAGGGCCTGGGAGCAAGACGGCTATTTCTGCCCCGCGCATCATCCATCACAGCCAGGAGCGCTACACTAGGAGGACAGAGGAAAAGAACAGCACATCATTCAGAACGGCCCCCGCCATTGTTTTCCTCTCATTGCCCCCCCCGTCTCCCCCCTCCCTTCCTCCATCGTCCCGCATCACGGAGACGAATCAGTGCGTTGAGGGTCCAGCCTTATTACTGTAACTAAGATACCTCCCAGCAGGCTGTCTGAGGCCATGTGCAAATCACTTCTCTTATTTAGCTTGGTATTTTTAGAAGTTTATGCTGGGGTTTTTTACGTTTTTTTCTTCAGGTGAACTAGGTTTGGGTTTAATTTACTGATGGGCCATTGGAGTCATTTTACATTCGGATACTCCCCGCCTGTTCGGAAGTGTAATCCCAGCCACCCCCAGGAAGGGGTTTCAGCAGGGGTAATATGAATGTTAGCAAGGGAGCACCTTGACAGCCCTGGTAGCACCAATTTAATTCATTGTATTTTAATTATCGCTCTCATTCACCAGGTAACATCTCTTCTTTGGCTAGTTTCGACAGCCTCCTTTTTATCACGGGGCAGTCTTAAAGATAATAAACTTTTGGTTTAAGGTAATTACTTAATCTCGACAAACCTGTGTGTTAAGCAGTGCTATTAAGGGAGGGGGTGATAAATCAGGACCAGCGTTTGGGTGATTACTGCGCGGTGTAATCAGTCTTGGGGACCCTTGCAGTCTTAAGTACCGAAATTACACAAACAGCATGCTAACAACACGGCTGTTGTCATGTGCGGGGAGGGGGAGGGGGGGGGTGGGGGCCTCCGTCAGCACCGCGGCTCTGTTTGTTAATGCCAGCCCACCCCCCTCCCTCCACCCCCCTCCCTCCACCCCCCCTCCCTCCACCCCCCCCTCCACACGCTCACCTTTAGCACCGTGATGCATGGAGGTTATTAGGGAGGTGGCCCCGGCCCATCTGACAGAGGCTGATAACCCCCCACACACTCCACCCCCCTCTCTCTCTCTGTGTCCCCCCCCCGCCCTCCACACCCCCCTTTGCCTCTGTCAGGGGGCCCACATCTGCGCTGCACGAGGCCCACTCTCACAGCTGGGGGGGCCGGGGGCCAGGCTTGGTGAGGGGCTTGGTGAGGGGGCTTGGTGAGGGGCTTGCTGGGCGCGGCTGCTGGTCCGAGCTAGGCAGGGTTGGATGGGCAGTTATTCATGAAGCTGAAGCCGTCCTCAGTGTACCTCGCCACCCGACGTCATTACCCAGCATGCATTTCAGCGAGGGGCCGCCTGTCTGCAGGTAGAACGTGTGTAGTTAGGATCGCCGCCAGTTTGTTCTGCTGGAACTTCCTGTCCGTCATTCTGCAAGAAAACAGAAAACACGTAAAAATGTCACCGCTGAGGTCTTGCCTCTCAGGGCATCATTACTCCTGCTAACGTCTCCGAGAGAGAATCAAGTCACCTTCGGTCGGCTAACACTGAGGATCTCTGCGTTCCTGTCAGGCTGAGGTAGAGACAATGACACGTTCATTATCTGGTTACCGATTCTGCACCTGGAGAAGAAGAAGAAAAAAGATTTACTCATGACTAAGCACGGCATTACAGAGGCTACCGGCATAAATACATTTCAGCGAAAGGCTGAGGAGCTTGAGAAGGTTCTACCCGCCATAAATGGTGTCGCAAAAAAACCCCCGTTACAGGAGCACAGAGGCGCCAAAGTTGTTCCCCTAGTCCTCTGCTAGCCCCCCCCCGGTTTTCCCCCACGCTCCTGGACAGACGGGCTTCAGAAGTCCTGCGTGTCTGCATGTACAGAGGAGGTGTTGGGGGGTGTTGGGGGGTGTTGGGGGTGGGGTGGGGGTGAGGTGGGGGGGGTGACTATGAAAAAGCACGCTGGCCTGCCGCTGCTGTTCCTCCCAGATGCGAAAACAAATGTTATCACCCTAAGACTAATAGATGAGAGGGCTCCCAAACCCAACAGCGCCGTGCCCGTGGGGGGGGGGGGGGGGGTAAACGCGCCTCTTGAACTCTCCAGAGTGCTCACCTTTTGTTCTTCCTGTGGCGCGTGAACAATGGAGCTGTCTGGGTGATAGAATAAGCATGCCTGGTCATCTCAACGCCGTCCCCCGAAACCACCCCCAAACTCCCCTCCCGGTCCATGCCGTACGGCGCAGTGATGCCTGGCTCCTGCCTCCAGGCTCTCGTGGGGGAGGGGAGGACACTCCGCAGCCGTCTCCTCAAGTGGAGACACCTTTTGTGGACACGCGATAAATTTAAGACCAGGCATGAAAGCAAAGGCCCCAGAATTAGCCTCTAACCTGTGTAAATACGCAAGGTGGGCTTCTGAAATGCACTGAATAGACCTGCTTTGCCCCCCCCCACACACCCCACCCCCCCCCCCCCCACACACCCCACCCCCCCCCCCCCCACACCCCCCACCCCCCTCCCCCCACACCCCCCACCCCCCATCATGTTTTCGGTGACCTAGATATGGCTATACGTCTTTGTCTGAAGCAACCCCCCTGTCCCCCGCCCCCCACCCTCTGCCACCCCCCCCTCGCCCCCCCCCCCCTGTCTCAGATCGCCCATACGCCAGGCCCCATTAAGTTGGGACACACTGTGAATGCGCCTCCGTGGCTGGCAAACCCAACACTTCACCGTTCCACACACCCACACTGGGCTATTATACTGGGGACTGCTTTAGTGTGGACATGGTCAGCCCGTTCCAACACAGGAAGACCATAGCGGTGTGGAGTCAGCTTGGTTAGATAAGACCACTCAGGAGTAAACGCATTACTGTGTGTAAAGTTCAGGAGAGATTATCCATGTTTGGTTAGAAACAGCTGTGGGACATTATTGTTGAGGAGTTTTGAACATCAGGTGTGCTTTATGGTGTTTTGGATCAATTAAATTCAACCTGGTGGGGCTTTTTCCATGACAAACACTCCAAAAGGAGAAATATGACTTTGAGTCACGCTAAGCTTTCGACCCGAATTTATACGCAGGCCTGTCGAGAAAGGGCTGCTTCTCTCAGAGTTATGGTGTGTCTACATTCTGCTACGACGCAGTCATCCTTCAGCGATCGAAAACATCATCCTCGCGTTAACGCGAACCGCGATGACGTGCTGGAGTGCAAAAGTATACAGCGCCGGTCTGTTTCCTGTTCTCTTGTATATTGCATTCACGAGAGGCTGAGAGGCTTCGTTGGCGCTCTCTAAACAAAACAAAGCGAAAGGGCGAACGTGTCGGCCATCTTGGGACAAAAAAACAAACGTTTGCCCTGAATAAGCCCTCTTAAATCAGCCTCGGAGGTGCAGAGCAGACCAACTGGAGTGGAGCCATTTCCTGGCATCTGGGACAAGCCTGTCCATCATGTTGTCAGGAGCAGAGTGAGAGGAATGGCCTTGGAATGCTGACTCACCCAGGCTTTGTCCCCGTGCTGGGGGCTGGAGGGCTGGGGGCTGGGGGGCTGGGGGCTGGAGGCCTGGGCTCGGGGGGCCTCGGGAGGCCCCTCCTGTGCATGGCAGGTACAGATAATGATCCGTGGCCCTGACCCCTCCGCTCCGTGCTCCCAGGTCACCCCTGACTCCCGCTGGTGCGAGTGATGCCCAAAGAATTTTAATAGGATCCAGAGATCAGCTGGACCAGCCCCCCCACCCCCACCCCCACCCTCTCCTTTTTCTCTCACTCTTCATGCCCCGGCACAGCTCTCCTCTTCTCCCC
Source organism: Neosalanx taihuensis (assembly GCA_030340665.1). NCBI lineage: Eukaryota > Metazoa > Chordata > Actinopteri > Osmeriformes > Salangidae > Neosalanx > Neosalanx taihuensis. Next base: position 11,790,654 of record CM059305.1, read on the forward strand.
TCTTCTCCCCTCTTCTCCCCTCTCCACTCCCCTGTCGCTCTCTCTCAGCAGCAGAAACCTGTCATACTGGTTTACAGTGTGGGGGGTTAGACATTAATGAATGGAAATATTCCTAATTGGTAGAAAAAAAGAAAGAACAAAACACTTTGATAAGAAGCGCCCTGAAAGGAGGTTAGCGTTCGCATGGAATGTTGCCAAATGTTTTTAAAAGGCGGTGGAACTTCCAAAAATCTTAATGAGAAACAAAACTTTTAAGACTCCAACCTATCTATTTATTTGGCAGTGAAAAGTCTTGCCTTCCCTGTAAACATCAGCTGAGTTTTCTTGTTATAACAACAATTAATGAAGTTCTTATGTTTAAGGTAAGGTATTCAGCCAAGAAAAATCACATTAAAAGAGGGGAAAAAAGGAAGCAATTTTTTATAGCAAACACAAAGCATAACAAAGCAACTACTTAGCTTTCACCTTGTGTAAACACATTTGGTACGCATGGCTCTCGTTACAGCACAGCGAGACAAAAACGACAGAAGAAAACCCTGCTTTGTAGAGTTTAACTGCAGCCCGACGATGATTTCCCCGAGTCAAATTGAATTAAGATCATCATCGCTAAATCTTCTTGGGCCGTTTTGTGGAATGTTTCTTGCGTTTGCCTGTTTACATTTGGGGAGAGGGAGAAAAATGAATGAGCGAGCTTAACGATTGAACGGCTCCAGCCTGAAGCCTCTGCTGTAGTGTTGGCGGTGCCTGAGGAGAGAAGCGACGGGCTGTTTGGACAGGAAGGGGCCCAGAACACGAAGGCTTTTCCCAATGCTGTCAGCTCCAGTTTGCGTTGGGGGGGCTGCAGTTTTCCCTTCATAGGGTCCATCATCTTGCCTAGTTCAAAGACCGTCTAGCTGCAGGTCTTTGTCTAAAGCCCAGTTGGATATCTTTTATGTTGAAGATGTAGGATTTCTTAGGATGACTTTGATTATTTATTTAGTCCACTTCTCTTGTGTGATACTGCCAATATTTTACACGAAACTGCTCAGCTTGCTCTGAAATTCATGTTGCTTCAGTGGAGGCCTATTGCCTTTGAAATGTATTTTTTTTTAAGATTATCTTTCTCTCCCTCTCTCTCCCTCTCTCTCCCTCTCTCTCTCCCTCCCTCTCTCTCTCCCTCTCTCTCCCCTCTCTCTCCCTCTCTCTCTCTCTCTCTCTCTCCCTCCCTCTCTCTCTCCCCCTCTCTCTCTCCCTCTCTCTCTCCCCTCTCTCTCATGTGCAGTTCCTCACCACATATTCCCAACATTCCACACGCCAATCCCCATCGACATGCGTCACCACGAGGGCAGGTACCACTACGACCCTCACAGCCTCCACACCCTCCACAGGTAAGTCTTCCCCCGCCCAACCAGTCTCCCTACTCACCCCTAGTTCATGATAGTCTGCGATAGACTGCCAAGGATGTACCGACACTGTTTCAAGGGGCCCCCAAGCTTGGGGCACATGAAACACGTTGGATTAAAAGGCACTGTCCAAAGTCAGTTTTAAAAAGAATGTTAGCATCCCCCCCCCCCACACACACACACACACACACACACCCTCCTTCTTGCTGCTTGTTTTCTAAAGCTCTCAATGGGAAACAGTTTTGCTTTTTTGGGGGGGGGGAATCAAACCTGAGGTTCAATGCCAGCATGCATCCTCTTTCAATTAGCAACGTGGTACAGAGCCTTATCCATCACAGCCCAGCGCAGCTCTCTCCCCCCTCCCCAGCCCCCTCTCCCCAGTCCAACCTACATCAGCCCTTTATGTTCATCAATGTGCTGGAGAGAAACTAATATGTGCGTTTGCCCGAGCTCGTTGCCCCGAGCTAACACGATAATTAAACCACACGCAGACCGCAGAGGTCACCGATGTGGCGTCTGGCTAATTCAACTTTCAGGTTGCCGTGCGGTTCAGTAGCTGGTAAGCCGCCCCTGCGCTATGATACGGTTTGGCTCACAGGATTTTTCCTTCCCCCCCGTCCCCTGTCCCCCTCTCCGTTAAAGTTTTCCCCGATAAAGTTACCTTTATCTTTAAAAAAAAGGATGGTTAAAAAAAAAGTCAATATCATTCTTGAAATAGTGCTCTTACATTTAAATTCCGAGATTTGATGGTGATACATACCATGTGCCTGGCAAATGCGAGGGCTATTCATCACAGGGACCTGGGAAAGGCAGGGGTAGGAGGGAGGGGGGTCCTGTCTGCGGACTCGGCCACCTTGATTAATGTGATTTGATCTTGACAGTGGACCCCTAATTCATCAAGACCTTGATCTAGCTGTCGTTTCCTCTGCCTGCGCCAAATTCATCTAATTACAGGAACATTGCACAGCAAATTAAGTGTGTGTCATTTGTCGAGGGCCCGGGCACTTTATTATAGACTCGTGGCGGTGTGTCAGAGGTCCCCTCCTTGATTGTCTAACATGACATCTCCATACAGTCCCCTTTATCATTGTTTGCATATCGCGTAATGAGGGGCTGGTTATTTTGTCAAAGCTGTCACGCCTTACGAGCGCTTGAGGGAAGTTCGCCCCCCCCCCCTCCTCCTCCTTCCCTCCCACTGTACGGAGGACAGCTCGTGTAGCGGCAGCGCACGTCAGAAACCCACGACGAAGACCTGGAGTCTCCAGCAGAAGAGCAGTGCAGCCCAGTTCATCCCTTCCAAGGCTGTTACTGAGAGGGAGAGAAAGCTGGTGGATGCCACACTGCAAAGATGCACAGACTCTCCCTGCCCTCAGCAGACCCCCTGCCCTCAGGCAGACCCCCTGCCCTCAGCAGACCCCCCTGCCCTCAGCAGACCCCCCTGCCCTCAGCAGACCCCCTGCCCTCAGCAGACCCCCCTGCCCTCAGCAGACCCCCCTGCCCTCAGCTTCCACCTGTCTTTGGCCAAATCTATCCTACATATAAGGACCTGTTGATAAGTCCACAGCTTCCCTAAACCACCTCAACTCCATAATAACAGTCGATACAGTCAATAAGGAATCATATTACACTAACAGCAGTTTGACCAGATCTAGATCCAGCAGACTAAAGCAGCCAGCCGTTTGTTTGTATGTAGGTCATGTCTCTCTTCCTCTCTTCTCGTCTGCATCGAGGGGAGCGTTAAAAAGTATCGCCCGTTAAGTTTGAGCTCGAACCATCCGTATCACGTTCGCGGGTCCAGGATCCTACAGCAGGAGTTTCTTCCAGCCCAGCACAGGACGGAGTGATTTATCTCAATCAGAGCACCAGCCCAGGGGTACAGACGAGACTTTGTCACACTGCAATTCATCTCTAGGTGTCGTCGCAGCAGCATCAGCGGAGATACAGAGACACACACGCACGGAGGCGCACGCCAGTACACAGACAAGAACACAAATACCGACACTCAAACCAGGGCAACAATGCGGACCTCAAACGGAACATGTTAGTCCACGCCGTAACGTGAGACTTTACTGTGAGTCGTTTAACGTACGGGACATTGGAATGATCTCGTAAACGCAGCTCCGATCCTGGCACGCCATAAAAGCAGCCGCATCCACGCTGGAGGCGTTTGAAAATAAGGTCACGTCACACCGCGTGTCTGAGGCGCCAAAGGAGAGAGGAGCGTTGGTGACCGAACGCCCGCACGCCACCTGTGTAGCAGCAGCGTTGTGAGGCCTGATCGACACCCTCAAGAGAAAAGGGGGTGGGGGGGTGTTGACCAGCAGAACTGCCCCCCCCCCCCCCGCCCCCGGCGCCAGGCAGCGATACGCTCCAAGAACTCTCCCAGGACACCCAGAGACCCGCATAGTAATGAAACCCCCATTTTCACAGACAGAACCCTCCCATTTGAATATCGGCCATTATTTATTTAGGTGCTCGGAAATCACCGATTCAAATCTCTGAAGCTCATAAAGCTGCATCTGACCAGCTCTGCTCTTTGGTACAGAGGCCCACCCCTCGCTGACCGCCTCCGGGTAGCTGGCGAGGAAAGATTCTGTACTCAGCTAGCTCCTCGCTAGGTCAACCCTCCACCCACCCACGCTCTGGGCAACTTTCTGGAACCTTCTCCGTCTGGGGCCGAAGGAACAATGACGAGAGCCGGTTTGAGCCAGCTCACCTCCGAGCTGGTGTCAGCTCAGCTTTCGCACATGAAGGACTAATATCTGGCTAAGACCTGAACTATTTATCCTCTGTGTGAACCAGCGGGAAAATGCTAGCTTGGGTTACCGGAGTATGTATGTACTGGGATGAGGTAAGCTACAGTAAACCAGTAATGAGACAGCAGGTATGGCCTGAGGGATGTACTGTCTGGTCGCATACTTACATGTCTTCGTGAGGTGTCCGCCCACCTTGTGTGTGTGTGTGTGTGTGTCTGTGTGTCTGTGTGTCTGTGTGTGTGTGTGTGTGTGTGTGTGTGTGTGTGTGTCTGTGTGTGTGTGTGTGTGTGTGTGTGTGTGTGTGTGTGTGTGTGTGTGTGTGTGAATGACCTCGTCACACCAGAGAACCTTGGTTTCACCAGAGAACTCGTCCCCAGATCAAAGGCAGATAGAGACAGGAAGCGAGGCAGACGTGAGCTCATTTTCATCTCTGTAACGCAGAAGGGGAGACGATGCGGATCAGATTCAGCGATTCATTACCTCAGGCTCAGACCTGAGACGCTCGCCTGTAGAGTTGACGCTCTCAGGTGTGTGGCCACCCGGCCTTGTTTTCTGCAGCGCCGTGTCAGCTCGAATGAGCGCGCTGCCCCAAATCTCAGGACGGGCAAACTGCAGGGAGTTGAATGATGTTTTCACGACTGCAATAAGGGGTTTTCTTTGTCTCTTTTTTAGTGTTAAGCTACCACTTGTTTTCGTGCTTCTAGTTCTAGATGTAAATGTTTTGTAGTTTCTTCAAAATGATGAAGGCTAATGTTTGTTTCGATTGGTCTGTGGCTTTGGCTTGACATTAAACTGTCCCTCTCTCTCTCTCTCTCTCTCTCTCTCTCTCCCTCCCTCTCTCTCTCTCTCTCCCTCCCTCCCTCTCTCTCTCTCTCTCTCTCTCTCTCTCTCTCTCTCTCTCTCTCTCTCTCTCTCTCTCTCTCTCTGTCTCTGTCTCTGTCTCTGTCTCTCTGTCTCTCTCTCTCTCTCTCTCTCTCTGTCTCTCTCTCTCTCTCTGTCTCTCTCTCTCCCTCTGTCTCTCTCTCTCTCCTCTGTCTCTCTCTCTCTCTCTCTCTCTCTCTCTCTCTCTCTCTCTCTCTCTCTCTCTCTCTCTCTCTCTCTCTCTCTCTCTCTCTCTCTCTCTCTCTCTCTCTCTCTCTCTCTCTCTCTCTCTCTCTCTCTCTCTCTCTCTCTCTCTCTCTCTCTCTCTCTCTCTCTCTCTCTCTCTCTCTCTCTCTCTCTCTCTCTCTCTCTCTCTCTCTCTCTCTCTCTCTCTCTCTCTCTCTCTCTCTCTCTCTCTCTCTCTCTCTCTCTCTCTCTCTCTCTCTCTCTCTCTCTCTCTCTCTCTCTCTCTCTCTCTCTCTCTCTCTCTCTCTCTCTCTCTCTCTCTCTCTCTCTCTCTCTCTCTCTCTCTCTCTCTCTCTCTCTCTCTCTCTCTCTCTCTCTCTCTCTCTCTCTCTCTCTCTCTCTCTCTCTCTCTCTCTCTCTCTCTCTCTCTCTCTCTCTCTCTCTCTCTCTCTCTCTCTCTCTCTCTCTCTCTCTCTCTCTCTCTCTCTCTCTCTCCCTCTCCCTCTCCCTCTCTCTCCCTCTCCCTCTCCCTCTCCCTCTCCCTCTCCCTCTCCCTCTCCCTCTCCCTCTCCCTCTCCCTCTCCCTCTCCCTCTCCCTCTCCTCTCTCTCTCTCTCTCTCTCTCTCTCTCTCTCTCTCTCTCTCTCTCTCCCTCTCTCCAGTCATACAGGTTTGGCAGGCAGCCCTGTCATCTCCGACATCTCCCTGATCCGCCTGTCGCCTCACGCGGGCGCCACCGGGGAGTCGCCCTTCAGCCCGCCGCACCCTTACGTCAACCCCCACATGGAGCACTACCTGCGCTCCATGCACAGCAGCCCCACCCTCTCCATGATCTCAGCGGCCCGCGGACTCAGCCCAGCCGACTGTGAGTGACCCCCCCAACCACTCCCGCGGTTACCCTCCAAAACATGTTCACCCCCGGAGACCCCCAGAAACAGCATGGCCCCCACTTGGGCCAAACGAGATCGTACAGTGGAGACTTGCGTTCGCTTGAGAGTACGCTGGTCGTTAACATACCTGCCTGAGAGGCGATTGTTGTGTAGCGTTTTCAGATGTTTTTCGATTGGCGGTAAACAATCATGAACAGAGACACCAAATAGATGCCACCATCGCTTAAGTCGATTACTCTCCGGGAAACCATAGCCATAGCCTCTATCAGCTGTTTAATTCCCTCTGGCTTCATCCCCCCCCCCCCCCCACACAAAAAAAAACGAAATTGATTAGAGAAAAACCAAGGGCCAACCGAAATTCCCCTAAAATGTACCCCCTGTCGAGGTGACAACTGTTTAGACGGAGCTGAATTACAATAACGGGTTCAGGCGAGGAGTCTGAATGGGAAATAAATCACCTTTTACAGTCTGTCAACAGTAATGTGCCTGTGCTTTTAAAGTGAAATAGGCCGAGCGTCGGAGATCGGGCCGTGATGGAGCTAGGTGAGAGAGAAAAGATGGAGGCTATTTTCAGTGAGAGGGAATGCTAATAGGTTGTGGAGGTGTCTGGAGTTTTAAAGCAGTAGGTCGTGTTTTTTTATGTTTCCAGGTGAGCCTTTCCAGCGAGTAGCATTTGAGACAAGTTAACTTTGGATTTCATCTTGGAATTTATCACTGATAAACTGTTTATCAGAGTTAATTTATACATGAATGTATTCATTCTGGATATAATATTCTGGGGATTTTGGGGGAGACGACTTTTGGTTTCGCATAGAAATTGTGCTTCAACAACGCTATCCGTCCACCTACCAAACTCATCCATGTTTCTTCCCTGTTCAGGATATGTTCCACATCATACTAATGTTCCACATCATACTAATGTTCCACATCATACTAATGTTCCACATCATACTAATGTTCCACATCATACTAAGATGACAGGAGATATAACACCTCAGGATCTTCTGTGGTTCTACTCGCCCTTTCGATTCTTCACCGCACTTTTCCTCTCCATCAAAGTTTTCTTTCGTTAGAACAAGAAATGTCTGTCTGTGAAAACGTCTCGCCTGTCTCAGCCGCTGACACTTTTTTCACAAAGAATCCAAAATGGAAGTGGATAGGACATCTAGGAAAGAAAAGAGCCTGTTTTCTCTTTAAAGTCAACACAAGCTCACGCCTGTTCCCTTTTAGCCCCCAGCCTGTCTAATGGGGTGTGAGGGATCGCTCTCCTCTAGGAGAGGTGACACGGTGGGACAGGACAGGAACCTTCATCCGTTCTTAACCCAGAGCAGACGTTGCCCCCCCCTTCCCAGAGTTCCGAGCAGAGCAGATGGAGTTCGAAGGCTTGTCGGACAGGCGGGGCCCTATTCTGACGGCGGAGGGCCATGGAAAACAAATTCATATCTCACTGTTATTGCTCCTGACACTTTTAAATGCGGTTTACTAGGTGCAGATGTTAACACAGTAGCAGGGCTGTTACAGCACGACTCCAGAGCTTGTCCTCAGTCAACATGTTACCAGGACATGTATTCAGACAGGTAGAGGGAGGGAAGGGCAGAGAGAGAGAGAGAGAGAGAGAGAGAGAGAGAGATCGAGATAGGGAGAGAGGGAGAGAAAGAGGAAGAAGAGAGAAGCAGCGTGAAGGACAGAGATAGCCATGCAGCTCCACTACTTTGTTTACGAGGCAGAGGAAATTCAGGAATGTGGAGGCCCCTCTCCTCCTCTCTCTCTCTCTCTCTCTCTCTCTCTCTCTCTCTCTCTCCCTTTATCTGCAGGGGCACTGACACGCCCCGCTGCACATCACTGGCCGGCCCGCCCATCCCTCTCGCCCGCATCAATGTCTCCGTAGGACAGTGCCGTCACATTCCCCGCACGGCCTCTTTCAGGGCCTGTCTGCAGCATGCGGCGAGACTGGCTGGAATTCCAACCCCCTGCACGCCCCCTCCTCCCCTCCTCCTCCTCCCTCCCTCCTCTCCCCCTCCCCCTCCTCCCCCTCCTCCCCCTCCTCCCCCTCCTCCCCCTCCCCCTCCTCCCCCTCCTCCCCCTCCTCCTCCTCCTCCTCCTCCCCCTCCTCCTCCTCCCCCTCCTCCCCCTCCTCCCCCTCCCCCTCCTCCCCCCTCCTCCTCCTCCCCCTCCTCCCCCTCCTCCCCCTCCTCCTCCTCCCCCTCCTCCCTCCTCCTCCTCCTCCCCCTCCTCCCCCTCCTCCCCCTCCCCCTCCTCCCCCTCCTCCTCCCTCCTCCTCCTCCCCCCTCCTCCTCCCTGCTTTCTCACTTATTCTCCCTTCACCCCTCCTTCCTTCCTCTCCCTGCAGTGGCCCACGAACACTTGAAAGAGCGCGGCCTGTTTGGCCTGCCCCGCCCCCTCCAGGAGCCAGTCCAGCAGATTACTACCACCTGATGGCCGCCCACAGGAACCCCTATGGAGAGCTGCTCATGCAGGGGGCCGCCCAACTGCCGGACTACATCACCCCCGTGGACGGTGAGTGACTCTGGGGCTTGCGGAGGGGGAGAAGAGGCCCTTGACTGGAAGACCGTCTGAGACTGGATTTAAAGTTCCTTTTTACTGATGATTCATCTGATAAACACACCCTTCACTACCTCCGGGTCATTGTGATTCATTCTAAGACGATGCTTGGGCCTGTAAAAAGGGTTTGTTCTTTGGTTTTAATATATAATAGAGCAGTGGTCTTCAACCCTGGTCCTCAGGACCCACTGTCCTGCATGTTTTGGATGTTTCCCCCTTCCCACACACCTGATTCTAATGCATGATCGTTTACCAGGATTCTTCAGAGCTAGATAACGACCCATGCATTAGAATCAGGTGTGTTGGAGCAGGGAAACATCTAAAACATGCAGGACAGTGGGTCCTGAGGACCAGGGTTGAAGACCACTGTAATAGAGTATTTAATTGTATAATAATTGTTTAAAAAAAATGTAAAAATCTATTTCACGGATTTCGCTTATCACAGGTTCTTTTTGGAACGTAACCCCCATGAAAAACGAGGGTTCACTGTATATTTAATGTAACGGTTGCCTGCTTTCATCCTCCACTTCCTCTGTCCCCTTAAAAGGGCAGCTGTGTCTGGGAGGGAGAGACTGATCACAGCTAAAGGGGGGGGGGGGTTGCGTTACAGTGAATCGCAGGGCGGTGTCATCATCTATCAGAGCCTTTGTAATACAACATGCCTTCAAAAAAAAACACACCCACAAAAAAGCCCCACGCTGCTTTGCCAAACGCGATGAGAAGGAACCCTCTTTGAGAAGGACCCTCTTTGAGAAGGAATGAGAAGGAACACTCTTTGAGAAGGAACCCTCTTTGAGAAGGAACCCTCTTTGAGAAGGAACCCTCTTTGAGAAGGAACCCTCTTTGAGAAGGCCGGCAGAATCTCGCGTCTGTGCGTGATGGATAGCCTTACGAAGGCTGACCTTCTCTCGACAAGGCCTACTTTTTTTTTTTGTATCTCTCTCTGCTCCTCTCGCTCCTGACTTCAACAGCCTCAGCCTGTAGTTCTATCGGCGCCGCAGCTCTCCATCCCTTCGCCACGTGGCGTTTCGTACACGGACCCCCATACGGCCGCTAAGGGCTCCTGTCGTGCGAGGCGTTCCGGAGGAGAGATAATGGTGGATTGATTCTTACTCAGTTATCAGACAGCAGGTGGATTCTCCACCCATTCATCACGATAGGAGGCCATGCAGCCAGAGCGATGACCGGGGGGCGAGGGGGGGGGTTACACCGCCTCCCTCCCCTGGCAAGTAGCTTAGGGGGCCCCAAGCAGCCCCCCCCAGACGAAATGGAAAAAGGTTCTATCCTCTATCCGTACCCCATCATAGGGTCCCCAGACCCCCTACAGGCAGTCCAGCTACAGACTAAACCTTAGCCATTCCCAAGGGGACCAGAGAGAGCCCCAACGGTGGCCGTTAAGTGCCCGGCCGTGCTTGCGTTAACGCTGCCTGTCTGAACGTGCCTGTAAGTCAGGCCTCTCCTCCAGACTGAGCTTGTGAATGAGCTGCAGTGTTGCGTCGTCTGAGCCAAGCCCCTGCTTCGCTCCAGAGGCGGCAAGCTGCCAAACGGCATCAGACCAGGCGTATAAAAAGCTGTCATAACTGAACTCCCCAGAAGTGACCGTACACTAGCCAGACATACAGCTTCTCCACAGGCCCCAGCGCAGCAGCGCAGCACTCGCTGGCTTTCGTCTCAGGGAGAAGTTCCAGCACGGGCTTCCAGACAAAACCACCAGAGGACGACCAGAAGAAGGAAATGAGCGTGAAGGAGTCGCTCCAGCACCCGCAAAGAAGGTTCCAGCAGGCGACACTCGCTCTGGACTCGTGGCAACCACCAGGTGAAGACATCCGTACCCGAGGACCAAACTCAACAACTTTAAAACAGCCCAGGAGGCCTTGTCCATGGAGGGTCGTGAAAAAGGCCCAATGACACAGGCTCTTAGGACCAGAGGGAGGGGAGGGTGGTCCCCCCCCCAAGCCCCCAACCCTCAGGAGGGAAGTGGAGTAGAGCCGAGGCCGGGCCGGGGCTGCCTGCTGACATAAATCACAGGAAAGGGGGGAGACCAGGAGGCTCGGCGAATGGCAGCCCAGGCTTTTTCCATTTCCTCATTTATCAAGGGAAGTGGCATTAATAAACACATCTCCCCAGAGGTGAGGCAAGTAACAGAGATAAATAAGGCTGCCAGTCCTGAATAGCTCGTCCCCCCTGCTCACTCACACCAGGCCGTTAATGCCAATGCAAATACCGGCTAAATTCACCCATCCAACCAGGAAGACCTGGACTTAGCAGCTGGTTAACTACCTAAATGACACATCCTCTACCCTCAACCCCCAGCATCCCGTCCCACAGGCACAATGTCTTTAGCAGCTCCTCAGGAATGTTTCTGGAAGTTTCCCAACAGACTGACAGAACCCCTGGTGGGTTGTTAAGTTTCAGACATGTTGGTTGCATCATCCCAAGTTTGTCAGCATCCCAACAGGAAGTCTTGGCGCGGTGAGATTGAGAACATATGTCAAACGAACGACTCCGCTGAAGAGATCCACTCGCAGCGAAGAATCATCTGAAAGACGTACATTGCGGTCAGGAAAAAGAGCGTCAAAATATAGTTTTGTCCCCGCAGAGCTGGATCACCAAGCCCCTTTCTTGGCTGTTCAACTACTAAGAGATGGCATTTCTGTTGTCGGAACCACATACACACACACACACACACACACACACACACACACACCACACACACACACACACACACACACACACACACACACACACACACACACACACACACACACACCCTCACACACACACACACACACACACACACACACACACACACACACACACACACACACACACACCCTCACACACACACACACACACACACCCTCACACACACACACACACACACACACACACACACACACACACACACACACCCTCACACACACACACACACACACACACACACACACACACACACACACACACACACACACACACACACACCCTCACACACACACCCACACACACACCCTCACACACCCACACACACACACACACACACACACACACACACACACACACAGGAATGAGCTGTTAGCCGTAATGGACGTCCGGTGGCCAGTGCCTCTTGTGTAATGACCACGCTGGTCCCAATCCCAAGCTGGTGAGGGTTTTATGACCGTTTCGGCTCCAACAACACCACAGCTAATGTGGAGCACCTGTTGGGCCCACAGCAACTGTCTGACTGCTTCTTCTGCTGACATAACAGGCAGTAAGAGGTGCAGGCAGGGCAGAGGGCCAGCTGCCTCAAATAAACAGACTTGTAAGCACCGGTTGAGTTTAGATACAGCATCAAACTTTATTAGCGTAGACCTAGAGGCCTAATGCATGACCCTTTTTACGAGCATGCATCTGCACTGGTTGGGCACGTCAGAGAGTGAAATGAACTCTCTATTTCAAATCCGTTGCTTCGCATCTCGAGTTCTTTCTGGGGTTTCCACCGAGGCGCAAAACGCCCTTATTCATCAGATTTGTTTCTACGTAGATGATCGCTGCTGTATTTCAAGCTAGGTTTGAGACCGTTAAATAGGCCCGGCACATTTACATGGAGGACAGTAAACGTGAGATCGATCTGAACATTCTGCATACATTTCCTCATTGTTGAAATCAATCCCTCTAAATTGGCCTCATTTGCCAAAGTGAAGCGCAAGATTGAGACTAAGATGTTTATCAGAGTAACTGCATGGAATTATTTTGGAGAGATTGATCATACGGAGTCAGAATCTAAATGAGACTACTAGGTGTAAATAAAACCGCAATTTGCATGCAAGGTTACGTTACCTTCTGTCGAAATGCGCACTGGAAATGTGTGTCAGTAGGGTACATTAAAATGAAGTTCTTCAGATAAAACTAAAAAAGTCCTTTTCTTTTACATCTATAATAGGCAGGATTTCAAACCACTACACCCACCAAACTCCAGGAAGGATGAGCTCAAATTTTACTGCACAATATCTTCCTGCCAGTCCCAGTTTCCATCACCTCATACAAATTGTTTACTGTATTAGCTGTGAATCAATCTTGAGCACTTATTGATAGGCCTGTTCTATTTCCTGGGAGTGTGAGTGTCGGAGAACGGCAGCCTGAACATCAATCACCCGGTCCCAGCAGGCTGGAACAGAGTTCCCCCGTCCTGGAGAACCCTGAAATAACTCTCCACTGGGCAGGAGGAGGAAATGACACAATGATACAGCTCAAGAGTGACTCAATAGATTTGGGCTGGATGGAATTACTCCCTTTTTTTCTTTTTTAAGTTGCGAAACATTCATAATCCCACACGATAAGTGGGTGCCCCCTTAGGGAGACCCGGGTGTGATGACTTGTGAAGAGTGGAGAGATGGTTTTTGGAGGCAGGGTGGAAAGACAGTTAGGCCTACTCAGTAGAAAGCATTCATACGATTAAATCGTTATTGTTGTGTTTTTGTTGTTGCTTTATTCCTCGCGCCACAGGTAGACTACTGTCTAGGTGGAGGCTCACCTTAAAACTTGTATAATGTTCAACTGAATGCTCTTATAGTTCTTCCCTTGGCACTTATTGGTTCTCATGATGTATGTTTTGTAATCTAGATGCCCACTATGTTTGGGGTCTATCAAGTTGCTATGCTCAGTGACCGAAGCTCTTTTGTAAAACTCTCTCTTGTAAGTCGCTTTGGATAAAAGCGTCTGCTAAATGAATAAATGTAAATGTAATTGACGATGCAGCGGCCAGTGAGGCCAAATATTGTATGTATGTCCAGATGAGAGAGATAATAATATTAATGCTTTGTTTAGCAGACGCTTTTATCCAAAGCAACTTACAATTCAAGCACAGACACAATCCCCCTGTAGCAAGTAGGGTGAAGTGCCTTGCCCAAGGACACAACATCACGTAGCCACAGCCGGGGGTTCGAACTCACAACCTTCTGATCACAAGGCCAACACCTTCTGACTCCCTCAATGGGACGTGTAGTTTGACGTACCTGTGCTTCTGTTCGCTGTTCTGCAGTTTCTCGCTTCGCCAGCCCCAGGCTCACCCCCAGGCTGAGCAGGAAGAGAGCTCTGTCCATCTCCCCCTGTCGGACGCCAGTATCGACCTGCAGACCATGATCCGCACCTCGCCCAACTCCCTGGTGGCCTACATCAACAACTCCCGCTCCAGCTCCGCAGCGTCCAGCTCCTATGGTCACCTGTCTGTGGGGGAATCAGGTACCACACTAACACACCCGCTCTCCTACAAGCATCTTAGTTAGGATTCTATAGGCCAGGGGTCGGCAACCCTGGTCCTAGGGAGCCGCTGTCCTGAAGGTTTTAGATGTTTCCCTGCTCCAGCACACCTGATTCTAATGAAGGGTCGTTATCCAGCTCTGTGGAAGCCTCATACTTACCCTCAATTAGAATCAGGTGTGCTGGAGCAGGGAAACATCGAAAATCTTCAGGACAGTGGCTCCCTAGGACCAGGGTTGCCGACCCCTGCTATAGACCTAATAGAATAAATGTGGTATTTTATCATGGTAAATAGCTTCCTTTGCAAGATGATGTAGATGTGGTACTACAGTGTACGGGATGTAATACATGACCTCATCGTATGCTCTCGTCTGATTGGCAGCCCCTCTTTCCCGTTCGCCCACCCCATCAACCCCATGGCCTATCAGCAGCTACTCTCCCAGCAGAGGGGGCTGAGCGCCTTCGGACACACCCCCCCTCATCCAGCCCTCGCCCACCTTCTCCGGCCGGCAGCACGCCGCGTTAGGTCTGACCTCCCTGCCCCCCTCAGTCCACCACAACGACGTGCAGGCCAAGGTAAGCCCCGCCCACTAACACGCGCTGTGGGGAGGGGCTTGTCAAACCAAGCTGGAAGCCTGTCCCCTTGCGCAATCGTTTTTTCGGGGGTCTGTACTTTTGTTTTACAAGTAGTCATTTAGCAGACGCTCTTATCCAGAGCGACTTACAGTAAGTACAGGGACATTCTCCCCCCTGAGGCAAGCAGGGTGAAATGCCTCGCCCAAGGACACAACGTCATGCTGGCACAGTCGGGGTTCGAACCATGGACCTTCTGATTACCAACCCCACACGCTAACCGACTTCACCGCATGGCTGCCCTTTTCAAATGGGAGGGATTGGCTGTGTTAGCTCTCCTCCGTTATCATCTTTTGTATACAAGAGTTGAGGTCTGCGATGGTCAGGCCTGTGCTTTTGGTATCATTCCATTCACTTAAATGTCCCTACTGAAGCTAAACTTCGTCTGGGCGAAGACAGCTTTAAGGAGACGTGCTTCAGACCTCCTCATTCCCCGCAAAGCCACCGAGTCCCAGCCCTGTTCGCTGTCTGCCGTCTGTAATGAACCCAGCCTCCAAGACGGGACGATTCCTCCTGGCTCTGATCAAAAGCACATTGCCGTGGTTCAGGGTAATCACAGTCAGCGTTAGTACCACACAGCTCTTCCCACACACACTGGCCCGAGTCAGCACTGCGGTGGCCAGGGAGGGCCCTCGGTCCTCGAGAGCGTCCTCTCATCTCCCTCCAGGAGTCACTTGAGGTTTTCAGGAGCGAGCCTCAACGTTCTAGATGTTTCCGTGTGCGTCCATTCACCAGAGAAAACGGGCTAAATTGTTTAGTCTCCTCACCCCTCTTCACCCCTCCTCTCCTCTCCCCCCCCTCCTCCCCCCTCCTCTCTCCTCCTCAGAACCCTAACGGAGACTCGGCGGTCAGCAGCACGGTGAACCCTGCGATCACCAAAAGGTCAAAGGTGAAGATGGAGACGGAGGTGGCGAGGTCGCTGTCCCCCTGCTCACCGGTAAGAGCGTCAGCCGCACCTCCCCGCACCTCCCCGGCTCCTCCCCGGCTCCTCCCCGCACCTCCCCGGCTCCGGGACGTTGACGAAGGAACGTTCGGCGAAGCGTGAGCTGAGGGTTTAAACTTCATCTCCCCGCCGCGCTCATCTCTGACGCGTTCATCCGTTCCCTGGGAGCGCCGAGGTCCTGAGCAGTGTCCTGGCACACACACCCCAGGGAGGCCCCTGTTCCCTGACCCGCTTTCCTCCTCGGGCGCCTGAGAAAAACTCTGTGCGATAAGAGCTTTGCATCCATTTGTTTGTTTCCCCGCCATGCCCCCCCCCCTCCCCCTCCCCCCGGCCACTGTAAACTGTGCCAGAGCACTCCATTTTCATGAAATATCTGCCGGGGCCGTTATTGTCATCTGAAAGCCCCCCCCTCCCTCCCTCCCTCTCTCTCTCTCTTTCTTTCTTTTTTTCTTTCTTCACCCGGGCTCATTCTCTTCCCTTTTGACAAATTTGCGTCTCTCCTCCGATTCCGAGGCAGGTTTGGGCTTGATGCATGGCGGTGGCGAGGCGCACAGTCGTCTTGGGGCCAGCAGAATTGATGAAGATAGCGCGCAGGGGCAGAGATAAACATGCTGCAGTCAGCAGCTCCGAGGGGGGGGGCGGCGCTGCGCCGGTGGAGGGGGGGGGTGGGGGGGGTGAACAGGGGACAGCCTGGGAAAAAAACGGCCTCCAGCCAGACAGCCTCCGCCCCCCCCCACACCTCCCCTCCTCTCCCCCCGGGCAGGGAGCGAAGCTAACCGCCTTTAATCCGGCCGCTGCCGTCGCCCAATCAAGACTGGGCGTCCTGATCGGGGCCCGCTCCCAGGGATATTTAAGGAGGCTCACGCAGAAGCGCTTTGAACCTTTTAGTGAGCCAGAAGCATCCTGAGCCACTCCAGTTTAATCAGAGTGCAGGAAAATATCAAATAGGGGAGGGGAGAAGAATCGGGGGTGGAAAGTTCGTTTTTCTTTTTCTTTCTTTTTTGAACGGATGAAAGAAAGGGAACAAAAAGAAGAGGGTAGATTGACAGCGAAGACAGTCGATGGCTGCTGAGTTGCTTCCTGCTGTGGAAGAGTTTGAATGTGAGTGTGACGCTCTCTCTCTCTCTCTCTCTCTCTCTCTCTCTCTCTCTCTCTCTCTCTCTCTCTCTCTCTCTCTCTCTCTCTCTCTCTCTCTCTCTCTCTCTCTCTCTCTCTCTCTCTCTCTCTCTCTCTCTCTCTCTCTCTCTCTCTCTCTCTCTCTCTCTCTCTCTCTCTCTCTCTCTCTCTCTCTCTCTCTCTCTCTCTCTCTCTCTCTCTCTCTCTCTCTCTCTCTCTCTCCGCCCGCAGGACCATCTGGGTGGGATGCTGGACCTGAAGGAGGATCTGGACAAAGACGAATGCAAGCAGGAGCCTGAGATGGTGTACGAGACCAACTGCCACTGGGACGGCTGCTGCAGAGAGTACGACACTCAGGACCAGCTGGTCCACGTAAGAAGGGCACTGGGTTTCGTGTGTGTGTGTGTGTGTGTGTCTGCATGTGCTACCTTCCTATGATTTAGTCTGCCACCTGCATAAAGCTGGCCTTGCTAGCAGATCCTAGAATGATGTCACCCTGCTCCATTGTTCTACTTTAAACCCCGAGCAACTGCAAATTAGCCTGCATTACTGCTACTACTGAGATTAGCAGCAGGACAGAGGCAGGGTAGCTAGCGTGTGTTGAGAGCTGTGCAGCTGTGTCAGAGCCGGGCTCATTGACCCCTGGCCTGTATGAGCCGCATGACCTTTGACCCCAGAGGACCTGGGCAAGAAAGCCCTTCCTCCCAGAAACTTGAAATGTCGTCCCTTGTCCGGTCTCAACACCTGCATGTAAGAGGACAGACCCAGCACAAGCACCAGCCAGGTCAGCTGGCCTCCAGCGTCCTCCGTACCCCTCAACTCCTTTTCTCCCTGTCCCACCAGACACTGAACCCTCAAAGATGGTTCGTCTCGCGGACAAACTTCTTATTCAGCTCCTAGAAGGTGTTGGCTGTCATTGTGGCTTCTTGAACCTTCTGTAACGGTCCCTCTCCAGCTGGGGGGCGAGCGGTGGATTTGGGACATACCAGGCAGCCGGCGAGGCAGAGAGGGAATGAGGCAGTGCTCCATGGCTGGGGGGGCACTGTCCCAGAGGCAGCTCAGAGGACAGCCCCCCCCCCCCCCCCCCCAGCCCCCCTACCCATTATCTCTGCTCATTGTTCCTCAGTGTTACACTGGCTCAGAAGGATTTGCACTAAATTACACCCTGCTGAATGTTTACCTGCTGTCAGAGATCTCTGCTAATGATAGACCTGGGATGGCTTGGGTTGGAAACAAAGAGACGCTTGTTTTGGAGCGTATGTTCGCCCACCAGTCATGATCCACCCCAGGACGTTAAACCAACAACTCACCAGGCTCTGCGGCCCGAGGGACAGCCCTTCACCACAATAACGGCCCCTTGTCACCAAACTGGACGGACGGAAATCTGAGCCCTGGTAGCCGCAAGGATTTTGGGGACGTTTCTAGAAACGTCGTCAAGAGATCCGAGGTAAACCTTGGCGTTCGAAGGGGGGGGGGGGGGGGCATACCCACCGCACTCGAGCCCTGAGTGATCCTGTGCACTCAAACACTACAGCCTAACGAGGGAATGCTTTCAAGCCCGGCGTACCTGTCCAAACTCATCCTCCCCAAGCTTGGTCAGAGAGATACCACATCAATCTTGGAGAGAGGGGTTTCCAACGCACCTAAGAGAGTAATTCTGGCATATTAAACACCCAGTACATATACAAACATGAGCGAAGTGGGGACATGTCGGTGACTGACGACTGATTTTGAGCTTAATTCTCCAGTCGGAGTCAAAACCGGAATCTCATCTATCAGACTGCGCTGATTCCTGAAAGCGGGCCTTGATTGGCACGTAGCAAAAAAAAACACAATCACGTCGCTTTGTTCCTGACTGACAAACGCTAGGTAAACCTGCAAACTTTGATGGATGACACCTCTAAAAATGTTCTTTGATAAGCAAATGGAGGCTTCGTCACCATGTCACTTCTTAAAACACACTTTTCTTTTTTTTTCACGAGTGTTTTCTCGTCGGGAGGGAGTAATGTTTATGGGAAGGCAATCTTCTTAGATATCAGGTAGTGACAACTCTGAGAGTCTCCTGGTCTGGTCTAGTGAGGTCAGACTCCAATGCCAAAAGACAGAAATTCCTTGGAATAAATAAAAAAACGGTGTTTGTGAATAAAAGTGTGCCAGTGGTAAAAGAATGTTGTCTCCTCGTCGTCCAGGAGAGAGACATGATTGAGACCTAAGCCTTGTACTGTCTTCATTTTGTTGCCAGAGGTCTGGTCATTTCTCCCCCAATCTGCAGATTCTTAAATACGTATTAATCCCAGAACTCAACTGAACTGTCACTCCGTTTATGAAGAGATGGACAAAACACTGTCTTCATCAAGTCCGAGCGGGAATTAACCTTCTTCAAATGTGTGTGTGTGTGTGTGTGTGTGTGTGCAGCACATCAATAACGACCACATCCACGGGGAGAAGAAGGAGTTTGTGTGTCGCTGGGACGAGTGTTCCCGAGAGCAGAAGCCCTTCAAGGCCCAGTACATGCTGGTGGTCCACATGCGACGCCACACCGGGGAGAAGCCACACAAGTGCACTGTGAGTCACTTCCCAGCCAGGAAGTCTTCACCACACCTGGCGCTCCCCTTCAGCAGCCCTCCATACCACACACACACGGAAACCAATCTGTCTCCCTCACACACACGTACAAAGCCAGTCAGAATCTTGAGCTGTTACTCGATAGCAAAAGATAGATATGATTCGTAAAGCTGCAGTCAGCGATGAGGTTCAAACGGTAGAAAGGCTGTTTCGCAAGCATTCCTCCCCTTTAAACATGAGTTTGTACTGTATTCTGTTGAGGATAAAGACAGCAATGTCTTAGTAGTGTCTTAACTGGCAAGAAATAAAGATTTGGGGAAGGTACGAATGATCTTCATGTAAATGTGTAGACTGACCTTGCACACCCGCTTGTTCTGACTCGTCCCCCCCAGTTCGAGGGCTGCTCCAAGGCCTACTCCAGACTGGAGAACCTGAAGACGCACCTGCGCTCGCATACGGGAGAGAAGCCCTACGTCTGTGAGCATGAGGGCTGCAACAAAGCCTTCTCCAACGCCTCGGACCGCGCCAAGCACCAGAACCGCACTCACTCCAACGAGGTAGTGGCTCTCCCCGCCCCCCTCCTCTCCCCTCCTCTCCACCCCCCACCCCCACCCACCCCCTCTCACTCCCTTCACTTCAGACAGACTACCTTATGGACTCCCATTATAAATTCTCTCAGACCTCCTCGAAGGGAGGAAAAAGGAGCGTGATGTTTTGTGACTACGCTGTAAGCACGACCTCAAGCGTTGGAAACGTAAGAGGGAGCGCTTTGTGTGTTGTGAACATGCTGCTGCCTCCTCTGGCTTCGTCCAGGGTCAGATACACCGGTACAGGGTTTGTGTTTTCTCCCTCTCATCATGTCTGGTGTGACTGTTCTTGAACGCTCCTCCCCGCCCTTCTTATTCAGGACTGTGTGTGTGTGTGTGTGTGTGTGCACGCTCACTCCTGTGCAAGTCTTCGTAAGCGCGTGGCTGTGCGTTAGCGCGAGTAAATAATGAGGCGTGGCACTAATGAGCGCTGCAAGGCCCACAATGCATTAGTGCGAATCAAGCCTCTCCCTGTGGAGAGAGACCACCTGCAGATCATGAATACGGAATGAAACCTGGAAGCATTTCAACCCCCCGACAATCCATCAGGGAAGCAGGGTTGGGGGGGCGGGGGGAGGATGGGAGATTGGGATCACAACATCCCATAGTACATCCACCAGGAACACCAACTTTAGTACCAGCGCCCATGAATCATACCAAGCCTGTTGGTTTAAAATCACAGTGTCAACTGTTCCACATGCATAATTTATATCTCTAATTGCATGTTTACAACCATATCAAGTCACAGCTAATCTGAGTAAGTAGGAGAGAGAGCGACTCGCATATGTTTGACTGTTAGTGACGCCACGCCGACAAACGAATCTTTATCTCTTTTTGCAGAAACCCTACGTGTGCAAAATCCCCGGTTGCACCAAGCGCTACACCGACCCCAGCTCCCTCCGGAAACACGTCAAGACTGTCCACGGCCCCGAGGCCCACGTCACCAAGAAGCAGCGCGGGGACCTCCCACCCCGGCCGCACAACCCCCGGGAGAACGGGGAGAACGACTCCAAAGCCGGCGGCCGGGCTGCGGAGGAGAAGCTGGAGGCCAACAGCGCCTCCAGAGACCGGGAGGACTACCTGCAGGTCAAGTCCATCAAGACCGAAAACTCTGTGGTAAATAAATCGGTCAACTGCTTGATGGACGTTAACAACTCGAACGATAGTTCCTGGCCAGGTTGCAGTCACTAACCTACGGGTGTATTTTTGTCCTCGAACCCGGCTCTTTGCATTCTAATGTCACACTAACAATAGCATGCAAGTCTTACCTAACAAAATCCCCTCGATCTAACCAATCTGCCTTTTTTCTAACAATCTCTGCCTGCCGCTCGAATGCATCCATCTTTCTCCCCTTCAAACAGACATTACTAAGGTGAGCGCTTCAGTCTGATCACTGCATCCCCCTAGTTAGCAACGACCGCTGTCCTCATCTCATCTCACCAGGGGGTCTCACAGTCAGGGAGCGAGCGCCTTCCTCTAAACGTCTTCATGGTTTTTTTGGTTTGGTTTAGTTTTAGTCCTTTTTGGTTAGTTTTGGTCCTGCCGGTCCAATCAAAATGCTTGGTTCACACACCAACATTGGCGATGCGTCCGTCCCAGCTGAACACTGTCTGCTGACCGGGGAACGGGTCCTTCATGTTTGACATTGTTTATTTTGTATGTTTTACCCCGTGCATGGTCCATTGTGTAACGTGAAGCAATGCTGCCAGTCTTCAAACCCCCCCCCCCCCCCAGCCTGATTATCCAGCCCCATTCCACAGCAGCAGATCTAACAGAAATCTTAACCCTGCCCGACGATAAAAGCCAACGCTAGATTAATATTCACACGCTGTGGGGACTGTTTTCACTGTTCTGAACAAATAGCGCCGATGATCAAGCCGTGATTACGACAGCTTTTAAAAGCCCTCTCCGCGGAGCCGGAGTGGGGGGGGGGGGTCTGATTCAGAGAGACAGCTCACCTTGCGTGTCAGTTGTTGCTCGTGTCGATTCGCCCGGGTGGGAACATTCATGATTAATAAGGAAAAGCCGCCGCGACGGATCATAAATTGTCAGCCGCTTTAGCGAAGAGGCGAGCTTTGACGAGGACCCTGAGGGAACTCCGCAACCAACCTGAGTTGGGGGGGGGGGGGGGGTGAGGGTGAGGGTAGGGGTGGGCGGACTCCTCCGACACGACAGCGCGAACTCAGGAAGAGTGTTGTCGACGGAGGCCCTTCCAACAAACAAGTTTAACCCGCCTTCCAGATGAGACAGGGACCCCAATGCGCTCCAGCAATGCTTTCATCACACCCCATTTCCAATTCACAGACAGACTACGAGAGACGCCCCCCCCCCCCGGCCCTCATTATTTACTATTACAGTTGAGGGGGATTAAATGCTTCATGATTTACATCCTATCGTTTTGTTGTTGCCATTCCATTTTTCTTCCCGGTTCAAAGCCTTGGTGTAAACATGGAATTTGTTTATCCGCTTTCTTCCTCCATCCCTCCATCTCTCCCTCTCCCCCTCGCTCTCCCTCTCTCCACCCTCCTCTAGATGTATCAGTCCAGCCCTGGTGGCCAATCGTCATGCAGCAGTGAGCCATCGCCGCTTGGCAGCGCCACCAACCATGACAGTGGAGTAGAGATGGCCATGCTCAGCAGCGGGGAAGCCTGGGGGAGCTGAGCACTCTGGACGAGCCCCTGGGGCTGGACGCCACCACCGCCTCCCCGGGACGGGCACCGCGATGGGGACGGGAGGGGGAGCCGTGCTGGGTCTCCACCTGCGGAAGCAGCTCCACACCTGCCACCGGCTGGAGCACCTGAAGAAGGAGAGGCTGGAGCCAGTGAGGGACTCCTGCCAGTGGGCCAACACAGCGCCTCAGGGAACTCGCACCAAGCTGCCCCCTATACTGGTTAGCGGTGAGTCAGCAAGGTCTCAACAACAGAAGCACTGAAAGATTCGGATGCTAGATTCTAGCGGGAATTTGGGGAATTCGGCATGTCATCTTGATTGGTTCTTTTTAACTTTAAATAAAACTACCTCAGTTAGCAGATGCTTTTATCTAAAGTACAGAGACAATCCCCCTGAGGCAAGTAGGGTGAAGTGCCTTGCCCAAGGACACAACGTCACGTAGCCACAGCCGGGGCTCGAACTCACTACTTTCCGATCACGAGGCCAACGCCTTAACCCGCTGAGCCACCTGACTCTCTTAAAATATGAAACTTCAAGTTCAAACCTTTGTGCAAGATGTCACCTGTAGTGTTTTTCCTAACATAAATGCGTGCGGTGTGTCTCAGGTTCCTTTCTGGAGACCGGAGGTCTGGGTGGCGTGACGTCCAGCGTCCCATGCCCCAGCCTGAGTGACCTCTTCCCTGGCAAGACGCTGGGAGATCGCCGGGACAGCTCCACCAGCACCGCCAGCTCCACCTACGCCTTCAGCCGCTGCTCCTCTGGGATCTCCCCCTGCTGCTCCAGCCGCCGCTCCTCCGAGGAGGAGGCCTCCCCTTTCGGCCACCGCCACCGCAACAACCTCAGCTCGGCCGACTCCTACGACCCCATCTCCACCGACCTCTCCCGCCGCTCCAGCGAGGCCAGCCAGTGTGGGGGGGAGGAGGAGGCCTCCCCAGCCTGCTCAGCCTCACCCCAGCCCAGCACTACCGCCTCAAGGCCAAGTACGCCGCCGCCACCGGGGGAGCCCCGCCCACGCCCCTGCCCAGCATGGAACGCCTGAGTGTCAGGACGCGCGCGGCGCTTTACGGGGATCGGACCCAGGAGGCGGGCGGGTCGTCCCTCCGGGGGCAACGTCGCACCGAGGCGCTGCAGCGACACGGGCTACCCCGCCCGGAGTATGATGCCCCACGAGGCCCCCTCCAGCCTGCCTCGGCGGGCCAGCGACCCCGTCCACCATGCCTCCCTGGAGCCCCTGCCCCAGCCTCTCTCCCAGGGCCAGCGCTACAACAGCCTGGGCAGCGTGCACCCCCAGAACGGCGAGCGGCGCCACCTGGCCCTGCAGGGCTGCCCCCGCTCCGAAGGCAGCCTCCATCGCTACCCCTACGGCCCGCGCCCCCCAGCATCTCCGAGAACGTCGCCATGGAGACCATGGCCAGCGAGGCCGGCGGTCGGCTCGACGACGAGCTGATGTTGCTTTCGGACGACGCGGTCCGCTACGCGGGCTCCCGGGACGCCGAGCCAGCCTCGAACCCGAGCCGATCACCCTACGGCAGAGACACGCAGGGTTTCCATGGGAACGCCCACCCCCCCCAGCAGGGCCACCTGTACCACAGACGGAGGATGGCGGTCGTGGACGCCAACGTGACCCCGCCCGTCCAGGCTCCGCCTCCCTGTGCCCTGAGCTCCACAGAGCAGCAGACCTACCCCTCCTCTCCCAGAAGCAACAAGAACCACATCCAGCCCGTCCAGTGGAACGAGGTCAGTTCAGGGAGCGTGGAGCTCTCTCCCCAGCACATCCAGCACGGTAACCTCGCCGTGGTCCAACAAAAACACAACTTCAGCTCTTACCAGAACCTCGGCTCCGACCCACAGATGAATCCCAACCTGACGCTGGTTCCACACCAGAGATTCCCACTGCAGAACTCCGACCCGCGGATCATCAACGCCGTCCAGCAGCAAAGGCTTCAGCCTCAGACCGCTAACCTGAACGAGCCTGGGAACTTAGAATACGGCTTCGACCAGCGTCTGGGGCCTAGCAACGCTAGCGCTAATGCTAATCAACGTCCAGCCTGCGGTAACGTGACCGGCATCACCATGGATGTACCCAGCCCCAACAGGAACACCTTGACCAGGGAGGCTGTGGACACGCACAATCACAGCTCGCACGTCAAATTGAAGGATAACTGCGGAAATTGCGGTGGCCGTCGTCAGAATTACAACTCACCGGCCCAGAATGCCGTGCAAGGTGGGAATCCAGTTCCTCTTCAGCCGAGGGCCCCCCCTGACTCCAGGATCGTGAACAGAGAGCACTCTGGGATAGAAACGCAAACCAACCTCAACCAAGTCTTCAGCAGCTCTGAAGCTCTGTCCAAGAGGAACCCTGGATCTGTGGACCTGATGAACGCCATGTTCTACACGGGTCAGATTCAGGTCTTTGAGCCGGACGGTCATTTAAACCTGGCCATGTCAGCGATGGTGAGCGTTCCTCCGTGCGGGGCGAGGGTGGACCAGGGCTCCCAGGGCTTCAGCTCCAGCCAAGTGTCCAGCAGCGAGAGCTCGTCCCGGGCAGCGGAGCAGCCCCAGATAGACTTCGACGCCCTGCTGGATGACGGAGATCACTCCAGCCTCATGTCCGGTACCCTGAGCCCTGGGCTCCTCCAGAGCCTGTCCCAGACCTCCTCACGCCTCACCACTCCCCGGAACTCGGTCACCTTGCCCTCTGTGCCCGCTGGCCTGGGCAACATGGCCATCGGAGACATGAGCTCTCTGCTAACTGCTCTGGCAGAGGAGAGCACCTTCCTGAACCTGCTGTCCTAGCCTTCGGCGTTGCACTGCGGGAGAAGGACGACATGAGACGATCGTATTCGCTCTTCCGGAAGGGAAGTGACTTTTTTTCTTCTTCACTTGCCCTACCCTGACCCCTGACCTGGACATGAAGAATGTGTGAACATTTCAGAGAACTGGTTTCCGGACATTCCAAAACACCAACGTGGGACCTGTATGACCCTGTACAGTATTATTTGGCAAGGATTTAAGATGGCAGTTTTCTATCTTTTGAAAAGCCATATTTGACATTTAGATGAGTTGTAATAATGTTAACCACAGCACAAGTATTTCAAAGTTGTACATGAGAGTACAGTTCTGCAGTAAAACGAATGTACTAAGTGCCTGTCTGAAGGAGCATATGATACATTTCTAGCTGAAACATGTCCAATGTATGTATGTGGAGTTTGTATTTGTTTTTTTTGTTTGTTTTTTTATCATTATTTACTTACAGTATTTAAAGACGTACACTGTAGAATTGGATAATCGTGTGAATAACTTGGTCCACAAGATTTAGTTCTTTCATATCAGCTCATTACAAACTCATTTACTTTTCTATCAATGAGACTGCAAAGAGGAGAGAGTGGCGAGGCATGGAGGGAAAGCTGTCTGTTTCATCTTGCCAAGTTTATTTTCAGCTCTTCGTGAGCTGTGATTGTTCTGTTGCTCAGACTTCCACACTTGAGATTAATAGCGACAACACAATGTCAAGACTATCGAGACGTGAGTCGTGACTGCAATCTAAAGACCCATTTCAAAGGAATATGCAAATACTTGATAGGCTACATATTCTGTTGTAAATGAGATTCCAATGACTGGATTATCTTTCATGATTTCGAGTCCAAAAGCTTTTTGGGTGAGAACAGCACACGACTACAGGCAGGAGGCCGACCAGAGACTCTCTGATCATAATCGCAAGGAAGTCCAACTGTCTTTTGTACATTATCATGTCAGCAGATTGTGCTGAAAATGTAAATAATTTTGTACATTTTTATGAAATATAATATTGTTGTCATTTTTTAAGTGCCATGTGTGATTAATCATTTGAAAGTATACAGTATACATGGACTGGATGTGTAGTGTGCCTTGAAATTGGCCAAAACCCTGTAAGTCATAGAGCCGTAAGACTGCATGAGTCAAAGGTGAACCCTCTCTCTCTCCCTCACATACATTACCTGTACGCCACCAGTACTGTACCTCCCATGTATCAACACCTCTCTACAATGTTCAATTATGAAATATAAATACCCACTTTATCATTTTACCTTCCCCTTCTCTGTGTCAAAGTGAATGTAGATTATTCATTAGCTGATTTCATCTTTTTTTTTCCGTCCTTTAAACTTAGAAGTATATGAGTGTTGATTGCTTAAATAATGCAGGGCCAAACTTTGAGTCTTTGAAGCCATCCCTTGCCGACAATGCATTTTTCTCCTTATCAAACTGTATGCGAGACATTCTTACGAGGCAACTACAATGCTTTTAAATCCATTCTCCTGACCCCATTTTACCTCAGGCTGGTATGGCTGCAATGTAAAGCCTTGATAAAAGGTTCAGGAAGAAGAAAAAAACTGCTCACCCCTTCGCAGGCTGTATCTGAAACAAACCTGTGTGTACTTCAGAATGAGCCATGGCAGCCGGACTCGGAGGAAACGTCCGCTGAAACCACATAAAACAACCCAGACCACGCCAGTGGAAGAGAGAGGGGCCTGGGAATGGGCCTCGACCGGCCACGGATGATGCGAATCTGTCTGCGTATTCAGTCGAGGATACGTGTTTGATCCGAAAGTTCTGATTGTTTTTGCCACGGCGCTTCCTTATTCTGTCAGAGCGATGAGAGAGAGGGGAAAATAGCCCGAGGACACAAACTGTTAGGGCACCGAGCCAGAGGTAAAGAGGAGAATCGAGCTGATCCCTTCATTCAGCACTAATACCTCTGCTGATGAAGATGACGAATACCCTGCTGCTCATGGGCTCAAAGAAAAGGCTTTTAAAAATGACATTCACTTCAAGGGCTGCACCATCTTCTATGGCTGGGCTTGTATGAACCAATGAAATCAACATTGTTCCTAAACAATCCACCATTTCCTGAGCAGCCAGACATGAGTCATGTGATTATCTCAAACGATATGAAGTGTCTTAACAAAATGTAAAGCAGCCAATGAGATCAAAAAGCATCTGTCAACCTTAGCTTCGGGTGTTATATTGATAGAGTCCAACATTCTATCCCTGTTAAGTCTCTGATTTACAGGAGACAGACAGGTAGAGAGAGACAGACAGACTTCCCTCCCCCCCTCCCCCCCCCTTCCCTCCTGTATCAAATCTGTCAGTGTGAGTTCTTCTAACCCTGCGCTCCAGTTCTCCTCTGACATGCGCCTCCCTCCATCTTTCATACGAGGGTTAGCTCTCCTCAGCTTCATCCAGAGTCTCGCAGACAGGAGTCTGCCCTTCTCTGCAATTCCCAGGCTCAAACTTCACTCCCTCGCGCAAGACGGAGTAGGCAATTCCTGCCAAGTAAACGCAGAAGTGTTGGCCGCTCCATATGATGTTTTAGGAGGGCTGATTTACAAGCCTGGCTCATCACAGGCCTCGTGTAGCGGAGGCCCCTAAAACCACGAAAGCAGACGTGTCTGTTGTGAATTAAACCGGCTTTGAGGAATGCATTTTACTGCATGTCCTGCATTCTCTCGAGCTCCTGGGAAACCCTGATCTACGAAGCGGCTTTACGAGCGACGAGGGTTTCATCGCCCGGACGCTCCTCCGACCCACGCAGCTGCCCGACCCCGTCAGCGCCACGAAAACGCACGCAGCCGTACGGCGTGGGCGGAGCACGTGCGAGGGGCGGAGCTGTGCTCGCCAACACAGGAGACCCCCCCCCCCCCCCCAGGAAACACAGCCTCCTACAGTAGACCAGGGATCAGAACTCAGGTCCAACTAAGTCACTATAATAGGTACGTTTTTTGTATTTTTATGAAAATACAGGCTGTGCCTTTATACACTGGGGCCGAAGTATCGTAAAAGTGTACGAAATACGAGGCGTAAATCAGTTCTTCAACATGTGATTTCACATCAGTCTGCGTTTCAGTCTACGTATAATAACGCTAGCACGAGGTGGCACCACTCTGTTTTCCTCACTGAATCACCCGATGAAATCAGGGATCATCGGATCGCACGCTCGTCCTGGTCGGCGCGTCCGTCGTTAGCACACGCCGTTAAGTGGAGCAGAAAGTGGCAACGTGGTCACTGGTTGAACGTTTCCACGAACCGGAAGTCAGCTGGTGTGGAGCAGGTGAGGTTCCCCTTCCTCGAGGCTAACGATGCTTCAACACGGCACTGCTGCCCCCCGAACACGAGCTCGGATGATTGGCTGAGCCACGAGCGCAGGGCAGAAGGCTGCGATCCATCAATTAACCAAGCAGGAAGGCAGCTCGGAACTGGCAGGCCAGCCCCTGCTAATTAACACGCCGAGGTCAGGTGCTCCCCTGCTGTAATCACACGCCGCTGAGAAGGACGCTCGCAGCACCCCCCCTCCCGCAAGCCCCCACGCCACTATTAAGAGGTGACAATACTGTTAGCGTCGACGGGATGTTATTTGTCATTTTGAGTCATTGTGCTTTCCTGAGGGCAATGCTGGACATCGCTTGAAAGGGGATGTGTGCAGGTGTTGTCGCTGTTGTGAAGTGTACATTGGGGCGTTGTGAAAGTTGTTGACCAATTTGGTATATATATATATTTCATTTCAATTCATTTTTCAATCTAGGTCTCGGAAAAATGGCCATTGTTGATTTTCCGCTTCAGTGAGTTCTCCCTGTCAGTCACAGTAACTGTCTTTGGCTGTGAAACAGACGAGAGAGAGACTGACAGGCTGTCCTCTTCCTCTCCTCCTCCTCCTCCTCATCACTCGCCGCTTCCAAAACACCACATCGCTCGACGGAAGTCCCAGCCATGCATTATTACCTACGTGACACGCTAACAAGGCCCCTCTATCCCCCCCACCCAACAGACCAGCCGTCTTACCCCCCCCACCCCCTTACCCCCCCTCCCCTCCCAGCAATGTCAGGCATTGATGGATCATTTTCCGAAATCCTTGATAGGTCATTCATTTTTATTAAAATAATATCATGTAAATTTCGTCCCCCCGAACCTCGCCTCCCGCCGCCAAAGAGACTAAATTAATTTATGAATCAATTTGAGGCCCCCAGTCAAACGCTGAGCTCTCGGGCCCTAACAGTCAAGCGGCAGGGGCCGGACCTAAGGCGCCATGTTCCGACCGAGCGGCCGAGGATAATCCCATTTCGAAACAGAATCAGTTCTGAGGAGACTTTCTGTCAAAGTCTACGCGGGGCAGGTCCATAATCACCTGCCCCCGCCCCCACCCCCGCCCCCGCCCCCGCCCCCGCCCCGCCCCCGCCCCAGCCCCCACCCCCCGCCCCCGCCCCAGCCCCAGCCCCCGCCCCCGCCCCAGCCCCAACCCCACCCCCCACCCCTTATCCCCTAACACACACAAACGGACTTCCTCATCTGGCTGCTTGAGTGACCCGGGGTCGAGTCGGCCCCTCACACCTCTTCAGACGGGGGGGGGGGGGGCTTCAGTGTGCTGGATCTAATTAGCCAGAGTGGAGAAGAGACATGGAGGCACTTCAAGTGCGCCGGGCCTCATGCCGCTTTATGCTAATGCCCCTCACGCTGGAAGTTAAATGAGGAGGAGCTGCATCTGGCCTCCCCTCCAGGAGACCAAGGAGACCCCGGCCTGCCTCAGATCACTGCCTGATCACTACCAGACACGAGTAGTCTCCTCCGGAGGGACAGAGAGCGAGAGAGACAGGGAGAGAAGTTTGGAAGAAGAAAAAAAGATTTGAGTCAGAGCAAGAGCGAGCGAAAGAGACAGGGAGAGAGAGAGAGAAAGAGAGAGAGAGAGGGAGAGGGAGAGAGAGAGGGAGAGAGAGAGAAAGAGAAAGAGAAAGAGAGAGAGATAAAAAGAGAGAGAGAAAGAGAGGGAGAGAGAGTGAGAGGGAGAGAGAGAGAGTGAGAGAGAGTGAGAGAGAGCGAGAGGGAGGGAGAGAGAGTGAGAGAGAGTGAGAGAGAGCGAGAGGGAGGGAGAGAGCAAGAGAGAGGGGGAGATAGAAAGAGAGATGCCGTGAGACGGCTGCTGCAGTGTCAGGGACACTGGTGGAGGGATGGAGAGGAGGATGAAAGGGCTTCTGAGGTTAGCAGGGCTGAGGGCAGGCAGCCTTTCCAGAGGGCTCCTCGTCTCACACACCTTCCGCTCCCTCCAACCCACCATTCACCCGCACCTACCCGACCGCTGACCCATCAACCAACCAAATCACAGCAGGAACTTCAGAGATGTTGTGCTACATGATACCCCAGAATAAAAACTATTTCGATTTGGAATCGGTTAGGGCGTCAGGCTAGTAATCAGAAGGTATCTGGCTCAAAACCCTGCTGTGTCAACATGACGTTGTCTCCTTGGGCAAGGCACTTCTCCCTACTGGCCTCAGGGGAGAACGTCCCTGTATGTGCTGTAAGTCGCTCTGGGTAAGAGCGTCCGCTAAATGACTAAATGTAATGTAATGTAACTCCTGTCCACCAACTGTGAACCAACAGAACAGGTGGTCATAGCCAAGGGAAAGGTAGGCGGCCATTATTGGGGAAATTTTTTGAAATATTAAAGCCACATCCAGTGTCTCTTGACATCGTCATGTGCTGTATATTCAAGAGAGCCCCTGTATCGTCCCTCCGAGGAGCTGAGGTGCTCCCAGGACCCCCTGAGAAGGTTGATAAGGAGTATTAATAACTCATGCTGATGTCCTACTGACTCCTGCTACCATCATTACAATACGACCACCTCACAGCCAATGGGAAAGGCCGATGGTAACACAGTGGGCCATGGAGGCCACATGT
The DNA here is from genome assembly GCA_030340665.1 of Neosalanx taihuensis. Lineage (NCBI taxonomy): Eukaryota > Metazoa > Chordata > Actinopteri > Osmeriformes > Salangidae > Neosalanx > Neosalanx taihuensis. The sequence continues at coordinate 11,821,745 of CM059305.1, forward strand.
CTTTACCCGGTGAATATTAACACGGCTTCCCGCATAATCGCACTCTGCTTAAAGGTCGGAGGGAGTTTGAGACAGTCACTGCCTGAGCTGGGGAGGTCAGTTTGAAGATGGTATCTTACTCTAATTCGAAAGTGTGCGCGTGTCGGCGTGGGCGCGGGTGTGTGTGTCCCTCTTTCCGCGTGTGCGTGTGTGTGATTGTCTGCATGCGTGTGTCCATCTGCAAGTTCACGCAAGTTTGCATTTACGGTAAATCTGCGCCGGCAATCATGCGGCAATGCTTCGCAAGGAATGCGAAATCAGACGTTGCTGTAATTTTCGAGTTACGACAAATAGAGTCCAGCTGCAGTCGTACAACAGGCCCAGCTGCGTCCTGCAGGTTGCCGTGGTAAGGCTGACAGCCCCTATCTATCCAGGCCTCCCCCCCCCCCCCCCCTCCTGCCCCCTGCCTCCACCCGCACCTGAAAGCCCCCCGGATCAAATCAGCACCGCGGGCCATCTGGGGGTCCGGCAAACCGCTCACACTAGCAGCCCCCCTCGGAGGAGACCCGCGTACTTAGACGCCCCCCCCCCCCCCCCCCACGATGGTGTGTCGCGTCCACCGGAAGATCGGGTTCTCGGGTTCTGCCGGGTTGAAACGGGCGTGGTCGGTTCGTTAACAAACTCAACTCCAAGGCCAGGAGAAGAAGAAATGTTCATGTTTTCATTGAACCTCCGCTTTGCTTGAGATCCTGGAGAATACGTCGACCGCGTACGAGCTGTTAAATACATCTTTGTGTTTCCTACCTAGTTGAGAAAACTCATCCAATCATCTGCGAAGCCATCCGTGTCATGAACTAATAAATCATACATATTCATGAAGTGGTAATATGCAAAATAACATCTGTTTTTCAATAACCTACCATCTGTGTTGGGGACTGGGCACTATTAACTGTTTATTAAGAAACCGCCGGGTAAGGTGTCAAAAAACGATCGCGAAACTCCATCCTCATCCTCAAAAGCAGTCAGGCAGTGTAAACGTTCTTCAGTTCTAACAACACTTGCTTTAACATTTAGTCATTTAGCAGACGCTCTTATCCAGAGTGACTTACAGTAAGTACAGGGACATTCCCCCTGAGGCAAGTAGGGTGAAGTGCCTTGCCCAAGAACACGTCATGTTGACACAGCAAGGGTTCGAACCAAGGACCTTCTGATTACTAGTACTTAACACACCTAAACGACCGTGCAACATGACTTCATAACTCTCAACTCTCAGATGTTAAAGTGGCGAATTACGAGACAGAGAGGGTGTCTGGATCTAGACTCACTTTCAACGGGCTCAACCCTGAAGCCGTCTGCGAGGGATGACCTACTGCAGAGGCCATACCAGGGGGTAGATCCAACACCGGATAAAAAAGCCTTTTAGTTTAATGTTGAGCCTAACAACAGCACACACCAACAGAAAAAAAGATATCTGCTTTTAGCACTTGGAGAGTGACAAAACATTTTGAGGTGGGAAAACATTGCCCTGTATTACCCCAAGGGTTGTGCAGAGTGGGGGTGGGAGGTGGGGGTGGGAGGTGGGGGGTGGGAGGTGGGGGTGGGGGTTGGGAGGTGGGGGTGGGGGGTGGAAGGTGGGGGTGGGAGGTGTCAGGGAAGGGAAGGGGTGAAAGGGGAGGGACCAAAAGCCCCCAGACCTAGTTCCTGAGTTCCGTGCAGGAGACACAATGATCAGGGGAGTCAGACCACAGACATCTCTGTACTGTAAGGACTGAGACACTGAGGGAGGGAGGGAGGGAGGGAGGGAGGGAGGTGTTAACACGGTGCAGCTGAGAGGTCTCGGCCAGTCAGGAAGTGCGTCTGGCTGCTGCAGCAGAGGGAGGTCAGGAATGCCACCTTGCTGTTGGCGGGGGCCTTCGAGGTCCATCTTCTCTGGGGCTTTGAGGGGCCCCTCATTAAAACCTCATCGCCAGACTCCGGCCTCGCCCCCGCCTCCCCCCCCTCCCTTCCCTCCCCGCCCGCCCCTCACCTCTCCGGCAGAAGAGATACGGAATGACAACACCCTCAGCCTTGACGTTGTCGCGAGAAGCCAGGGCGTGCCATGCATTTCTCATTCCGTGAGAACTTATTTGGAAATGCGAGCTGATTGAGATGAGAAACTCCGACTGCGTTCTAATTCAAAAAAGGTGTCATGTTGGGAAAACACGCCGCTTCTAGTTTCGCTCTCGGGGAAAACGAGAAACCTTGGGAGCCCGGCTGAAGCAACGCTCGAACCGTGGAACTGTCAAGGGGGAATCTTTCCATTCCTGCAACCCAAAACCTCCAGAAAACTCTGAAGTATTGTCTGACAGAGCAAAGGGCCCAAACAGGGAACTCAGATCCCTTTCATCCACACAGCGCAAAAAGGTCAACAATGTAACAGTGGTTTGGTTTGAACATAAATAATATATTTTAACATCTTCACAAAGAAAAGATGGTTTGAAGATTGTATTCCGTTGTGGTCAGGAAGAGAAAACTTGTTCTCCTGGAGGAGAGTTCATCTCAAACTAGCATTTCAAAACAAAAATTTAAGAGCTGAAGAACAAAGGACTGTACTGTTGGATACACAGTGAGTGAGTGTTTGTTGTGGATTTTTTTTCCTCCCACTGGCAAAGACCAGTGTTTAACTGGGCCGTTGCGTGTGCAGCCTACAAACAGATATGTGTATTTTCTATAGCGTACAAACAAACTTCCATTATTCTTTTAGCATCAGTTCTCAGAGAGCTTTGAAACAAAACCTACATACCCCAGTAAACACGAAGCGTAAAAACGTTAACTTACTGACGCAATAATGATTTAATTCCACCGTAGCGCACGCACAGTTTTCTCTCTGAGTGAGAATGGAACACTACCTTGCCAAAAGCGAAAACCCTCCAAAACTTGATTATTTTCTTCTTTGTTTTTTTTTTCTTCTATTCTAACCACAAGCAATTCTCAGTTCCAGCAGTGTTTTAACAAGCTGTTGCAGTAAGCGGGAAATGCAACATCATTTTCCACCATAATTAAGGGGGGGTTCGGGGTGGGGGGGTGATGCAGGGGCCCTGGCACCACCAGATTGGAAGTATGCCTCCCTTTAGCCTTGCTGGAAGGACTTAACAGGGCCTGAGCACAAGCCTTGGCTGTGGGTGCAGCGCCCTCTGCGCGGGGCGGGGCCAGCTGATGTACGGTCTTCTCCCTGAGGAGGCGCCCTAGAAGACGAGGACCGCCCACCGTCCACCGAGTCATCATCGTCGAAATTCTATCTGGGTTAGGAAGAGAGAGAGAGAGAGAGAGACACAGAGAGACAGAGAGAGAGAGAGAGAGAGAGAGAGAGAGAGGAGGGAGGGAGGAGAGAGAGAGAGAGAGAGACAGAGAGAGAGAGAGAGAGAGAGAGAGAGAGAGAGAGAGAGAGAGAGAGAGCGGGAGGGAGAGAGAGAGAGAGAGAGAGACAGAGAGAGAGAGAGAGAGAGAGAGAGAGAGAGAGAGAGAGAGAGGGAGGAGAGAGAGAGAGAGAGACAGAGAGAGAGGAGAGAGAAACACACAGAGAGAAACACAGAGAAACACAGAGAGAGAGGGAGAGAGAGAGACACACAGGGAGAGAGAGACAGAGAGAGGGAGAGAAACACAGAGAGAGACACCAAAAAAAGACAGAGAGAGGAGGGAGAGAGCGAGAGACACAGAGACACAATGAGGCTGATTTATCACCACCAGCACAGCATTCTCCCTCCTCATAACAACGTGAGCCAACCTCCTCCTCCTCCTCCACCAAACCGCACTCAGCTGCACCAACGCTCCACGAGCCAGTCCCAGTAAAAGTAGCTGCGGTGGGCACGGGCTTGGCAGCCAATCACAATGGGAGCCTTTCTTGGGGGGGGGACAGGGGGGTCAGAGGTTTGTTGGTCGGAGTTCGTCCTGAAGGGCGATGGTTATGATATGCATGCATGCTCTCTCTCTCTCTGTCTCTCTCTCTCTCTCTCTCTCTCTGTCCTCTCTCTCTCCATCTCTCCCTCCCTCCCCCTCTCTCTCGTCTTCCTCTCCTCCTCTCTCTTGGGACAGAGGACCCGTCTCTATGTAAGTGAAGCCAGCCAAGGCAGCCACGCAGCACAGGAAACCCGCCACGCCAGCAATCAATTGACGTGAATATTCAACAGATCCCACCGCCACATATACACACACACGCACGCACACACAAAACACACACACATACACACACACACACCAGGCAAGCACGCCAGGAACACACCAGTCATGAGCTTGTATCCATCTCCCTGGCCTTTTCCTTCTCAGTGCTGTGCCACCTCGAAGCCGCTGTCAATATCAACACAAGGTGACACTCTGCAGTTCCCTCCTCCCCCCAGCTCCCCCCCCTCCCTCCCCCAAGGTCCGTAACTACGTAATCCGGTAAACGCCGCGCTCCAGATGGGTGACAGGGTTAACCCTTTCCGGACGTGGTCGCATGTCAAAACGTCTCCTTTCTGAAGTCGTTAAGTCGTTCCTCGTTAAGCGTTGAAGGTTGGGGGGGTGGGGGGGCGTCCCCGCGCCCGCCGTCTCTCTCACCCCCCCCCCCCCCCCCAGCAACCCCCCAGCGCCTCATCAATCATTTATGTAATCTGTCTCTCCTCAGGTCTCCGTGCACCACACACACACACACACCACACGCAGCACGGAGAAAGAGCAGAGCTTACAGGCACAGATCCTTCTGCAGACGAGTTTTCTCAGCATGACGGCACACTCTCTCCTCCGGAGTCATCCGTCTTCACATCCTCTCCACAAGTCGCTCCGTGCAGCGCAGCCCCGCGCACGCCCACACACACACACACACACACGCACGCACGCACGCACACACCTCGGCCCCTCCTCTCAGAAGTGCATGTGTCCAGGCTCCCTCTTGGCCGCACGGTCAGCAAAGTCACGAACGGGCGCGCACGTCTCTCTGACTCTCCTCCATCGCCCTCGCTCTCATGCACACACACACACACACACACACACACACACACACACATCTGAGCCTGGCGTCCCTGACTGCTACTCTGTGTCTGTCAGTCGGGGGAGGGGTGGAGGGCAGGCGGAGGGCTCCACGTACCCTCGTCACATGGGGGTGGGGTAAGGGGGGGGGGGGGCACCACGGGCTGAGTAGCAGAGGGGAGGATGGGGGGGAGGATGGGCCAGGCAGGGACCTGGGTATGTGGGTGGAGTCTGACTATGGCAGACAGCCACCCGGACGTCCCGATTGGATGGAAATGGAGGGCCGGCCTTAAGTCAGGGACAGCCTAGAGCGAAACCTGCTCCTTCCCCAGTCCGATACCAGCATGTAAATACTGCCCTCCTATTGGCTGGCATGGTTTGAATAGTCAACACAGCTGTTGACACTCGGCAAATATAACTGGTGAGAATGTGAAACAATTCTGTTGTTCGCCTACAGCTTATCCATCAGCTAGATGTGAGTCATGCAGATAGCTTTAGCATGTCAGGTCAGTATATCAGATCTGCAGACAGTCAAAACTATTGGAGTTTTCTGAAGCACAGTAGGATAGTTTCACATGTGGAACCCCCTCCATCCACTAGATGGCAGCAGTGCCCTTCCGAACAGTGTGTGAGGATTCCTCACACCAACAACTTCCCTCCTGGAAAAAAAGCTCTCTTCCGGCCTGCTTCCACCTAGCCTCCCCTGGTCCTGGGCCCCCAGTTTGGCCCCAGGCTGGGGCTCCACAGACCCTGGGCCTTAATAGCCTCGACAGGTGATCGCTTCGACTCAAATTCAGGAAATGGCCGGAATGCAGCGGGGCATTCCACAGTCTTAAGCCTGATTGGGTTGTGTTCCTGGGTCCTCGGTGTCAGGAGATGAACAGGCAGTCCGGCAGTCAGTGCTGGTCCACTCAGCTGGGGATTCGATTTTGTCCCTATAACATTTACATTTATTCATTTAAGTACTTTTATCCAAAGCGACTTGCAGTAAGTACAGGGACATTTTCCCTGAGGCAAGTAGGGTGAAGTGCCTTGCCAAGGACACAACGTCCACACAGCCACAGCCGGGGATCGATCTCACAACCTTCCGATCATGACGCCAACGCCTTAACCATTAAGCCATCTGACCCTATAAACACGTCTATCTGGCCTGGACAGAATTCTCCTTTTCAAGTCCAGAAGCTCTGAGGTTTAGAATTCATTTCCATGGAAAATGCAGTTCACCTGTTTTTACACGATCTTCTGAACGTTAACCACCCGAAGATCTTACTTATTCAAACGCAAAAAACAATCTGTGGGAGAGAAAATAAACCTTCGGCTAGCTTGTGTTTACAAGTACCCCCTGGGAGTCCCCGAGAACGCAACAAGCCCTCTTAAAGCGATCCACGAAGAGATTAGGAGGGACGGTTAGACGGTTAAAGGTCGTCATCACGAACCGCAGCCTCCTCCAGTCTCTCCGGAGGGGAGCCTGACGTCCATTATTCAACACTGTCCCTTGTCTGCATGTCCTACCCTTCTGCAGAGGGCATCCTCTCAGAGATCACCTCACTCTGAGGGGGCGCGACACTTAGCAGGGGGGGTCATCACCGCCCTGTCAACACCTCAACAACAAAAAGGATCAAAACCGAAAGACTCCAAGCCAACGGAAACATCGACACAGGTGCTCGTCAGCAGATGACAAAATGACATTCCTCTTCTAAATAGGTCACATTTCTAGGACAGTAATCAAAAACAGGTCTTTCCAAAAGATATGTCCGGTCTGACAATGACTACTTCCTTCCTGTAACAGTATCCTCTGCCTTATCTGGAATAATCCCAATTATTTGCATCTTATTTCTCTGTGTCTTTTCTCACAGCCGAGGTCTATAACACAGCAGAGTCTTTAGAGTCCTTTTAAACTCCTACAACAGAAGTAAACAAACCAAAAAACAGCCAATGATCTGCAGAAATGCAGCGATGTAATTCTTTTCTGCCCAGAGAATCCCTGCCTCTTAATTCCTTTACCTGTAGAAGCTCGTCGCAACTCTATTCGTTCATCCCAGCCACGTCCATTTGCTCCGGTCATTGAGCAAAAGAGCGAGCGTGGAAACCTTGGGAAAGATCCGTACCTTCCCCCGGAGCCATGGGAGGACGGCTGAGAAGCAGACACACAGAGAGACACGCGGGGGGGAAGAGAGGCTGTGCAGCGGCGGCGAGGCTGCCTCGCTGTTATTCTGCACCCTGCCTCCTCTCCTCTCCACCCCTCCCTCCCCTCTGGGTCTTGTGACTGCACGGATGAACAGAATGCCACCTGTCTCCAAATAGAGAGCGACGGCAGAGTCTTCCTCTCTCTCTCTCTCTCTCTCTCTCTCTCTCTCTCTCTCTCTCTCCCCTCTCTCTCTCTCTCCCCTCTCTCTCTCTCTCTCTCTCCCCTCTCTCTCTCTCTCTCTCTCTCTCTCCCTCTCACTCTCTCTCTCCCACTCCCCTCTCTCTCTCCCTCTCTCTCTCCTTCTCTCCTCTCACTTCTCACTCTCTCTCTCTCTCTTCCTGTGCAGCTCAGTCACCCTTGATCTCTGCTCCTTTTCCACTGCCTGGACAGGTGACACTCATGAGCCTGTCAGTGTACAGAGTGTGTGTGTGTGTGTGTGTGTGTGTGTGTGTGTGTGTGTGTGTGTGTGTGTGTGTGTGTGTGTGTGTGTGTGTGTGTGTGTGTGTGTGTCAGAGAGGAGGGAGGCCCAGCTTGGCCTGTACGCCTCGTTAACGTATGCGATGCAGAAAGAAAGGGAAACGGCTGCTCTTACAGCCTGGTGGCCGATGGAAAACTTTGAGGATGGAAAAGCCATTTTAGCAGGACGGTCTGCAAACCGCATAACACACACGTTACACTGTCATCTCATTAGGTCAAACATATTCACGCAGGGACGTTTTTAAAGCGTATGATGGTTTACAACCCTGCCCTGATGGTAGCTCTGCTGATGAAGGTTAGACCCCATGATCGCTGGATTCAGGCCCCTGGTGTACAGCAACTGGAACAGCCCAGAGGAAGGTAACCGATACAGCTGACACACACACAGCTCTCATTTCAGTCTGCCTGCTTCAGGAGAAGCCTGACTAACATGCACACACACATGCACACTCACACGCACAGCTCCATAGGCTGGCACCCGAGGCTACTATTGTTTGCGAGAGTTTACTTATTACTGGTGGTCACGCTTGGTGTGGCGTGTGTCTCTGGTTGGTGCTGGGTGTGTGTTGGTAAAGGTGCAGGGTTCTGGAACTATCCTCTGAGGGAGTTCATAAATGGGAGTTCCGGGCGGGTCCTTCCAGAGCCCACGACTCAGGTAGCGCCCGCTTTGTTAAGGACCGCTAACACACCCCTCCATGATCCCGAGGACAACACCGATTTGTACGTGTTGAATAAAAACGATCAGGGGGAGAAGGGAAGCCATCAATGGGGGAGTCAGATGGCTCGGCGGGTTAAGGCGTTGGCCTCTTGATCGAAAGATTATGAGTTTGATGCCCGGCTGTGGCTATGTGATGTCGTGTCCTTGGGCAAGGCACTTCACCCTACAGTGAACCTTTCAGTCCACCCTAAATGAACAGTCCTCTAAGGGGGAACTTGCAGTCCACAGCAACGTGAGCTGCCAGCAGCCAGCTTGAGCCGGATATCTTCTTGAATATCAAAAAATATACGCCCGCCTCCGTCAAGGCTTCTGTTGTCAAATGATCCAAATATATTTGTGAACCGCATGTCTGTGAAAACCTTCTGTCTGGTGTCGGCTTAGAGTTAAGGTCTATGGTTCCACATGTAGAAGATATTTACATTTAGTAGACCCTCTTATCCAGAGCGAGATATCCACACAGAAAGCTGAGTTTTGACCATGTGACCGTATGTCCATGTGTGTTAGAGGAAGCAGGAGTGACCCCTACCTGACACAGGGGACAGGATCATGTTCCCTGATCTTTGGACTTCGTCAAATTTACTGAAAATGACATTCAATCTGAAAATACAAAAACAAATTAACATGTTTTCAGAGTGCATAACCAGACTAGGCTGGTAAAAAAAAAATCAAACCAAGACTTTTTCATTTTCAGACTATGAGGCTGCCTCAGGAGACATGATAAATGGGTCATGGGATAAGTTATCACCCGCAAACAGCCTCATTAAACCAACGTGAATCTAAAAACACAGGGGGGGGGGGGGGGGGGGGGTAGCAGGCCACATCTAGCACGCTACAACACTGCAGAATAGCCTCCGCTTCCATCAAAGTGCGTACCGTGATTGCGGTAGTCCCTTCTTCCCCAGGTCCATCCTCACCCTCTCCCCCACATGCCTGTAGATCTCCACCAGACAGTTCATGGCCCCGTCGCGCACCTGCAGGAAACCCAGCAAGACACACACACACATTCTGTCAAGAGTCCGTCTGGAAGGCTACATCCGGTTGACCAACGGCCGTAACAGCAGCATAAGAAGTAGTGGGATGACATTAGGAGCGTATGGATGAGGCCATTTTCCTTGTGATGAAGGCTAGCCTTCTTTTAGATAGAGGCAGTTTTTCTGTGAGCAGGGAGGGCCTATGGCAGGGGTACTGTTTCCTGTTCAACAGGGGATGTAGGGATCGACTAATGACAGAACTTATAGAGTTTCAAGAAACACAAGGAAAACCTTCATACAGTAATTGTCCGTTGTTGCTGACGTACTAACAATACACACATAGCAGGGGTGGAAAAGCTGTAGTGCTTCTTCCTGGCCAACAGGGGGCGCTACGTCACCACTAATGCAACTGCAAACAACCATGAAAAACGTATACTGGGAACCCTTAACCAGGCTTCTGGACTGTACCTGGCTGGTGGGGTCTCCCAGGAGGTTACATATGTGGGGCACAATCTTGCTGAGGGTTAGGCCTTGAGCTCCATAGCTAAAACAGAGAAGAGTCAGTTAGTCTAATAATGAATCATTTATATTAATAAATGAATATATATTTTTAAAAGAAGATCAAGACAAAATAGGACATGTTTATGAAGCCTGCTGGAGTAAGAGCATGATACAAACACAAGGAACACACACACAACAAGCTTGTCTTGGAGTCTCAGACTTACACATTTAACGTGGCGATGAGGCAAAGGCACACGCCTTCTCTGGTTCGGTTGTTCTTGTGTTTGAATCCTCCCAGGAGTTTGTCCCAAACATACTGCAAGGGGCAAAGGTCAGCTTCTTGTTCATGCTGGTCCTCAGCCTTTACATTCAGTCATTTAGCAGACGCTCTAATCCATAGCGACTTACAAGTACAGGGATGTTACCCCCACAAGGCAAGTAGGGTGAAGTGCCTTGCCCAAGGACACAACGGACCCAAGGCTGGGGTTTGAACCAGGTACCTTCTCATTAATCCCTAACCGCTCAGCCACACCCCTGGTCACATGGACTCCCTATTGGCCAGTACTAGCAAGCAGAAGTGTGTATAGGTGTCGTTACTTGAGGGTTAGCAGCTTGATCCATGATCTTCAGGAGAAGAGCTTGGTCCTGTTCTCGAACTTGGTCCTTCGCATCACCTAAACGGTCTATCAAGCTGGGCAAAACTAAACAAGATCAGGAGGAAAAAGTCAAATATATAAGAGTTACAACTGGCAAAACAATAACACCCAGCCATGTGTGATACATGAATGAGCAAATACTATAAACAGATGACTGTTTGACTGCTGTGTATACTAATATCATTAGATGTCAATAGTTTACCAGTTCCAATGTGTGTCCTAAACCTGTCTTGTAGTCTGGTCACGAAAGCTGCTAGCAAATCCATGCCCAGCAAAGCCACCTAAAACATTTAAAATACATGTAAATATCAGCATATTAGTCGTTTCATTACAGAGTTAGTCTAAACACATATTTATAGATACTTAACTAGATCGTTCACAAATGCACTTCAGCAGCGATGCAGTACTGGTACTTTCAATAATATCGCAAAGGATTGTGGGTAATGGGAAAATAGCAGTCTTTTTCTTTCGTATTACATCGTTTTTTACAAAATAAAGAGCTCAAACATCGATAATGTGTCCGGGTTAACTCAACTGAATATGTTCTCAAAGTGACATTATGTCAAACCGCTAACCATGACTGGGAACATCATCACCTTTTATATGAAGTTACCTCTGCCGGGCACGAGTAACTTTCCTTGTCATGGGGTGGTATTGGATACTCAATGAACGTATAGTGAGAGTATCCATGCTAACACCATAATCAACACTTACGCATCACCTGAATCTCGTATTCGGGCTATGGTGCAATTTTTGGAAACCCCTATTTATTTGGGTGAAATTACTGTAAATAGTAAGTTAACCGTTGCTGCCATCTACAGGTTGATAATGTTATAACCTGTTAGTCTTTTACACAGGAACATCCGAATATTTTATTTGCTATGCAAGACGTACAAACACATAATTTACTTTGGCAGGAAAGAACCAACATAGAACATATATGTAATATAATAATAAGGGTAAATACGAATAATGTAAAACACAAATAAGATTAGATAAAATTCAAGATACAAATTAGACAAAGGGGAATATAACTATAGTAAGAGTGTTGAGAAGAATGGGTATATATAGTACAGGGGGAGGGGGGTATATACACAGTGGTGCAAAATCACAGTGCAAAACAGTAAGAATTTCTGATGGTTATATAGTATGTCTGGATTCAAACAATGTGGTTCCCTCATCACAAACAAACATATGACAGCCAAGTTCTGTTATTACTGTTAATGACAGCATTCATTTCATTCACACTCACTACACACTTTGCAGCAAGACACCTGCGTGTTCATCCCATCTCTATCAGATACACAAAAACCTTAACGTAGCCTAAATGACACACATGCACTCCCAGACCTGGCTGTCTGCCAACAGCTCTGAGGAGGGGGGGGGGGGGTAAGGGAACCTAATGCAGTCCATCCCCGTCTCCCCCACCCTCCCCATTTCCTCTGACAGGCCTGCAGTGTTTCACTGGACCTGCCTCATCCCATTGGCTGGCTGGCTCCAGCAACAGCTTTCAACAACAGATCTCCCCTCCTCACCTCTTCCTCTCTCTGCTCCCCCTCTTCATTACTGACACTTGAAATGGACCTGCTGGCTGTGGCAGCTACCTACCCAACACCCCAACACCGCCTGTGGCATCACAAACACCCCCTGCCTACAGCTGCACTGTAAATCATGAGCAAGTGGCTCCCTCCTTCTGCTTGGGGTGTGTGTGTGTGTGTGTGTGTGTGTGTGTGTGTGTGTGTGTGTGTGTGTGTGTGTGTGTGTGTGTGTGTGTGCGTGTGTAAGACAGCAGTTAGACACGAGCATAAATGTGTCTCGTCTGTGATACTGACACTGGGTAAAAAGAAATAACCTTACTATTAACTGTCATGGGAGCTTTGTCCCCATTCCATCTTACAGTAAGCGTTCTGATTGGAGAAGGCTACGTTTCCAGGGCAGTGTGTAGCGCAGCACTCGGATTGGCTGAGAGAGGTGAGCTGTTTAGTGACGGGTAGTGAAGTATTGGTCATTATCAGTGTACTATGGGCTCACACCCTCTCATGCATTTATTTTTTCGTAGGCAAGATTTAAACACTGCATCACCTCTTAAGCAATCAATGAGATTGTATAGGGGCAGTATATCAAGCAGATGTCCCCCCCCTGCAGTAACCTGCATGCAAAATATCATGCAGATGAAGTAGGCTTCCGCTGGAACATTCATTCCTTAATTCATTCTACCTTGAAGGCAAGACCCTATCTACAGTAGGCATCTTGCTGACGAATACATCAGCCATGATCTGTGAGTTAATGCAAGGCTCTACACAGCAGTCTAGCACATGCATTAACCAGGTTTCACCAAAGTCCAGTACAGTACAGTCTGCATTATCAGGTCTATTAGAGGCTTATCCCATGTAACTCAACTGTTACAATGCAGACTACAGAGCTGGAGCTGAGAAACTATAGGAAGAGCAGTTGGTGAATATACAGCCTGGTGGAGCAAAGAACAACATAACGTGTTCTTACCCTGGTGGAAGTCTGGGTCAAGTATCTCAATATAGCAGTGCACACAGGAATCTTAAACTTACGAGTTTAGAAACCACCTCCATTTCAGTACATTGTGTGCGGTTACTGTACCCTGCTGCTGTGGTCGACTGCAATTTCCCCCCCGAGGGACTAATAAAGGAATTTCTTATCTTATGACGGTCATTCAAAGACCCATGCTGCTACTGGGCAGAAAAACAGAATTGCCAACTGTCAAGTGTAATTCACACATCTGTGTCAAACAACCACTAATAATATTTTCCTTTACTCACCTTGAAATTGCTTGAGTTGACCCATCCAGTAGCCACCCCCTCCACTGTTCTGTCCAGCAGCGCCTGGTCCTGTTCCAAGTCCTCGGACTTGTCCGGGTCAAGAATGTAGTCAATGAGCTCCTGGCCTACCTGCAGGCGCCGGCCCAAGTCTTTTTGCATCACCTGCTCCATGCAGTACTCCATGTTTAGATCCATAGCTCCTCACCAAAGGATGACACAAAGGCAATGTGACAGCACACACTCAAAACCTTTTATTTTTTAGACTTCAGGCACCAAACTAAGGCCACTTTAGTTGACCCCTGCCAGGGGGCTGCCCAGGTTTATTTTTAGGGCAACTCTGCACGGATTTCTGACCGCACAGTCCTCCCGTGGACATCAACTGGGGATGAGGACCATGAAAAAGAAAGGGAAGATGAGGACCATAGAAAAGAAAACAACTTCATTCTCCAGTAGTGAACTGCCTGTGAACCTATGGGGGACACAAAAGGAACACATTTGAACTCCAGTCAACTGTCGTATCCTCAGTCAGCTAGACTGGCAGTTTAAATTCCCTAGTAGCGTAACACTGAAAACAGTAAAGGTTAGTGCCCACTTTTAAATGATAAACTGCAGTTCTTCTAACCAGGTTGAAGTGGAACCTTAGCCTAATCGTTAGCATTAGCTAAACGGCTAGTGTCTGTGTATCAATAGGATTTTCTAAGCAGTTACACATAGCTAGCTAGCATAGTTACCCACACATCTAGAGTCAGCAGCATCGGGTTGGTTAATAATTAATAGACACAATAGGCTTGACAGCCACCAACTTAGATGACCTAGCATTATGTAACATTACACAATTTAGAAGTACAGTAGTGCTGCTGGATACTGATAGTGTTGGCACTGCTGTGCTAGCTTGTTAGCAGCTAGCTGCCATAACTTCCTGCAGAATGGCAGAACATCGGAATGATGGTTCTAAAGCGAACTAGTTTTGCAATCGGTGAATGATTTACCTTGAGCACCCCTAACACAAGGCGCGTCTCAGCCACGGGGGTAGATCAGCCAGCACATTAAGCCAGCCTGGCTTTTCCGATTCAAAAAAAAAGAGGAAAAAAAAAGTCCAGATCAAGTCACGGGGTACGTTCGATTAGGTAGTTTGGGGAGGCCGGTGGTGCACGTGCGCCGGGGGAGACACCGGGTACAATCACCGGATTACGTTTTCGTGGTGTACTGCGTTATATAAAGTAGTGGTACCTGGATGCATTGTTTCATGCATTTTTTAAAGAGCTCTACGTCTAAAGCAACCATGCAAAACGGCCATATAGTGTTCAACCATAGACATAGTAGCCGCTCCGCAATAGACTGAGCCATGTGACGTCAACCAGGGGAGCACAGACTACCGCTGTGCATGGTAGTAGACTGCATTGCATGTCTGGTAGACTGGATACTGGATGGATCTTGAATCAATGGCTTGGGATAGTTGGTTCTGGACAGAACTCATTCCTAGTGCTTTTAGATTACTTTATTGATCCCGAGGGAAACTCCTTCGTATCAACGGCACACAGTCTCGCAGATACGAAGGAGTTTCCCTCGGGATCAATAAAGTAATCTGAATCTGAATCATAGTGGAATGTCAATAGTAATGTAATTTTTCATAATAATTGGAGGCAGGTGTCTCATCTAACCTTGATATGGGTTATTAAAAGGATAGCTTCCTTGTTTGAAGGGCAATTATCAATCAATTATGTTCATAATAATAATAATAATAATAACAACAACCATGCTTTGCTTTTCAAAGAGTCTTTCTATTTGCATGAAGGAGGAGGAGGTATGGGGGGGGGGTTAGCTGTCATCTGCAGTTGTGTTGATTGGTCCTCTATAAATGTCTGTCCTTTGGGTAGTGTGCATCCCTCACAGCGATGGCAACACGAATGGTTTATTTCATGGTGAACGGGAGAGCAGAGAAAGCAGAGCTTCAAGCCAACTGTTCCACTCAAGATGTTAAAGGTAGGTGTTATGTCTTGTCCTTTGACAGTGGGCCAGTCTTGCGCTTAAGATAAGTTATTTCATGCAGGACAGTCTGAACTCTGCAGACTAATTATGAGGGAGGTGTTAATTGCTCATGGCCTCATCCTTGAGCTGGGCTATTAGTTGGATGTAACAATACAGGATATTTGATGCTTAGTAGGAATATAAAGAACTCTTGGATGCTTTTAGGTCTAGCTTTAAGTAGTCTTAAGTGCCATACAGGTGGCTTGGACAGCTCTGAGTGGTGAAGAGTTGGTAAGGTGCTGTCACATGTGACACTAAATAATAAAGCGTCCCGTGACTGTGGACTAGTCGAAGAGTCAACATACTCTCTCCCACTGTTGGCAGATCTGTTCCGGGCAGCCGCTGAAGCTGGCCCTAATGACATTCTGAAGTTGTATAACTCCAGGGGTAACCTCATCAACATCTCCCCTCACCTGGAGGCCAATGACCCCCAGTCGACCTACAGTCTGGAGGTGGTGGCCTTGGACTACCACAGTGAGCATCTAGGTACCCTCTTTCCTGGAGGGACAGAATAGGATCGATTTAAAGTCTGATGTAGAACTGATATTTTGGATTATTCTAGACGAAGACAGTGATTAAACCAACATGCATTTATAGCTTTATTCATATCTATTTTGTTTTTGTGTTTTACTCTGCAGATACTGATGTGACTATGTCGCTTGAAATGGATAAACTGGAGAAAAGGTCTAGTGAAAGTGACGTTTTTATGGCTTATTTTTCACTGAGGCTACAGTTCTTGTCGTTGTAACAAAATGACTAACTCCAGTGCAGCACTGCAGTTTATTTTCTCCCAAATTTACATCCCAGGTTACAAAGTCTTGAGAGAAAGATCTTCACAGAAACTGGAGCCGTACCTGATGCTGTTTGTGAGTTAAAAGATCAAGTGGAGTCCTTCAGAAACAAACTCGAGGTTTGATTTTACCAGCTTTGTTGGATAGAAGCGTTGAGCATTTTTCCTTATGGGTTTAATGCTGTAAGTCTTCCATTGTTCCTCCCTCTCCTGAATGGGTGAACCTGTCTCTAACGTGGGTAGAATGTGGAACACCTGAGTTGGCTGGGTCTTTTCAAAAACCTGTCGGAGGGGACAGACAGATCCTACCCTGCTTCCAGAAGGACCATGGCCAGTCCTCAAGAGGAGCGCGAACGAGTCCGCAAAAAATTCCTACAGATGAGGCATTCAGACATGAAACGTTTTCAGAAATCGTTCCGCCATTGTTGAGATTCATGACATGACTACAGAACAGATGTGAAGCTCATTTGAAGGTGGGTTTTAACACAGTCTTGTGCTTCTGCATATCGTCTCCTCAGCTCCCTTGAGATCACAGAGGATGTGAAGCAGTACCTCAAAACTCCAATGTTTGACAACTGGTCAGTCCTACTGTGGGGCTCCTAAAACTGATATCAAAATACACACACACTGACAATCGTGTGCCCATGACTAAAGTCCATCCTTGGCAGGCAATGGGAAGATGCAGAGATGCTGGTGCTGCTGCAGGTGATGTTCACTGATCTGGACTTCATGTCAACGTTCAGTATCGAGCTGGAGGTCCTCCAGAGCTTCCTCTATGAGGTCTACTGCCATTACAACAACATCCCCTTTCACAACTTCAGACACTGTTTTTGCGTCACCCAGATGGTAAGATTATGTTTCATTTATCCATCCTTGTTATCATGTTGAATGTGCTTAGGTACAGGCCTAATCTTAGAGATATATAGATAGGTGGATAGATGGATGGATAGATACCACTTAATTTCCTGTTCTAATCTTGTTTTAGATGTATGGATTGATTTGGCTCACGGATCTGAGGAAAAACATTGACAGTACCGATCTCTTCATCATGCTCACCTCTGCTCTCTGCCATGACTTGGACCACGCTGGCTACAACAATGTTTACCAGGTGAGCCCTGTGTGTTTTCTTTATTACAACCACCATAACTTCAAGGTCACCTGACCTGTATGTCTTTTGTATGTCTTTTTCAGATCAATGCTCAAACAGAATTGGCTTTGAGGTACAACGATATCTCACCTCTGGAAAACCATCACTGTGCCATTGCTTTCGGCATCCTTTCGAAGGTAGCTTTCCATTAAGCTTCACTTGACTTTGACATTTTGAGTTCTTCCTCCTGACGCCTAAATTAATGTTCCTTCTTCTTGCAGGCAGAGAGTAACATCCTTAAAAACCTGACCAACGAGCAGTACAGAAGGATTAGGGAGGGCATGATCCAGTATGGATTTACACACGCTCTCTCTCTCTCTCTCTGTCTCTCTCTCTCTCTGTCTCTCTCTTTCTCTCTCTGTCTCTCTCTTGCTCTCTCTCTCTCTCTGTCTCTCTCTGTCTCTCTCTCTCTCTCTCTCTCTCTCTCTCTCTCTCTCTCTCTCTGTCTCTCTCTTTCTCTCTCTGTCTCTCTCTTGCTCTCTCTCTCTCTCTCTGTCTCTCTCTCTCTCTCACACACACACACACACACACCACACACACACACACACATACATACACAAGGCTACAGTGTAAAAAGGAATGTATTTCACAGATATGTTGCTGCCTTGTCTTGTCTGAAGAATGACATTACCCAGAATGACCCATGCTACAATCTGCAGATGACAAATAAACCAGTCAGCCTTCGACCTCACTTTACTTTCAGATGCATCCTGGCTACTGACATGGCCAGGCACAATGAGATCCTGAACAAGTTTAAAGCCACAGTGCCTGTGTTTGACTTCACCAACAAAGAGCACAAAGATGTGGTGAGTGGAGCTTCGACTCCCAAAACCTTAATGGGATCCGTTGGGAATCCTCCTCCTCTGATTGGCCATATTCCCCTGCCTATTATAATTGCAGCTCATGAAGATCATGATCAAGGTGAGTGACATTTCCAACGAGGCCCGCCCCATGGACGTAGCACAGCCATGGCTGGACTGTTTGCTCCAAGAGTTCTTCCACCAGGTGATCAGGGTGAAATCCATCAACATGGTCAGCCAATGGAAAGTGTTATTATCTGTCTCTGTTGTTTACCGAGCAGTGTGTTGGGCACAACAACAGCATCTAGACTTGTAGTATTTGTATAATGTATAAATATTCCCCATTGCCCCACATGCAGAATACATGGTCACATGCCTAGTCAGGGGCAGGTGTTTTACCTCTAACTCAATTCCTGGCCTCAATCTCTATCTGGATTGCAGAGTGACATGGAGAAGTTGGAAGGTCTTCCTGTGTCTCCGTTCATGGACAGAGACAAGGTGTCCAAGCCGTCCTCTCAAACAGGCTTCATTGGGTTTGTGCTCCTGCCCCTTTTCACTGAGCTAGCCAACCTCTTCCCCTGCCTGGAGGTGAGCCTCCTGGCTCTCTACTGATGCATCCTCCTCTCATGTTCATGTGGGAGGTTTGACTAGAGCTGGGCCTGTCAGGGGAATGTTGTGAAAGGGATTCTAAGTGGCATTTGTTAAGCAGGACTTCTAAGAAACGTCTGTGAGAAATGAAACGGCACCTGACCTCATTCCGTTTGTCCTCAGAAACACATCGTCGAACCAGTACAGAAGGCCCTGGACTATTACAGGGAGATGGAGAAAGCTCTGGAACAACAGAATCAGAACCCAAACCCAGAGTGACGAATTGGGCACATCATGGAATACGCTACAGTCCTACAATGAATATTGCTGTGACTTAGTTAGATTACTAAATTAGATTTGTTTTGAATTTAAACACTTATCTAGGAATGTTTTGTAGCTGTGACCAGATGGGGCCTTCACTAGCTCAAGTTTAAATTGCTACTTCACGTTGCTATGCTCAATGACTGATGCTCTTTGTAAAAGCTCTCTCTTGTAAGTCGCTTTGGATAAAAGCGTCTGCTAAATGAATAAATGTAAATGTACTTCATTTTGATCAAATTAATACATTTGTTTTCTGTTGGTCCAACTTTTGACAAATTGTCTCTTTTATTCAATGTGAGATCTGGGTACATTGCAAAAAGTAGGTATTTTTGGACGTCCTTTAGATATACAAAACAAAAGTGCAAATAGTAGTTTTGAACCTGTTTTAAATTAATAGGATAAATAAACTAGGACTCCAATGGCAACTTGGATGAGCTACAGTATTTTTAGAAATACATAAAAACCATATAGAATAGGCTGATGTACATGTTACTACTGTACGTATTATTCTACAATACATTCTCCTGGCATTCAATGTACCATTATTCAGTTAATCTGTAAACTACATTATGGTTTAAGAACTTCAACAGTAGCTTCCACTTGACTTACCTCCATGTTCTTTTCTTCATAAAACCATTCTGCTTTCAAAAGAAAACATGTAACTTCATATGTTGTCACCAGGGTGTAGATTTTCCTTTTTTTAACCATAGAAACAACATAACCTTTGTACAATATCTTTGTTGTAACGGAAGTACACAATTTCACATCTATAGATCGGTGTTGGAGTGCATACATGAAAAAACAAAGCAACAAACATTATATAAACATGTTACAGTTACTCAACTAAGAGTCTAAATCCAGTCAAATCATAAATAATGGCAGCAGCACGTGAAACAAAACATACACTATATTACCAAAAGTATTTGGTCACCCATCCAAATGATCAGATCGATGGGTGACCAAATACTTTTGGTAATATAGTGTATGAGCCTAGGAGGAGACTGAAGGTGCATCTCTCCTGGCCCAATAACCCCCTCGCTCTGTCCCTTGACTGGGGGGTGGGGGGTGGGAGGGGAGTGACTCATGACCCTGCCACATCACAGGTTTTACAGTAGCATCGCACTATTTACAGGGGTTGAGGGGAGGAGGAGGGGAGGTTCTTGCGGAGATGGTTTGGACGCTAGTTGAACATGATGGACTCTGGATCCTGGTTCATCATCTGAGCCATGTGCCTCAACACGTCCTTCTTGGTGATGATGCCCAGCAGACGCCTGGTGGAGGAAAACCAAGATGGAAAGATGGAAAGCCATACAAAGCAGCCGGGGTTAACGCACCTCAAGAGCAGCGTGGCAGTCTGCCCTGCCGGAAGGGGGGGTGCGCCGGAGGGAACCAAGGACTCACCCGCTCCTGGTCACCAGACACTGCCGGAGGCCCAGCTTACGGAAGATGTCCACCACCGTCTCCATGGGCGTGTGGTCGGTCACGGTGAAGGGGCTGAGGTTCAGGATGCGGCGCAGCTTGAGGGGCTGGGGGTTACTGGCCGGCAGCTGGGGGGCGTCCTCCGTGAAGTAGACCACGGAGCTGCTGACCACGCCGTCCTGCTTCTGACGAGCGTTCTCTGGAAGGGGGGGGGGGTCAGGACAGAGGGTGGAAGGGTCAGAAGACAAGTATGTGACAGGAGTCAGGATTGGGGGAAGGAGCTCTGTGGAGGTGGAAAGGGGGAGGCTTCAGGGGAGACCAGAGAGGAGGTGAAAGGAGGAAACAAGAAGTTGCTAGAAGGAGGTGTGTATTTGTTTAGGGTTGGTAAATGAAAAGCAGAAAACGAAACAAAGAAACGAGGATAAGCGTGACCCCAAACGGACAAAGAGAGAGCAGTCGCGTCTTACTGATGGCCAGGGTGAGATCCCGGCGCTGGACAAAGCCGATGAGGCGCTCCGACTCCCGGGACACGACCACCGGGAAGCCATTGTAGTCGGTGTCCTTGATGAGCGCCTCCACGTCTTCCACCGTGGTGCTGTCCTGGGTCAGCACGGCCAGCGGGGGCTCGCTGCGGCGCGGGCGCATCACGTCGGTGGCCAGCGTCCGGTGGGTGAACTCGTCGCGCACGTCCAGGTAGGGGTAGCCGTTGAGCTGGATGTGAGACTCGTAGATGCCCTCCTTCCCGAAGGCGTCCGCCACCCACTTGCTGGTGACCGCCGCCGCCATCAGGGGCACGATGTACTCCAGGCCACCGGTCAGCTCGAACATGATGACCACCAGCGACACGGTCATCCTGGTCACCCCACCTGGAGGGAGATTTAGGATTGGCGTTATCTTACATGAAACACACCAACCTAACTTAAAAATGGCTGATTCCAAAAGGTTTATTATTGACTCCAAAAGTGTCAACTCTCTTCTCACTGAGCGAGTGAAGTAAACCACTAAATGGGACTTGGTTCTGGCAGCGTGAGGATTGATCCAGGCTTATCTCTCCGCTCAGCTGATCTCCCAGTACTCTGGTCCCTTACCTAGGCAGGCAGCAGCCCCCACCATGGCGTACAGGCCAGGAGTCACACAGTCAGCCCCGGGGCGACACCAGTTCTTGAAGATGATCCAGTCGTGATGGTGGTACGCCATCTGCTCCACGGCGATGCCCACGATGCGCCCTGCGATGGCTCCGACAGCCATACTGGGGATGAAGAGCCCTGATGGAATCTGGAGAAAAACACACACCGACAAGAGCCCAAGTCAAGGTTATATACCTCGAATCAGGTCTTCAAATCTGACATCGCTTCCTGTCTCTAGCCTAGCCTCCTCGAGGGAGCTGCTCGGTCCCAGCAAGGGCTGGATCCTGACCTTCATGCCGAAGGTGAAGATGGTGATGACGATCTTGAAGACGAGCGCCAGCGCCAGCTGCCAGAGTGCTGTGTAGACGCCGGGCCCGGCCGGCCGGTCTGGGATGTCGTCCACTGGGCGGCTCATGTTGGGGTTGTTGATGTAGTCGCACAGCTGGGACGACTCCAGCGCCCCGCAGTCGTTGAAGAGCTCTGAGATCAGCTCGCTGGTGCTGCGCCGCGTGTAAGGGTTAGGGAAAGCCAAGATGGCGGTGATGCCGGTTATGGCGATCACCTCCAGGACAGGGTACTTCCCCAGCTGGGTGGTCTTCCTACGCCGGCACCAGGCGATGTTGCCCTTGATGAACAGCGTCCCCCAGAGGCCCCCGAAGACCCCCAGCAGGATGAACGGCACCAGCTCAGCCATGTACCAAGGCGTGTGATACTCCACGTAGAACAGAACCAGGCGGCTGTTGCCAAAGGGGTTGATGGAGCGCAGGGTGAAAGCGGCCACTAGGGCGGCGAAAAAAGATCTCCACAGCGTCTTTAGAGGGAAGTAGTAGCTCACCTGTGGACAGAAGGTAGGAAGACACTTTTCTGTACTGACGCCTGTCAGATAATGAGGTTATACTTGTTGTGGGGGACAAGTAGTATCATGATGGGGATGATGAGGCACTGAGGGTACTTGCCTCAGGGGGGGATGTCCCTGTATGTGCTGTAAGTCGCTCTGGATAAGAGCGTCCGCTAAATGACTAAACGTAAATGTAAGTAAGCAAACCTCCTCCAGACTGAAGAGCACGCCTCCTATCGGAGCTCCGAAAGCCACGGAGACGCCAGCGGCTGCAGCAGCTGACAGCACCTGCACAACACAGACAGCCCAGCCCGCACATCAGCCACAGGCCCGACGCTAGCACGCTGTGCTGGAGGTCACAGTGAGGGCTGACACCAGCGGTGCGTGAAAGCCAGGCCCTACCTCGCGGCGCTTGCCCTCGTTCTTGCTGTACTTTGAGAACAGGCTGCAGAAGAGGTTTCCGCAGCAGCAGGCCACGTGGACCAGAGGCCCCTCCTTCCCCAAGCTGAGTCCAGAGGACACAGCCAGCACCAGGGTCACCGTCTTGATCAACAGGGTCCACTTCCCCAGGTAGCCCCGGATGATGAATCCACTCAGAATGGTCTTGATCTGCACGAGACGAGAAGATCATCCCTATGCTGTACTCACATTTACATTTAGTCATTTATCAGACGCTTTTATCCAAAGCGACTTACAGCAAGTACAGGGACATTCTCCCTGAGGCAAGTAAGGAGAAGTGCCTTGCCCAAGGACACAACAGTGGATATTCACGTTTGGGTTATAAAGCTTTCGATGTGAATGGTAATGAGTCACACTCACCTCTGGAATTCCTGACCCACAAGCATAAGGGGCAAAGACTCGAACCAAGGACACAGCCAGGAAGGAGAATAAGAGCGCCCACATCACATATAGGAAGTAGTTTAACACGTACGCGCCAGCTCCCTGGGGAATGATAACAGGCATGGAATCAGCTCAGGAGGCACGCTCAGCTACCGCAGTAATCTGTCCTCAGCTCCATGAATACAGATCAGAACCCAGCGATGCTCCCCTGAGCTGACCTCTGAGTGACCCGTCATCAGCTCCGCCCACTTCTGCCACTGCGGACACTTGTCTCGGTCGTCGAAGGTGGTCTCGTTGGAGGTCCAGCAGCACTGCTCGTGGCTGTACCAGAAGGCTGACAAGCACACCCCCTCCTTCAGGTCTGTCATCCAGTCCACAGCCAGGTCTATGACTCCCGCCAGAGTACCTGCGCACACACACGTTCACACGCGTGTTGAGGAAACTTAGTTCACGCTCAGCGCAGCCGAAACCTACAGACGATAAAACGTTGCTGGAGAACGGTTGGTTTTCCCCACCTGAGAGGAGGCCTATAAGCAGCATCACCACCCATCCTGACCAGGCGTCCAGCAGGCTCTTGATGAACTCCCAGATGGACTCTTTACTCTTGCTGGTAATCTACATGACGATGATGATAGACAGAGGTTATATAAAGGTTTTAGGCATACAGGCGCCAATAACAGAGCCATGGATAGAAGTTATAGATATAAATATAAAAAGATCTGAAGTATTCACCTTCCTGTGGCGGTCTGTGTCTCTGGACTTCTCTCTCAGCCAGTCAATGGTGTGAAAGTCTTCGTAAGTACCTACATCTGGGAAGGGTTCATCCAGAAAGTCCATGAGGTTCCCAGCGCCATTTAGGTCCTCTGTGGGAGTGGCACTGCTGGCCCCTGAGACCAATCAGAGATAAGTCAGGTCTGACGTCATTTTCCAAGACAGTGACAGGAGTGATGTCATACCAACTTACCACAGGCCGCAGTTACGTCATCATGAACGCAATGTAACATTTATGAAATGCTGTTGCGCTAAACACGTACAAATGCAAGATGATTGTATATGTACAGTACAAAATGCGATAATATACTGTTGCTAACCAGGCAGCTAGTTAGGCTAGGTACAGTTTTTTTCTCTCTCTTCTTGCGTCAGAGAAACCTGGATTCAAGACATTGGCACGCCATTAATAATCCAATAAATAAACTTGATCCTCTGTTGACGAGCAAAACAAACATTTTAGTATATAGTAATTTGCTAATGCTACTGCTAACTCGAACCTGCAGTTCTTAACGTTGCAGACAGCTAAGCTAGCAAACTAGCTTTTAGCCCGCTGATGTCTTATCAAGGTTGCAATTCAATTACATCTACATTGCCTTACCGTCTGCTTCCATGGTCCCTTTTTCCTATAAAATGTGTAACTATGAATTTATGGAGCTGTCACATGCGTGGTCATGTTTCTACATTGCATCTGCTCCGTCTAGCTGTCAGGATCACTGACAAAAACAAATGGGGAGGAGAGATTTCTGTTTCCCCTACAGTGAGTGGTCAGACCGCTGGTCATCCTGCTTTACAGCTTTCTGTATGTGGATCAAGAGGTGAAATACAGTTTTATAAGAATGATTGATATACGATTGTTGGAATAATTATTAGGGTATCTTTATTTCGTTTTTAATTTATCAGTGCTGCCAGCAATAACACCTGCCACAAGGAGAAACAGCGACATCTTGTGGACAGAAAATCTCAATTTTGCCATTCTGATTCAGAGAAGGTCAGATAAAAGCCAGATTCAGTAGCCAAGTTTACTTAATTGATTTAACTTTTTGTAATGCAATCATATAGATCATTGCGTACCGTTCAAAAACAGAAACGGATTTAGATATAGCGCAACTTTTTGTGAACGGAAAGTCTATCCTTTACTTCCAAATAGGCATTCAGAAGGTCTGAATACAGCAGTCACTGTTGACAGCATGCATTCACCTATTTACGCCACTGCTACAGCCTGTGCCTTAATCTAATTCAGTCTTGGACAATTGATTTGGTTAAAATGACACTGCAAACATTATAAGGGTGTATCAGGTATTTGTGCCTTTGCATGTTTTCACAGGTTTTGGGTGTGTGCCTGTCAGTGAACTATTATGCCTTGAGGTAGAATTTCAAGGAGTCTATCAAGGACAAAGATTCAGGAGGGCGTTTACCCTGGTGAATCCCTTTTCAGTGAACTAAAGGAACAGCTGACACCAGTTGTGAGTACACTTAGGACAAATCCATTTAACAACTGTCTTCTGATTATCTTCAAGCAGTTAGGTGAGTAAAACTTTCCTGTATTTAGGACCTTTTATTCTAAAAATGCAAGTCTAAAAGAGCTTAAATGGTTTGTGAAAGGGCGTGTTAACTTCAGCTTTAACTTCCTGTGAATCATTAACTGTATATTTACTAAGTTTGACAGCAAGACACACATTCCCCAGCCAAAGAGTTAGTCATGAGTACGAGAAATGATTAAGTATATCCTTGATATTAGCCATTCAACACAGGGACTAATAAGCGTGTGCAGTGTGTGTCTTTCACCAGTTAAGATATCTGTTCCATTTCCTTCTACAGCTAGTTTGACCAGTTCTGTATGTTCTTTGTTGATGTTCACACGTGTGTTCAGCTGCGTCCTTCAGTCTGCCCTTCTGTTTGTGAACCACCAAACATTCAAGGTTTCGCTTGTGGAATACTATCATGATGATGTCCACCAGAGGTGTATTAGAAGAGCTGGATCTGAGCTTCCTCTCCTCTGACGAGGAGATGGCAATTCGCCAAGTGCTTCAGAGAGATGAGAATCTGAAGAGACAAGAATCCGGGCGCATAAGGTAAAATAACCACATTATTGGGCATTTGGGTTTGTAATTGTTGAAAGAGGTTTATAGTCAGGTGATGAGGTTTGAAACACATTGCAACGAACGTCAAAGTGTATTTTCTTTCTTTTCTTGCCAGCTTTTAACTGTTTATTGTTATCAGGCGACTGCGTCTCTCCATACCTGATCCTAAGAAGCTCAAAATCCTGACAGGAGAATGGTTTGAAGAACTCCGGACACGTCGCTATGGGCGGCAGTCTGATGTGACTGAGGTGGTTCGGTCCTCTATGAGGAGAAAGAAGACACCAGGTACCGTATGCTTCCATAACCCTGCTGATAGTTCCAAAGCTTTGTCACTCCTATTTACTACCCAGGAAATACAGTAGATTGTGATTGTACTGCGGTTATATCATCAATAGAGGCTCTGGTGTTATTGTTTGACTGTATTGTGATCTCTGCAGTACCCAGGGGTAGTCCTTATCGTGACACCAGAAAAACAGACTTCAAAGGAGAAGACATGAAAACTGACTCTCAAACTAAGACATCTGAGTTGTAAGATGCTGTGAATGATCCTTAAAGGCCATATAGTCATTTAACTTTCGCATTTGTTTCTTATGCTGTTCTAAATGTATGAATTTGCTTTCCTTCTTTTGTCACACTACATAGCAAAACACTGAATTCTAGTTTTGTAAATCCTGCGTTTCGAGAAGAAAAGGTTTGTCTTACTGCTTTCTTTCCAAACCTTATTGAAAACCCTCACACTATATCTACCGTACATTCACTAATTCTATTGTTTCATACTAATCAATTCTTCAGGTGGAGTTGGAATTCACTGAAGAGGGAAGTGCTGCAGATTCAGGTGGGTGCAAAGCATTTCAGAAACTGACTAGGGATCAGTTTATTTCTCCTTTACCTTTGTGCTCTGTGTACATAAATAAAATCCAAGCTTCACCTTTGTTTCATGCAGACGTCACCACTGTTGACATTCCTGAATGGAAGACCCCACCCATCCAGAAGTCTTGTGAGCAAACCACTAGAATGGGAATTAGCCCCAACCCTCCTCTATCGACACAGCACCAGGATATAGACTACTTTCACACTGCCTGCCCAGACCGTCCATCACCGAAACCCAGAAACATCAAGAGGTTGTCCTTCCCTGTAGAGGCAGTAGCCCCTATGTCTCAGTCCACTCTCACCACAGAGTCCGATCCCAGCCCTCCACCCAAACCAGGACCAGAACCACTGGATGACATCACATATCTGGAGTCCACCCGCATATTGGTCCTTCCTCCAGAGATCAAGGATGACCCGGAGCAGAGGAGCCCCACCGTGTCTGTGGACCCAAACACCTGGACACAGCCTGTGGTCGAGGACCCCTTCATAGATGTCAAAGTCACAGACAAGAGTCCTGAAAAGACTCCCACAGTGGGAACATTACCTGGCGTCAGCATACAGGGTAGATTAGAGCAGAGATTTGGAGCCACAATGGGAGAGAGAGTTACTAGTGAGAGTCTATCTGGTGATGACACTGAGAGGTCATCGGAGAGGTCGGAGGAGAGACCAAATGCAGGAAGAGCTGTTAAAGGTGCTGACCACAGCAAGTTAACTTCTAGAACCCCACCTGTAGAGGGCGCTATGGAGGCTGGTCAACATCACCTTGAAGAGGTTCCATCTGAGCTTTACAATATGAAGCATGTTTCAAAGAAGTCCAGTAAAGACCCCAAACCAGAAGAGGCTCAGAGCTACAGTGAATCCTGCCTCAGATCTCTCCAGTCATCCTCTCGATATAACCCCTTCTGTACAACAGAGGTACCCAGACATGAAGAAGTACCCCAGCAGTCACCCCAAGAGAAAGCTCAGGTTTCTGTAGTGCTGAAGACATGGAAACAACCAGAAGTGGATGGAGACTTTATACAGGTCAACTTGGCAGACGAGGAGCAGACCCCTGTAAAGACTCCTGAAGGTGTAACATTACCCAGCGCCAATACACAAGGTATGTCAGACGAGCAAAGTTTTGATGTGGTATGTTCAGAGTTCCCTTCCTCATCTGTTGGGATATGGGAGCGAAGCAGCCGAATTAAGCCGCAGTCAAAACAGGAGACTTTCCTTATAGGAGAGAGATTTACTGCTGTGAGTCCACCTGCAGGTGGCATAGAGAACAGGTCAGAGAGGCTAGGTTCAAGAAGCGACGAGGAATGTTCTGACCATAGTCTGACCAAGTTCTCTTCTAGAACCCCAAAAATAGAGGGCAGTAAGCAGCCAGATCCTCCTCACTTCGAAGAAGTTCCATCTTTGGATCCAAAAATTGGTGGTGACTCTCATCACACAGCAGAGGATCAAAGTAGATTTACAGGCCAGACTCATGAAAACCCCCCTAAGGAGGTAACTTTACCCAGCGACATGTCACAGGGTATGTCAGAGCAGCAGTTAGTTGTGGAGAATTCAGAGTTTCAGTTTGTCCCAACTCCATCAGTTAGGATGTGGGAAGGGAGAAGTCAAAGTCAACCCCACCTTGAAGAGGTTCCATCTGAGCCGTACATTCTTGGGTCACCCAAACCAGAAGAGATTCAGAGTGACAGTGAACTGTCATTCATGTCAGCATTGTCCTCACCTGCAAGTCCCCCTGCTGTTGTTCCCTCTGTAGATGAAGAGGGTGCATTATCCATCACAGCAGCAGATATCAGTGGCATGGACCAAGATGATGCTGTCAACAGTCTGAACAAGGATCTTGACTCCGACACTGAGGTGTTTGAGGACAGTCATGACACAGAAAATAACCAGAGATTTTTCGCAGAAGTATTGGATGTAAGAAAGTTGGAGCATGTTCAGATCCCTGTTAAGGTGGAACAAGAGTCTACAGAATCCCCTGAGGAGGTAACATTACTCAGCGACATGTCACAAAGTGTGTCAGAGCAGCAGTTAGTTGTGGAGAATTCAGAGTTTCAGTTTGTCCCGACTCCATCAGTTAGGTTGTGGGAAGGGAGCAGCCGAATCAAGCCTCGGACGAAACAGGACAAAGTTACAACAGGGGAGACGGTTTCTACTGAGACTCCATTCGTTGGTGAAACGCAAACCAGGTCTGTGGAGAAACTAAATGCCGAAAGGGATGTTGAACGTTCTGCCCGTACGGAATCGTCTTCTACAACCCCACCAGCAGAGGGCGGTAAACCGGCAGGTCAACCCCACCTTGAAGAGGTTCCATCTGAGCCTTACATTCTTAGGTCACCCAAACCAGAAGAGATTCAGAGTAACAGTGAAGTGTCATTCAGCTTTCTTTATTCAACACCTGCCTACAACCCATTCTCTACAACAGATGAGCCTACATTTGTAAGAAGCCCCCAACTCTCAACCGGAGAGCAACCACAAAGCATAAAACCAATGGACCAGCCTTTGATCACAGATTACTCCCATGTCACAGGGGAAGTTCAATATAAGAAGACAGCATTGTCCTCACCTGCAAGTCCCCCTGATGTTGTTCCCTCTGTAGATGAAGAGGTTGCATTATCCATCACAGCAGCAGATATCAGTGGCATGGACCAAGATGATGCTGTCAACAGTCTGAACAAGGATCTTGACTCCAACACTGAGGTGGTTGAGGACAGTAAATACAGAAACAGAACAGAAAATAACCAGAGAGTTTTTGCAGAAGTATTGGATGTGAGAAAGTTGGAGCATGTTCAGATCCCTGTAAAGGTGGAACAAGAAGAGTCTACAGAATTGCAGACTTGTTCAATAGTTACAGCATCAATTGCAGTGAATGCACAAGAGATGGAAGGGCCTAAAGAAGAAGCAACATCAGAAAATGAAATGTTTTTAATTGCAGATTCAATTGCAGATGTCGGCACCAAGTCATCAAAAGTCCCTGCTGAGGTTTCCACACAACAAGCCAATCAGCAAGCTGGGAAATATCCCATCCCCACCATACTGGTCAATTCATCTCAGTCTCCAATAACAGAGGAAGTTATAGGTAGGCAAGATCACCCTTTCAAGGTCACCAACTTATTTCATTCATTGGCCTACGCTTAAGCCGATACAGGCCATGATAACACTTACTACACAGATGTTATTTAATGCTCCAAGCTTTGCAGTGATAAGGATTTGGAAAACATTTCGATATGGAATAAATAAACATTCATATACTCCTTCAACACAGGTTTAGGACATAAGAGAAAAGTTCTGGAAGTTTCTTCCAAGAGTGGCTCATTGCTGGGAAACTTGGAGGTCGGACAACTAAATGCAGTAAAACACACTTCTGTTGCTGTTGGTAGACTTGCAGGCAATTAACAAAGTCTCCCACTGTCTGCTCACTGTGTTCCTGCTGTGTTCTCCTCAGGATGACTCTGTGGACTCAGATGATGATCACTCCTCAGTTTCTAGTCGAGGCTCCGACTTTTCTGACAGACGAGGGTATGGCAGTACCTTATCACTCTCTGGGGTAAGGTCATCTTGTATTTGAAAAACTAACTTTTTTTATGTACGAGGCAATGAAGTATTAATAAAGATAGGGTGTATGGACATGGTGGCTTTTTTTGGACTGTGTTCTCTGCCCTTTAGCGCACTGGCAGTATGCTAAGTGTGTACAGCGATGCCGGAGACTTTGGAAATGTGACAGTCCAGGGGGCTGTAGAATTTGCCCTGAAGTACAGCAAAGAAGGGGAGTTCATTGTTACTGTGGAACAATGTCTGGATCTGGCATTTGCTAATGCTCGCAAACAGCGGACCGACCCGTGAGCTTGATACACAAAGACAGACACGTAACAACAAACCCATCCTAGACCCAGAAATGTGCGTACACAGAAGCCTTTACAAGTTGTATGTTGTGTGTGTCTAATATTCAGATACGTTAAGACCTACCTCCACCCAGACAAATCACGCAGCAGCAAGAAGAAGACCTCCATCAAGAAACACACTACCAACCCTGTCTATGGTGGAGAAACACTCAAAGTAGGTGTATCGGTAACACAAAAACACCAAACAGCCATTGCATTATAGGAACAGGTCTATTATCTAAATATATATTATCTTGTGTTTCTCAGTATAAGATAAAGATGGAGGAGCTGAGAGGAAGGACCCTGAACCTGTCCGTCTGGCACAACGATTCCCGAGGTAGAAATGTGTTTCTGGGTCAGGTGGAGATCAACCTGAAGACCTGGGACTGGGGCCATGAAGCCCTCACCTGGTACAACCTGCAACCCAAGGTACCGTACACAACTATGGTGTCATTTCTTGACGGTCAATACAACATGACTGCTCTGTGATGTTAGGATAGGGATGTTCCCTATTGAAATCATGATTAGTGTTCAAATATTATGAACAAAAACTATCACTAATGTTGTTTGTTGTAGAGTCCTGAGGGTCAAGAGGTCACTGAGCACCACGGACTGTTGACAGTTGCTCTGAAATACCTTCCCCCTGGATCAGCAGGTAGGACAGGTCATCTGATAAGATGCCATCATTCCTATAGAACAGTGTTGAATGGACATTTCTCACTTTCACCTGGGCAGGGAGATATATACTGTATATGATATCTCTCACTGCAGTAAGCTCTAGGGTTGCCAGCTGATCGGTCCTCTCCTGTCCCTCAGGTCTAGCCAGGCCAGACTCGGGGGAGATCCACGTGTGGCTGAAGGAGGCCAGGGAGCTGCGGAGGCTCAAGGCTCAGGGTGTGGATTCCTTTGTCAAGTGGTGAGTGAGTGAGGGAGGGTGAGGGAGGGTGAGGGGACGAACATTACCTTAACAAACATTACCTTAATAAACATGACCTTAACAAACATTACCTTAATAAACATTACCTTAATAAACATTACCTTAACATACATTACCTTTGTGCCACTAGTTTCATTGGTGACATGTCTGTTTGCCTCGGCCTGTTCAACACACACGCTGTCTTCGTAGTTACATGCTGCCGGACACGAGCAAGAAGAGTCGCCAGAAGACCCGCGTGATTAAGAAGAGTCAGGAGCCGGTGTATAACCACGCCATGGTGTACGACGGTTTCCGTGATGACGAGGTCAGAGAGGCGTGCTGTGAGCTGACTGTCTGGGACCAAAACAAACTGTCCAATCAGTTCCTGGGAGGGGTCCGACTTAGCTTGGGCACAGGTAAGCCATGAACTGACCGACACTAATAGTTGATGTTCCATTCCTGAGTTATGAAAACTAAGTGTTTGCTATAAGTTTTTTTATTTGTATTATTTGTTATCTAGCTCAGTGCTAGTTTCTGACTTGCAATGCTTAATTCAGTTTGAGTGAATAGTTCCTCCAAGTCTTCATCAGCACATTGTGACAACAGGGCAAAGCTATGGGAAGAAGGTGGACTGGATGGACTCATGGGACCAGGAGATCGAGCTGTGGGAGAAAATGCTAGCAAGTCCAACCAGCTGGGTGGAGGGAGAGATCCCCCTTCGCTCCGCTATGACTCCAAGGAAAAAGAGACTTCTCTAGGAGATGGGACTACATAAGATACCTATATTTGTTACACCAATCTCAGAATTATTTTTCTTGAACTCATGGTTGTGATATATTAGAGGTAACAATAAAATAATTGAGCAATTCAATCTTTGGAATTGTCCTGGAGATTATTGAACTGTGATCAAAAGGTTGTGAGTTTGAACCCCAGCTGTTGCTATGTGATGTTGTGTCCTTGGGCAAGGCACTTTACCCTATTTGTCTCAGGGGGATTTTTATCCTGTATTCACTGTGAGTGGCTGTGGATAACTACAGAATGGAAAGTAGGTGAATAATGTTATAGACATGTGAGACAAACAGCAAGTTTAAGCACAGTAGATTGAGTTTAGACTGACTGGCAGAAACAGGAGAGTTAAGTGTCACAATATCCAGTAGCTCCTCCCAGGTATAAGATATCCATGAGAGGCTGTTCTGAACAAACAGACCAGAGATGAACAGGAAGAATATTAACATTTTGCAGATTTTGGAGAGACACTTCAAAATGTACAAGTGAGAAGTCTTATGTTAAAAATACAAGAGTCAAATCCAGGTTGTCGTATGTCGGACAGATCTTTATTCCATCTCATTTCATTGGAAACATTAAATAGAACTTTTTAGGATGACAAGACAGCTACAATTTTTGGGTGTGAATGTTTTACAAAGCAAGTTATTCCTAGAATAGGACCTTAATTTCTTCCTCCCCTGCACAACAGTAAAAGACTGGATGAACTTATGAGTGCTCCTCAGCCAGCTTCGCAGCCTTCTGGACCACCTCCTCAATGGGGCCCACCATGTAGAAGGCCTGCTCGGGGAGGGCATCGTACTCACCTGGAGAAAGATGCCATAGTTACACAACCTGCATGGTTTCAATGGCACATTATTCAGGTAACTACACAATTGAAGTTGATCAAACTGGTACATACCATTAAGAATGCTCTGGAAGCCAGAAATGGTTTCCTTCAGGGGCACCAGTTTGCCCATGTGACCGGTGAAGACCTCGGCCACCTGGAAGGGCTGGGACAGGAAACGCTGGATCTTTCGGGCGCGTGATACGATCAGCTTGTCCTCCTCAGACAACTCATCCATACCCAGGATGGCAATGATATCCTGCAGGGACTTGTAGTCCTGACGGGGGGAGAGATTGTAGGCACAGTTGGTTGACATCATCCAGCACTAACCAAGAGAGGACCATGGGTGGAGAGAAGGCTACCCAACACACCTGGAGGATCTTCTGCACACCACGGGCGACATCATAGTGCTCAGCTCCGACAATGTTGGGGTCCATGATACGGGAGGTGGAATCCAGAGGGTCCACTGCAGGGTAGATTCCCAGCTCAGCGATGGCACGGGACAGCACAGTGGTGGCGTCCAAGTGAGCGAAGGTGGTGGCTGGGGCGGGGTCAGTCAAGTCATCAGCAGGCACGTAGATGGCCTTTTAGGAAAGGGGAAAGGCTTGATTAAAGACACGGGTCGTACTCAGACGCAAATCCTCCATTAGGTGCTGATGAGGAATTGATTTGTGTACGTTGAGGGAATACTGCTTTACCTGCACAGAGGTGATGGAACCCTTCTTGGTGGTGGTGATTCTCTCCTGCATGGTACCCATGTCAGTAGCCAGGGTGGGCTGGTAACCCACAGCAGAGGGGATACGACCCAGCAGGGCAGACACCTAGAGGGGGCATGAGGAGAATGATCGTTTAAGTTTCATGTTAACATTTCAGCCTGTCCAGCTGTCAGACAAAAAGCTTTGACCCCCTAACTGACCTCGGAGCCAGCCTGGGTGAAGCGGAAGATGTTGTCAATGAAGAGCAGCACATCCTGACCCTCCTGGTCACGGAAGTACTCGGCCACAGTCAGGCCGGTCAGGGCCACTCTGGCACGGGCGCCTGGGGGCTCGTTCATCTGCCCGTACACCAGCGCTACCTGGAGACAGGAGAAGGTGTTAAGTTTGTATCCAGTGTAAGAAGGACTTGGAACACTGGTTGAGAAGTATTCAAAACAAATACAAGGCTTGGTGTTCACCTTTGAGGTGGTGTCCTTCAGGTTGATGACACCAGACTCAATCATTTCATGGTACAAGTCGTTTCCTTCGCGGGTACGCTCCCCCACTCCGGCGAACACAGAGTAACCACCATGAGCCTTGGCCACGTTGTTAATCAGCTCCATGATCAACACAGTCTTGCCCACACCAGCACCACCGAACAGACCTGAGGCAAGCAGTCCGTTATCAAGTCTGATTCGTTACTACCATGACATGTTTGTGAGTGATTGAGTGAAAAGTTCCTGGACATACCAATCTTGCCTCCCTTGGCATAGGGAGCCAGCAGATCCACCACCTTGATGCCAGTAACCAGGATCTCCTGCTCCACGCTCATGTCAGTGAACTCTGGAGCTTCAGCATGGATGGGGGCAGTGCTGAAAAAGAACAGTCAAGCCCATCTTAGATCATTCCAAAGAAATAAATGAGTCATTTTACCCTTAATTAAGAATACACAGGTTGAATATCAAAGTAACTTACTGCTGGGTGGAAATTGGACCTCTCTCATCAATAGGCTCTCCAATGACATTCATGATTCTTCCCAGAGTCTCAGGGCCCACTGGGATTCTGATGGGGGCACCAGTGTCCAGAACCTTCTGCCCACGGACTAAACCTTCGGTACCGTCCATAGCAATGGTGCGTACGGTGTTCTCCCCTGTACAGAACAGTAGTTTAAGACACCGATACTCTGCATGGTCGGAACTAACAACAATTGTAACCAGTAAGTAGAATGGTTGGAGACAGTTGCTCACCAAGATGCTGGGCCACTTCCAGAACGAGCCTGGACTCGCGACCAGCGACCTCGAGAGCATTGAGGATGGGAGGAAGGTCGTCATCGAACTGGACGTCGACAACGGCACCGATGACCGCTACGATTTGCCCGCTGGCGGCGGTGGCTGCAGCTGGTGCTGCATAGTCTCTCCCTGTTAAAAGTTATGGAAGGTGAGAAGTACAATAAAATCAAATAAAAGCAAATGCAATTACTGTCATGTTAAAATGTGTATTCGATCAGTAAATCCAGAGCAGAACGTGAATGAATGGCGCCACCATTGTAGCAGGAGATTGAATTGAAGCTAACCGAGCTACGCAGGATCTCAATGTCATGTATTCTCGGCCATGTTACGCAGACAAGATTATCCACTCCGGAGGAAATGCATTGCAACATTTCGTATCTAAATCACAAATGCAACCGACACGGGAATCCCTTTAGAGTCCGTAAATCAAATTTGATTTAACTCAATGTCACAAATATTCTGCGACCAAAACGTAAATTAATACCCATTGTTGCTAACCTGAACGCACGCGAATAATTCGGGAGGTCGAACCTTGTCAAGATCACCATGTTGCTAGTCTAGTCCAACTGTTATCCAATTACTATATTAGCATTCGTCCAGAACACTATTCATGTATTATTTAGGCTTGGTGAAGTTTCTTGGTTAATGTCAGTAAAGCAGCATCATTTAATAACTTGACAAGCTCATAAAGTAGCCATGCTAGCGCGAGCCACCATTCACATGTCGCGACAAAGGTCATTTCTGTTTGGATGAAAGTCAAGACTTTAGGCCAACTACAACATGCTAATACTAACGTAGTTTACACAAACTGCACCATTGGCAAATGTTAAAAGTTTCAAAATACGACGCGTTTCGTAACGTTATCGTTTTAAAACTACGAGGCCTTCAACATTTGACAGCAGGCGTGTTCCTCGCGAGCTAGCCAAGTTAGCATAATCCCTGTCCTAGAAACTCCTACAAATGGCCATTTCCTTCTTCGTTTTCCCAACAAAAATATTCATGCATGTTGGACATACGTGAGAGAACAGCTGGGGATCCAACGAGGGCCTTGAGAGGGTGGACTCCAGGCTTCAGAGCCTGCAGAGCCCCGGTGCAGCAGCGTCCCACAGCTCCTAACATTGTCAAAATGGCTGAAGGTGGAAAGAGACAGAAGACCTTCTGGCTTTATAATGAAGGACCGAGGAACTGAACTGAGCATGCGCGGAGGGGGGGCTCCGCGGAGCATGCGCAGTCGTCGACCCTGTTGGCATTCCTCTGGACTGTACATGTTGTACATTAATGTTCAGCTCTTAACACTACTCACCCACACACACACTAGTTTTCCAAGTGCAATTGTCAAGCATGTGGCATAGACAGTGGAAGAAACTCCTAAAGCTTTGACAACATCTAACTCAAGGTCAAACTGACATAGCTAAGAGGAAATAGTGTTATTATCCATTATATATT
Organism: Neosalanx taihuensis; assembly: GCA_030340665.1. NCBI lineage: Eukaryota > Metazoa > Chordata > Actinopteri > Osmeriformes > Salangidae > Neosalanx > Neosalanx taihuensis. The sequence continues at coordinate 11,858,457 of CM059305.1, forward strand.
GTTTGAATGGTGGAAGTTGTGTGCATAGTGTAAAGTCGGACATAACTACGAAGAGTGTTGATTTAAGGGATCGAGATTATTGTCCCCCACAAAATGACGCCTTTGATCTTCATGGTGCATGGCGTTCACTGTCTTTCAGTGCCCATTCATGCTATTAGGAAATAACAAGGTAAACAAGTAAACAAGAGGTAAAACTGGATATTCTATCCCAGTCCTTCCAGATTGTTATTGAAAGGGCTCATTGCTCGTCTACTTCCATCTCTGACTCTGTCTGTCTTACTAGGTCACTCTACCATACACCCACCAGACAGGTCACAACTATGGCGACTTTAAGTGCCAAGTGTTCATACTATTGAATTTGTCCCTTACACCTTTTGTCCACTAGAGTGCAGTATTGCACAAGATGAGCATCTTGCAGACCGCAGAGCATTGGTACAGGGAATATTGTACCATAAATAATATGGGTAGCCCATTGAGATTTGCATACAAGCCTTTTAAAGAATACTTTTTAAAAGAAAATGAATGAAAGCAGAGATGTTCCATACAGAATCAGGATTTCTGAATAAGTAGATGTATGCAAAATAGTTTTAGCCTAAAAATAACACAGTAACACATAATAAAATGGCTGTATGTCAACAAATCACATAGTATATCCTCTCATGTTCCCCACTCTAATGGAAATGACTCAGCCACGTTCTGTCTGAACGGCTGCTTTGCAGATGCTGTTGCAGCAGACACCTTTCCAACTCATCATTTGCTCCTTTTCTTCTGCCTCTGTCTGTAACCTGAGCTCATCACGGTTATTGCTCTAGTGATGACCTCTGCATTTGGACAGATATTTCACCTGGATCGCTCTGTTGGTAGACACGTGTTTCCTGTTTTCTAGCATGTCTTACCGAGCACTTCAAAGCTAATATAGACACCAAGGTCTGGGGCGGGGTCATGGCACACAGGACAAGGAAGGGTTGTAATTTAAAGACATGTTGTGCAATTTGTCAGTTTCCCCAAATAAATCTGGGGGTAGGAACAGTCGGTGTCAGTCACCCAGGACAGTGATTGTTTATTTAAATCTAGAAATATTTGGGGGAGAAAAAGCAGTGGGACCATTCAGGATCATTCTCCTGGTACCAAAAGTGCCAGGAGAATGATATTGAATAGGATTAAATCACTTTAATCTGTACATACTCTGTATATTCTGATTATACTGTACATAATGTGTATATTCTGAGTATACAATTACATGTATATTTGTTGTAATAATTGCTTTGCACTTCTGGTTGGATGCTAACTGTATTTCGTTCCCCTGCACTTGTACCTATATAATGACATTAAAGTTGAATCTAATCTAATCTAAAAGACAGAAATGGAAGGAGAGGTCACAAAGATCATCAAGTTCAAGGTTTCCTAAATATATCCGTGTTCAGTGCCTGACAGTAGGTCAAAATGTGTCCGAAAGATATATCCCTTACAGAAAGATCCTCACCTTGTTTCATTCGGTTCACCTTATTTCATTTGGTTCACCATGAAGGACAGCGGAAGCTGCACCTGATTTACAGGTCCATTTCTCAAGGCGGCATTCTTGAATGGCAGCTCACCCCTGATTCCTTTCTGCCTCTAGGTTTGGAAGTAGGCCATAAAAACATGCCCTGTCACCCCGAAAGGAGAGAAGCAGGGGTTCCTCTTAGAACTCTCAAATACCATGGGCATTACTGGGTTCTAGGTTCATCTACTGGAAAACTGGAGCTTTGGATAAAGGAGTCAAGGCAAGTGAAAATGTTCTGATAATATTGCCTGTCTCTCTGATCCCCAACCAAACAAGCATGTTATTCTACAGTCAGTCTTTTGTCGTATAATAAAACACATTTCAACATCAAAGAAGTTGAAAATGCCAAGTTGCCAGCATGAACTTCTAAAGTGACTTTTTTATTATACTTTGACAAGTGAATGCACTCTTACAGTGTAAACAGTCTTTTCTGCCCCTGAAACTGTACCTTCATACAAGTGAATTATGGGACATTTCTCAAGGGGAAGCTTCAGATTCAGAATTCAGAATATTTTATTAATCCCGGGGGAAACTCCTTAACAGACATGTGTCTGTGTGCGCGTGTGCACGTGTGTTTCATGGTGTGTTGGCTTCTTTAGGGGGTGACGTGCCTAGAGTACATCATTAACCAACTGTGAAAAAACTTTACACAACTTTAGACTTTAAATTCATTTTGACTGTTTGACTAATCCAGTTTGAAGTTTTTTGCAAACAAACAAAACCTAACAAAAACCATCCCATCCCAACAAAAAAAAAGAAAGATTCTCACAGAAGTACAGTTTTCAACTGTTTTGAAATGTTTGTAATACTTTCAAATGATATATTGGATACAAATAGGATCAAATAGGAAGTGGTGCTAAAAACTACAGCAGGACCCTCCCTCAGGACCAGCAGTCCCACCCCCAAACTAAATTGGAGTGGCGGAATGTGAAAGGGGGCAGGTTCTCTCATCACTCACTCACACTGCCTCTGGATGGCTGCAGCTGGGACAGACTCAGGGAGTGCACACAGCCAGAGTCCAACCTCAAGTCTCCACTACTAGCTGCTGAATGATCTGGTGCCCAAATGAGACTCTACCTGGAAACAATCAAAAACGATCTTACTTTACAAGTCCATAATTATAGTACTTTCTCTGTCTCCCTCTTTTTCATTCTGTTTCTTGGTTATTATTTTTTGCCTTGAGCAGTGCATTCATACTTGGATACTCGAGGCTTCGAGACTGTTGTGTAAGTTACCTTGCTTTACAGTTACCTGAGATTAATTAGCATTTGCAGATAGAATCCGATGCTCTATGTTCTCTTGTGTTTTAGCTTGCATGTGATTACTTATGCTTGATAATAACTTGTAAGAATCATTGCATACACTATCTCCTGTCTGTCTGCCTGCCTGCCTGTCTGTCTGCCTGTCTGTATCAGGGGGAAAGAAGCAGTGGTGGTGATGTCTTCCTCGTTGCTCTGGCTTCTGCTGCTGTGTGCACCTCTGAGTATCTGGGCTCAGGACTACGATGAAGAGTATGAGGAGGAGGAGGAGGAGGTATTGAGCACCAAAACCAAGAGCAAGCTGCTGAAAACCAACATCATCTCCAAAAATGGACAGAACTGTAAGACCATGCGTTTATTGAAGTTAAAAGCTTCAAAAAAAAAACTCTTCACTGGAAAATCTGAATTTACAAGGTCTAAGGGTGGATAGTTAAGATTGATGGTCTTTATCCATGGAGGGTGGGGAGTAATTAAGACCATAGGACATAATGTAGTCTTCAAATCCCCTATGAAGGTATGTGAAGTAATACATCTTATTTGTGTCCATGGCAACCTTTAATCATTCTACTTTCTATTCTCTCTAGAAAAGCCCCATATCCCCAAGCACATCTCTGACACATTTGCTAAGACATAAATGTGATTTATAACCCAAGACTGAGTTCTAATGGCCTCCTCTCATTTTTTAGCTGAACCCAGATAATGTGCCGATGGTTAAGATACCTTATGTTTTGTGGATGCTTAAAATGTCAGCGTAAGAAATGCCTTTCAGTTCACAGTTCATGAAATGGCACCCTTCAAAGCCTGTCTTACATTCTGATGACTGAAGAAGTTAAAAAAAAGTTTTGGAGGATTTGCACCGAAAAGTAGTCTACTCATGTAGTCTCTCTCTAGTCTACTCATGTAGTCTCTCTCTTATCTCAACCTGTAAGTCTCAGGGATGTTCAGCTTCTATGCTTCAGACATGTTTGTAGCTGCTTTAATGTGGATATTGAGCTAGATGTGAGATAGCATAGTCAGGTGGCTGAGTGGTTAGGGTGTTGGGCTAGTGATCAGAAGGTTGTAAGTTTGATTCCTGGCAGAGGCAACATGACTTGTCTTATGTCCTTGGGCAAGGCACTTCACCCTCCCTGCCTCAGAGGGAATCGTCCCTGTACTTGTGGTAAGAGTGTCTGCCAAATGTAAATAAGTATCCCATGACTAATGATCCCCTTCCTTTGAAATGAGATCAGCCTCAACTTTGATCCTGGCTTGGCTACTGACCAACAGATGATGGCTGTTTAATCTGCTAACAGTATAGTATCAGTGAGAGATTGATCCAAGACAAACAGTTAAGATCTACTTTTGTTTCCAGCGCTTCTGGATGAGGACTGCAGCCTGGAACTGGCCTTCCTGGTGGACAGCTCAGAGAGCGCCAAGGACAACCACGCCAAGGAGAAGAACTTTGCCTCTGACGTGATGGAGCGTCTGCAGGGGCTGCGTCTGCAGACGGGCCGCAGCGTCAGCTCAAGGGCTGCCCTCCTGCAGTACAGCAGCCACGTCATCATCGAACAGACCTTCAAGCAGTGGAGGGGCACTGCGAATTTTAGGGCCCGCATTGCGCCTATCGTCTACATCGGCCACGGCACTTACACCACCTACGCCATCACCAACCTCACCCGGATCTACCTAGAGGAGTCTGGACCAGGGAGCCTCAAGGTGGCCATACTGATGACCGACGGCATCTCGCATCCCAGAAATCCGGATATCTTCGCAGCCGTGGCCGATGCCAAGAACCAGGGCGTCCGCTTCTTTACAGTGGGGATCACGCCGGACGCCAACCAGGACTCCAACTTGGCCCAGCTGAGGCTGATCGCCAACTCCCCCGCCTCACGATTTGTCCATAACTTGCAGGACAGGAACATCGTGGACAAGATGATCAAAGAAATTGTGAGTAGGACTATCAAAAGTTCATCGCATGAGAGTGCACAGGAAAATCTGAATTATGTTCTACAATGTACAAAAGTTCTATTGTACGTTACCTTCTGTGACGCATCCTCTGTGGTGTCAGCTCAAATCTGGGCAGGATGTAGAACAAGTTGTGGTCTTGAGTTCATTGAGTTTCATTTTAGAAATGGCCACACCAATCAAGAGATCCCACAGATTGTGTATGGAGGCCGTGGCCACAATCCGTAAATGTAGGCCACTGGAATGGCTAACTATTTTTCTATTCAAATTTTAAAAGCTGCCATTCTGTCCAAAAGCTTTTTAAAAGAATAACTTGTAAGTGTTTAACTGAAATTTAAGTACAATATTTACGAGACTCACATGTGAAGACTTGTATGTACTTTTTTAATTACCTGTTACATTCAGCAAATGCTCTCATCCAGAGCAATTTACAGCAAGTACAGAGACATTAGCCTGAGGCAAGTAGGGTGAAGCGCCTTGCCAAAAGACACAACGTCATTTTGGCACAGCCGGGATTCGAATCGTCAACGACCTGATCACTATCCTGATTCTCTAACCGCTTAGCCAAATGACTCCCTATTTGAACTTTTTCAGTGTAGCATCAGTCAAATGCCTTGTGTTGTCATAGTAACATCTGGCCTGATCCTGGTGTTTAGTCTTCCCGTTACATGACAAGAGAAACTGCGGGAATCACTGTTTACGACTGTGTGTTTTGGCTGAGGTCTTAAGGCCACTTGCTACCTTTCAGTTATGACAATATTATTCTAGTGAACTCAAGCTGGTGCTGTTATTCTGCCTTTGAAGTGCTCCCAGAAGTGCTAATTACATGTAGCATTGTTCAGTAGACCGAGGAGATACAACCCTGCATTTAAGACCTGCATCTGTAACATCTGCTCCACATTAAAACACCTTGTGGAAGAGTCGGGGTGCAGTAGAGGAGTTCAAGCAAGATCATGCATGCATGCCGAATAACTCAACGAGCTGAAGGCACGCTACTCGGCTTCCCAGCCCGCGTTGATGCAGGTGTTAGACATAAGAACATGATCAAGAAAAGCTGCTCGGTAAATCTGACACCCAAGTCTCTCCGTCCTTTGTCTGCGCCAGGGGGAACACGGTCTGCATTCTAGACGGCTTCGGTGTAGCAAGCTGGCGAATAGCAACCGCTCAGTACTGAAACTTTCATCCCATGAAGCATCTGTATGTCATAAGAACGTCTGTCCCACTAGCATGTCTTTAATCTCTGGTATCCTTCCCTCTCGCCCTCCTTCCTCTTGCTTCAACTCGACTCTTTTCCTTAAGAATAAACAGACTATGTCTATGGCTTCAGACGATTCCCCCTCGCCAGAGGAAATACTCACTGGATGCTCCAAGACCTTACATTGACCACTGCATGTGGTTCACATTTGTGTCTCAGGGATTTTTGCTCCTTGCTTTAAGAGAATTGTGGCTGCCTTTCATGTCAAGAGAATAAGCAGTGTGAAATAGAAAAAAAACAGGATTCTGGCTAGATGAGTTTCTCTTGGGAGTGGAAGAGTTCGTAGAGTTGAGGTTCAGAGGTCATCAAGGCTCCGCTTGTAGAATCAGGTGCAGGAACATGCAGTCTTATATATTCGGAGGCTGGAAAATAAAATAACTGACTTGAATGCAAGTGTTCCCGTTGACTTGTAAGCTTTCCAAGAGCGTACATGCTGAGCTTGCTTTAAATGTTCGATTGTCAAGTGTTCCTTTTTCATGTCATCCTGAAAAGTTTAATGCAGAGTACAAGCGCCACATTTATCCATCTGTTTCTTCCCTTTGAAATAGACGGCGTTGGCAGATGAAGGGGTGAGTCTCAACAGCCAAATCTTCACATTCTAGTCTATTGACGCATTTCTTGATTCATCTCCTACTTTTATGGATGCCTGTGTTGTTTCCCTTGTGTGTGAAGTGTCCCTTGGAAAAGAAGTGTGCGTGTGAGAAGGGAGAGAAAGGACCGATTGGCCCCGCAGTAAGTGCCTGCTGTCATCTGATGGCTTCATCCCTACACACAACCATCACAGCTGCTTTGAAACGGCTCTTCTTGTTCCACCAATGGCCAAATTCCCCCCAAATGATCTTCTTGATGTCCAGTACACTAAACACCCACAATGACTGTCTTTATAGGGACACTGTAGATAATTGCAATGCTTTGGAAGGGTTTTGGGGGAAACGTGTGGTTTGGAGGCCGACTTGGTAATTCCCTCAAGCAGTGAGAGTTCAGCAAATACTTCACATTCTCACAGCGTTTTACTCACAGCAAGCTTAGACACATACTTGCATGGCAAAATAAGATCAATTCAGTTTTTTGGGGCAAAAACACTATTCTGGTGCCCTTACTGTAAAAGCCATGTAACACACATTCTTAAAGACTAACTACTAACTAACTTAAAGAACTACTAACTATTAAAGTATCAAGTATTTAAAACCATAAAAACGAAATATGATTGATGACACAGTTGTATGTTCTGGAGGTGAAACATTCACACACACTACATAATGTTATCCAATGCCATATAACTCCTCACCAAACATATGTTTCATTCTTCTATAATTGAATTATATCAGATGTCTTTGTTATAAAAAATATATTAACAGGGCAAAAAGGGCCGGCCTGGAGAAGATGGAAATCCAGGAGGAAAAGGACAAAAGGTAAATTGCTGAGAAAGGGAGAGAGCGAGAGAGCGAGAGAGAGAGAGAGAGAGAGAGAGAGAGAGAGAGAGAGATAGAAATGGTAATGAGGTGGCTCTACTGGCACTTCCCTGCCTTTTTGCCTTGTTAAAGATAATTCCTTCCTTCTCAGGGCGAGGCCGGGCTCAGCGGACCTCCAGGTCGGGAGGGCTCAGAGGTGAGTGAGATGTTAAACGTAATACTGTGGCCTTTGCTGCATCTTCTCAGCATCAGCATGAAGGATTTCATTATTAAGGCTCTGTAGTTTTTAACCAAAGTTGAGTTTTTCTCCTGCTTAACCCCACATTTTGGATCTTTTAACAGGGAAAACCAGGCTACAAGGGAGAGACGGTAATGTATTATTCATCAGATGTAAAGATCAATGTTGTACATGTGACTAGTAAACATGCGTGCATACAACATGACATACTGTTGTCTTCCTCCGGTTTTGAATAGGGGGACAGAGGAGAATGTGGCACTCCAGGCATTAAAGGAGACAGGGTGTGTTCTGTGTGCTCCAGTGTGCTGATGCCACATCATGACTCCAACTACGGTACGGTCCTTTGGCTTGATTTGAGTTGACGTGTTCCCTTCTTGTTCCCAGGGCCCCGAAGGTCCAGTTGGTACGAGAGGAATCCGAGGTCTTCAGGTAAGCTCTATATCTTGAACATTCTGGAAGGGCTGTGTTTTAGCTGGAATCCAAGTTGTTAAATATATTTTCTTTACCCAGGGGTTACCTGGACCTAATGGTGACATAGGGCCTGAAGGGCCTACAGGGAAAAAAGTAAGTGTTGTTCTCCTAAAGATTTCTCCTCACCTTTGTCACATGAATACAGGATCAAAGGTGACCTCATGAACTCAAATCCCTGCTCACTGGACATGAGACATTTCTTCATGCGGTGCCTGGCTCTGATCATGTCTTCTTGGTTGAAGAAAATGGACAGACGTGTCGATGGTTTTATCATCACAACACTGCCACTCGCATGTCCTTTCACAGTTGTGTACTCTTGTGTCTCTACATTTACATTTAGTCATTTAGCAGACGCTCTTATCCAGAGCGACTTACAGCAAGTACAGGGACATTCCCCCCTGACGCAAGTAGGGTGAAGTGCTTTATCCAAGGACACAACATCATGTAGTCACAGCCAGGAATCAAACTCAAAACCTTCCGATCACGAGCCCAACACCTTAATCGTTGAGCCACCTAGCTCCCTACTCTTTCTCTCCCTACTCTCTGTCCCTCTCTAATACGTGACTGAACCATAAGTTGTCGATCATCACCTTACCAAGCAAGCTTCCAACACAAGATTTCAATTTGCATGTTTTACAGGGAGTAATCCATGACATCACGTGAGTGATGCCAGATGGGTGTCAACACATGTGCATGCTTTTAAGGATCGAATAATCATGCTATTTGTTAAGTATCATCCATCCTCTATGCCCTTCAGGCATATTCTCCTGTTATTATCTTGTCAGTTATTTCTTTCCGTCGCTCCATGTTTAGGCTTCTCTCTTATAGCATTACTGCCAAGTCTGACAAGTGCCCACACTTCCAGCAAAGTGTTCTGAGCTTAATTATTTTGAAAGAATGTTCGAGTTGGTTGTTAGACATTCAACCGACATCGACTGTTGTGTGAACTTTGTCGTAACTTGTTTGAAAGACCAAATATACAAAAGGATTAGCCTCATGTACAGTACCAACAATGCCTGTACTTTTGTGGCGCAAAAGGTCCATCTGCTACTGTTATTCCCTCATTTTCTACTCTTACGAATGCAAAAACAGCATTTTTCGCAGTACAGTATATACAGTACAGTATATAGTACTCCTTTATTACATTTAACTCCACGACAGATGTGATTAGCGCACTGCTAGGCAGAGTACCAGGTCAAGGGTGGAGATGATATGAGGGAAGAGGAAAAATGGGATTCAAAGGATTGGATGTCAGCCCCTCAACTGGAGTTCTGGATTTGTTCAAGGGCAGACCATAGTTCTATTGATGTTGAGCCCAGTTTAATTTAGTCCTGCTGATGATGTAACATTACATATTGCTAGTTGCAATCATTGAACATCGTGCTCTGCATGTATGCATGTATTTGTGTGTACTGCTGGTGTGTGTGTGTTTATGTGGGTGTGTGTTGTCTGTGAATGTGTGTGTATGTATGCTGTCTGTCTATGTGTATGTATGTTTTTTTTACTGTCGGTGTATGTGTGTGCGTTTACCGTCTGTGTATGTGTGTTTTATAGGGTGAAAGGGGGATTCCTGGGCCACCTGGAATGCAAGGGGAAACAGGGATTGGCCTACCAGGACCAAAGGTGATCATTCCATTGTTTTGGAAAATGAGGTAATTCCGTTTTTCAAACCCCCTGATGTACCTCACCTGGGGTGTTGTGATCTCCAGGGGGATGTTGGCTTCCAGGGAAGACTCGGGCCTCCAGGACCACCTGGTTTAGGGGAGCCTGGCCTACCGGTAAATACCTGGTTCATTCATTTGCTGAAATAATCAATGTGTAATACATTCCTAGAGTTTCCAAGACTGGCCTTATCTATCTCCTTCTAAAATTTGTGTCATTTTTCAAACAGTCTATTCTTTTATTCTGATGTATTGATATCCTTCTTTGCTCTATTGATTTATTCAGGGCCCTCAAGGGCCACAAGGAGTTCAAGGAGAGAAAGGCCCCATTGGTGAAGGTTTCCCTGGACCAAAGGTAAACACGTTTGTTATCGATGTCTGAAAACCATCGAACATTAAACATCCTGCGTTAACATATGTTCAGTAACTGGCAACCGATGGAAGCCTAGAGGTTAGAGTGTTGGAGTGATTCCATTCGCTTTAAAATTCTCTTTTCTAACAAGTAGAATCACGATCATGGAATACGCTGACACAGTGATTTGAATGAAGGCTAAAAGGTCAAACGAACGTGATAACCCGTAACCAAGGAAACAGCTGAAGTTTATCAGGACTCCCCGTAGACATGAAAGAGTGAGACATTCAAGATAGTGGGGAAAGATTTAGTCCATCCCTCTGTCTACTCTTCCCAGGGTTGATCAGACACACATGTCATCCATCTGTCTATGCCAGCAACATTTGGATTACCGTGTGGGTTTTGCGTTGAAAAAACATTTCAAACCTTCTTGTAACAACTTGCATGAAGGATTATAATTGTGAATCAAAACACACAGAGCTTTTGGAAGAACTGATAGAGAACTGGGAAAAAAGAGAAAGACAGAGAGAGAGAGAGAGAGAGAGAGAGAGAGAGAGAGAGAGCAAGAGAGACAGAAAGAAAGAGATAGAAGGATAGAGGTGTTACGGAAAAACAGTTTTGCCTTCCTGGCTTGACTACTGTACATAGTAACAAAGGAGCTTCGGGTTTCCAGGGTCATTTGTGGTACGAAAGGTTTCAATTGATTTGATTATTCCAACTGAGCCCAGCCAATGTTTTGGAAAGCTTGGAAGTAGGATAATGATGATAATCTAATCTCTTAACCACAATAATTTGGCGGTTTCTATGATTAACATATCAACTAGTGCCAACGAAAATTCCTTCTTGATTGTAACCTACACTGGAAAACTCAAAATCATGCTAGACATGGACTCTACCATCTTGTCAGAACCTGTTTCGACCTAATGATCCCTCATCAGAATGTTCTCTGCCCATGCCTAGATAAATGAAACTCTGTGAGACTTCTAAAACCCACAGAACCAGGTTTACCCTTCCTGTCATTCAGCAAATATCAACAAAACAAGTAAAGGTGTCCATCATCGTTTCACTACGACATCCCGTTCTCACGTTTTGACCAAAACCTAAACAGAAATTAAAAGGGAATGCCTGGAAACTTCTAGCAAGACAGGCAGGAAATCCACAGAATGTATTTAGTCCAGTTCTTGTCACATTCTGTGGCTGCTGATGGTTGAAGTGTGTTGGAAACATGCTATATAACTATATTAGACCCTCAGGAAGGGAAATATCTTGTAGATGATGACATTGTATTGTTTGCTTTAGCTTTGCAATGTTATGACGGTAGAGAACATAAGAGACCAGACAAAACATGTGCATTCAAACCTGTCAGTACTAATGAGGTCCCATGTGTGTGTGTTCGTACAGTATGATCCAATGATGAAGATGCCTAACCCTGTCTTGTGTTTGCAGGGGGAACGGGGTCTGGATGGGCAGAGAGGAACTAGAGGAACTCCTGGCATTGGAATCAAGGGAGACAAGGTACAGTAGAGGGCTGTACATAAGTCTTCTGTGTGAATAGCCTTCACCCAACCATGCATTCAGGCTCTGGGTCCCACAAGGAAGGCGGGGAAAGGGTTGGCAAGAACGCTGGTTCCCTGCATGTCCGAGCAGAATGCAGTTATTTATGGAGACTTTTTGCTGATAGATGAGAAAAGGCAACACCGTATTAGAGAAGAAAATCAGCAGGAACAAAAACTCTAGCCCTCATGGAATGTTTGTCCCATTTGTCAAGGAGAGAGACTTAAGAACAGGTGTGTTCTGTGACTTCTATGCATTTATGATAAAAAAACATAGACAAAAACATTATTTGCATTTTAGACCATCTATATTTTTGTAGGCAATGCTTTTCCTGACAAGGAAACCATGGATTAAAATTCCTCATTGTGATAATTGCAGTGGTCGCTGAGTATGACGATACATCATTCATCAAAGTCATGATGAATGACTGCCAAATGAATGACTGCTAAATGAATATATGATGAACTGTTAGGATATGTGTCATGGACTGTTTACAATCATTATTCTTCTAAACTTTAGGGTGACTTTGGACCTCCTGGTTTTCCGGGTCCTTCTGGCCTAACAGGAGCTGGTATTCAAGGAGAAAAGGTACTGTCCATCATTTGAGTAACAAGTTATGATGATAACGATGTCAATATCCAGTGTGTAATACGCATGAATAGACAGTAGGCCTGTTATTTAGGATACAATGTCTGCTGGATATAGATGTTTTTCACAAACACTACATCTTATAAATGCTGGCATGGTATCCAACTCTAATGTAATTCATTTTAATGAATTAAAATACTATTAAGATTATTGTAATAATAATAATCAACCTACTATTAATTATAATTAATGTTAATAACCAGCTGCAGAAACACTACTCTTTCAAACAGTGCATGCTGTTTGTGCCTTGGTTCTCATCCAACAGGGTGTAGAAGGGCCACGAGGTCCACCAGGATCCAGAGGCCCCCCAGGAGAGGGACATCCTGGACCCAAGGTTGGTACTGAGGGCCGGGTATCTCTGAACAAGCATTTAGGAGTTAGCAGTAGTCACAGAAACGTTTTTAAAGGCGAATGTATGAGATAATGCTAATGGTCAAGTTAATACTCATGACAATGCTATGGTAATTTGCACGCTAAGGTCCAGGCTAATTCTAATGTATCAACGCTGCTCGTGTGATCTTGTCTGAAGGGAGACCAGGGCTTACCAGGAGAAATGGGAGCAACGGGAGAAAGAGGGGCTGGCGAACCTGGGTCAAAGGTAAGCGACAGTTTGCATTCGTTGGGATCCTAGAGATCTGCAGTTTTATGCAGTATGATACACACAAGGTTTTGTTCTTTAGGGAGAACCAGGGTCATCGGGATTGTCTGGTTTCCCTGGACTTCCAGGAGAGGATGGCTCCCCAGGGCAGAAGGTAACGAGCTATTGGCCAACTCCAAAACCAGAAGTAGGGGAATCAGTAGTTATCTTGAACATTGTTCTCCACCTTGGTGGTTTTAGGGTGAGCCAGGTGCGTTTGGTCTGAGAGGGCCTGATGGAGCTCCGGGGGTCGGGGTCCAGGGTGAGAAGGTAAACACTCACTCATTCACTCAGACCACCCAGCATTTCACAGGTAAAGCCTGCCATTTCCAGCAGTTGTCATCTTTCCATCAATTCATTCTTTATTGGTATTCACGTCTACTCACAGGGAGACCAGGGTCAGAGGGGTATACGAGGCTTAGGAGGGCCTCCAGGCATTGCTGGGCCTTCAGGGGCAAAGGTGAAGACAAGATTTGTGGCTGTCGTTATCAGTTAGTACGCATACTGTTCTATATGTGGTGGACATTCTGCCATTCTGATTCGGATTGATTTGTTTAGGGGGAACCTGGGACGCCAGGTCGACTTGGTTTACCTGGACCTCCTGGGCGGGGCATCATAGGGCCCAAGGTAGGAGCTCTCTGGATGATGGATGAGCCATAACTTCAAGAGAGGTGCTGTAAAAGTCACATTATAACCATCTCATGTGTTCATCAGGGGGATTTAGGCCCACATGGCCCAACAGGCCCAGTTGGGGAGACAGGTTATGGCCTTCCTGGACCTAAGGTTCGTCCCCTCTCAAGGATGTTACAAATGTGTTTATGGTGATATGTTTACTTCCAATTAGTAAATGTTTGTTTTGTTTTTTAATGTCCAGGGTGATCGTGGTGATCCAGGTGTACCTGGTCCATTTGGGCCCAAAGGAGAGGGATATCCTGGCCCTGCAGTAAATCACTCTACCCTCTACCCATTCATCTAACACCATTCTTTCGTCAACCAGCTGTCCACTTATACATGAACTGTAACCCAGTCTCTCTGGTCTTCAGGGTCCCCCTGGTCTGCCTGGACTGACTGGAGAACCAGGCTTGGAAGGGCTGGGGCTTCCTGGACCAAAGGTGAATCCTTCAGAATATCCTAGATATGTTTTAAGTGATGCTCTAAAATACGACAAGTAATAGTAATGTTGGTGGTTGACACATTCGTTTTGAAAATAATTATGTTTATAAGTATATATATATATGTGTATTATTGTTGTTAGTTCTACATATCAGACATTTTTCCACACAGGGAGATGTTGGGTTCAGAGGGTTGCCAGGTTTGCCTGGACCACCAGGTGAGGGTATCCAAGGACTACCGGTATGTGTATCCGCATAACACTACAACAGCACTCTGCAATATGCTAAATAGAGTTTGCTTCAATCACAATACATCACTGATATAGTCTTGATATAATGAGGTTGAAAACACTAACTGAATTCAACTTCAGCACTGGAGGATTCTAGAGAAAAATGTTGCTCCATCCTCATGGGGTCATATATTCAAAGGCTGCTGTAATAGGCGTTTTATTCTTACCGAACATCTATCATGATTTTCCTTCCTCCTTCCACACAACACGCGCGTCTGGGAATTCTCCAGCATGTGTGTATAATAAGAAACACAGTCAAACTATTCCTCAGAACTAGCTGGATTCATATCATGCCCAGATTGAGCTTTTCATCTCCTCTAGGCCGTGGAAAATGGTTCTGACTGTAATTCAGGAATACATCACAGTACATATATGGGTTTTAACAAATTCAGACTGTATGTGGGCTCTGCACAGGTAAAGACTGCTGTTCCACCTGTTTTGTGGAATTGGGCCACTTATACTACAGGTCACACAAAGTCTCCCTTTGTTAAATCAAAGGGCAGAGACTTTAACTGAGCATTGTTAGCATCATGTGGAACTTTGTAGTGTAGTGTTTGCTTGCTGTGCTGTGACGCTAACTAGAGATGTTTCCAGGGCACCATTGGAAGACCAGGACCAGCAGGACCTACAGGGCCAGCAGGGCAGGGCTTACAAGGACCTAAGGTGGGCTTCTGATCAGATTTTAGCCGCTCCTTCTGGAAGTTCTCCGAAAACACCACACGCAAAACATGTTTGGAAAACAGTTTACAATAAGGTTACATTAGCTACCATGTAACTGCAGGGAAATAATGTTTAGCTGTAAACATTGCAACTGCCCCTGTAAACCATCCATTTACCCCACTTCGAACATACTCTGTCTGCCATTTCAATATAACACTAACACGTGGATGTCTTGCACTACCCAAGGGTGAGCAGGGCTCCCAGGGTGTTACAGGTCCAAGGGGACCTCCAGGAGAGGGATTTCCAGGTGCTAAGGTAAGGAAAGACACACAAGTGTTCAGGCAAAAAATATGTCTCTGATTATTTAAGAGCACCATAGAGGAAGCCATAGCACAGCTGGCTCAGACTGGTTTTAACGCTGATCCTGCCTCACCAGCTTTGTCTTGATCTTGTGCTCATGCGACTCCCTGACAGGGTGACCGTGGCTCTGGAGGGGAGAGGGGGTTGAAAGGGTTCAAAGGTGACATGGGGGATCCAGGAGTCTCTGGCGAACCAGTAAGTCATGTGAACTCAAACCCTGTTTTGCTGGTGTCATTAGTGGACATCGGTCGCTCACCATGTTTTTTGTTGTTGTAAAGGGACAGCACGGAGTCAAAGGTGAAGCAGGCCTGACTGTAAGTCCCTGATCTTGACGCCATTTTAATCACGCCAGTCCGCTCACAACTCAGAACATTTACTTGTACATTGTCATTTATTTTTCAGAGAGAAGACATCATTCGAATGATCAAGGAGATTTGTGGTAAAGTATTCCATTTTTGGTTTTATCCCAAGCATTTCGCAGTCTCTACAAAACATGTCTTTCCTGTATCTCTGAACGGATTTGTCCCGGCACTTAAGTGAACCTATTCTTTGCGGTGCTTTGTGAAACGCTCTTCCTGCTTCTCCAGGTTGTGGTATAAAGTGCAAGGAGAGGCCCATGGAGCTGGTGTTCGTGATCGACAGCTCAGAGAGCGTGGGCCCGGAGAACTTTGAGATCATCAAGGACTTTGTGACAGCGCTGGTGGACCGGGTCACCGTGGGACGAAATGCCACCAGGATCGGCCTGGTCCTTTACAGCCTGGAGGTGAAGCTGCAGTTCAACCTGGCCCGCCACCTGAGCAAACAAGAAGTGAAACAAGCCATTAGGAACATCCCCTACATGGGAGAGGGGACCTACACAGGCACGGCCATCCGCAAGGCCACCCAGGAAGCTTTCTTCAGCTCTCGCGTCGGTGTCAGCAAGGTGGCCATCGTCATCACAGACGGACAGACGGACAAGCGGGAGCCTGTGAAGCTGGACATCGCCGTCCGGGAGGCGCACGCCGCCAACATCGAGATGTACGCCCTGGGGATCGTGAACACGTCGGATCCGACGCAGGGAGAGTTTCTGAGGGAGCTGAACCTGATCGCATCAGACCCTGACGAGGAGCACATGTTCCTCATTGATGACTTCAACACTCTCCCAGGTAGGAGATCACTTTGACTTGGATCAAGTTCAAACAAAATAGATCAAATTAGCTGTGTTCTAGCTACTAATGATGCTTTATCAGATCCTTATTTTGTAGACTGTAAGATCATAGTACACATTGTTTGCTAAATCAATCTAGCCACCCCAGTCCTATGGATACCAGCTTACTGTAATCTTGCCTTTACTCTTCAGCACTGGAATCCAAACTCGTCAGCCAGTTCTGTGAAGATGAGCGTGGCGAGCTCATCTACAACCGTATCACCAACGGTTACGGAAAAAACGGCTATAGGAACAACGTCAATGGAAAATGGTCCAGTGGTAGCCATGGTTATGGGACCACCAACCAGGGAGGAATCCAGACTGGGCAGAGGACTGTCAACACTGTTGTTAGTGGTGGCCAAACCTACGGAGGGAGAGAAGGGACATACCAAACTACTGACTCAGATCAGGTCAGTATCCATTTCCATAACTTTCATACATTCCATAACAGGTCACCATACGGGAGATGGCTTACCATTGCATGAAAGTTCTCTACACTTCACTGGTGAATAATTCCCAAAATGTGTAAAGATATGATTTTCTTTCCCACCATCACAGACAGGACAGCGGGAGAGAGAGAAGGATCAGGGTGTCGTGACCTGGACCGGCAGCAGGGACACGTACAACATCAGCACCTCGTCCTCTTCCAAGCCTGTGATTCCGAGCACAGGAGGCTCATCCTCCACATCGACCTCATCCTCAGGAACAGTCCAGTACGTGCCTGCACCACGACCAGCTCTTCCCAAAGGTAAATATCAAATAGCAATCACAGTTGCCTTAGCAGTAGCAGACACAAGACTGACACTGCTCTAACATAACATTACTACTCTTGAAGACATGAATCACCAATCAATCAATACATGAATCACCATCAATCACAAATACACGTGTACGTGGTTTTAAACCATGTACAGATTGAGATATGTTAAACAAAAACCAATGTGTTCTCTGCGCTCTCAGAGTTTGTGCCCCTGGACCCTCGCTGTGTGCTGATCTTGGACCAGGGTCCATGCCGAGACTACAACATCCGCTGGTACTACGACAAACTGGCCAACGCCTGCGCTCAGTTCTGGTACGGGGGCTGTGAAGGAAACAAGAACCGCTTTGACACGGAGGAAGAGTGCAAGAGAATGTGTGTAATAACCAGAGCCACCGGGACCTAAATGTGCCTGTCATCGTTCACCAGTATTTCAGCGAATAATTCATGTCTGTTTAGGATTGTAATATTCATTATGTATTAAATTTATTTTTTACTTGTTTTATTTCAAAAGAATTTCTAGCTGACTAAAAGAGGGCCACTAACACGTTTGTTGTTGTTGTTGTTGTTGTTGTTGTGATGTTGATTGTGGAAGTTAGCCTGAAGCTCAGCGTAGCGAGGTAGAACACACCTGTACTACAGGACTGTTCCAACGCTGCTGTTCTCCAAACCTGAAAGGACTCTCCTCCCAACTTCTAGCACTTACTGTCCTGTCACTGCTCTTCCTGCAGTTAATCTGTGGATTCCTTCATATGTATCATTATTACTGTTACGTTGTTTTGTCACATGAAAGAATACAGCATTATGCTTAATACTGGGGCAGTTACTCTCACTCAGGTATGTCAATGCAAATTCAGAAAAGGTTATTCTGGTTGGGTGAGTTTTTGAATGGCTTTACAGAGATATTATGAGCATCAAGTTTGTGCTCTGAAGTTTTTACAGTCTGTCTCTTGGCCACTGAATTGTTTCTGGATATCTAACATTTCTAAGAAAGTCATATGCAAAACATTAGCACTGGTATGTGTATTGCTCATATAACCAAGAGTACCTCTTATGTAGGTCAATGTAAAGTTGACCAATGCCAATAACTACTAATATGGTTTATTTAACTGAGCCCTTCTAACAACAGAATGTACCTTTACATTCATATTTAGGTCATACGTGTCTTTTCTGTATTTTTAGTTATTGACAACATCTACAGCTTCAAACCTGATACATGGATACACACTTTTGATGATTAAAGTCAACAGCAAGGATTTAATGTACCGTTTTTGGAAATAAGTAATTTGGAGATAGAACTCAATGTTTTTTAAAGACTCGCCTCAATGGAGTGTTTTGTTTGTTTCAAAAGCCGCATGTACTGTCAAGCAGAGTAAACAGAGCATAGTATATTAGATATTCAGCCATGATCTGCAGTACTGTATACAGTTATCATGTTTTAGATCTGCAATATTTACTACAAGTAGGACCAAAGTTCTGTAACTCGTTTTTGGATTTGATTGTGTTTTTGATATTTTATTAATAAATAAAATTACGTGTCATTACTGTATATGACTTTTATTTTTATGTTCTCTCTTTTAGATTGTAAACATTCTATTGGGTGTCATTAAGGCACGCACACCGCTGTGTAGGGCCCTCTGCTGGTTGAAATATAATTTGCTTATTAGGTCAAACATAATTGTTGTGCGAGGCGCCAACTAATATATCATTACTGTTACTAATCATCCTCAGTCATCTTTCACAGCTAATATACAGTACAGTTTATTATCCCTAACATTTTGAATATAAGATCCTCTGAACAATACAGCCAGGCAAAATGAAGAACTGTGCTGATTGGTGGAGAGAACTGCCTGCCAGCCTCACCTGTTGACTGTGGACACAGCTGCCACCAACACCAAATTTAGTACAAACTCCTTGTTCATTCATTCAATGGAATTTAAATTGTTACACAGGTTAGCCGACAGTAGAAGAATCACATAGCTTGTTCTAGCATTTCATAAATAGCATATTAATAAGTTCAAGAAACACCATGTTTCACCAATTCCAAAAACTGTTACTTTCATACTGATTTGCGTCCAGTTTACAAATGAAATAACCTATTTTGTAAAGCCAGACCAAAAGCATTACCTAATTTCGGTGAATCCCTGACCAAAAAACGTGCGTTGCTTTAAACACAGAAAATACAAGAGACCAGCAGAACTGCAAAATGTTATCAGACCCTCAAAAGTAGTTGAGATTCATCTAGCTACTAGCCCGTAGCTTAAATTAACAGCATTGTCATTCACTAATCACTGTTACAGGACACTACATCATGACACTGAATCATGGGTATATCCCCATACTGTCAGCTGCTTCTTTCAGTCTGTGACAGCTGCCGAGTCAAGGGGGCACTTGCCTGCAGATTTGGCCCAGGCAGATTCCTCTGGACTGAGGCAGGCTGGGGCAGTGGGCTATATTTAGAGGGGGACAGGATTAAATTGCAGAGTGTTCAGACTGGGAACCTTTTCTCTGCTCTGCCTTTTTCAGCCAGGACCAAGAACCAAGAGGACTTGTGGTCACCATCTCCCTCCTCTCCACCATCCACCACTGTTTACCCTTCCTTGACACACCATGGACCCCAAAGCCATCAAGGAGGAGCTGCGTCTGTTCCAGAGCACCTTGCTCCAGGACGGACTGAAGGAGCTTCTCAATGAGAACAAGTTTGTGGACTGCACCATCAAGGTGGGTGACCGTAGTTTCCCCTGCCACAAGCTCATCATGGCCGCCTGCAGCCCCTACTTCAGAGAGATCTTCTTCACGGAGGATGGGAAAGAACAGGAAGACACCAAAGAGGTGGTGTTGGAGGATGTTAACCCCTCCATCTTGGACATGGTCATACAGTACCTCTACTCGGCAGAGATCGACCTCACTGATGATAATGTGCAGGACATATTTGCAGTGGCCAATCGTTTCCAGATCCCCTCAGTGTTCACTGTGTGCGTGAACTACCTGCAGAAGAAGTTATCTTTGTCCAACTGCCTTGCTATCTTTAGGCTGGGCCTGGTTCTCAACTGCCCCAGATTGGCAGTGGCTGCCCGCGACTACATCGCTGACCGCTTTGAGTCCCTGGCCAATAACGAGGAGTTCCTTCAGCTGGCTGCCCACGAACTCTTCGCCATCATCGGTGGCGACTCCCTCAACGTTGAGAAAGAGGAGGTCGTGTTTGAGGCGCTGATGAACTGGGTCCGCAAAGACAAGGACAAGCGAGTCAAGGTTCTGCCCGACGCCTTCGACTGCGTCCGCTTCCGCTTGCTGCCCGAGAAGTACTTCCACGACAAGGTAGAGACGGATGACATCATCCAAGCCGATCCCGAGCTTCAGAAGAAGATCCAAGTGATCAAGGAGGCATTCGGGGGGAAACTTCCGGAGAAGCCAGAGAAGAAAGAAGGGGAGGAAGGAGCAGACAAAGTGGAGGGGGAGGAGGGCCAGAGCGTCTTCCCCGGCTTCCTGAACAACGACCGAAGACACGGCATGTACACCTGCGATCTCATCTTGATGGTCAACGACACGGCGGCGGTGGCTTACGACGTGATCGAGAACGAGTGTTTCCTGGCAGCCATGTCCGAGCAGATCCCCAAGAACCATGTGATCATGGTGTCCAAGAAGAACCAGCTGTTCCTTATCGGAGGCCTGTTTGTAGACGAGGAGGACAAGGAGCAGCCCCTGCAGTGCTACTTCTTCAAGGCAAGGACGCTTTTCTAAACGTGCATTTTGTTTCACCACCAACCTACGACAATGCCAAACATGTTTCCTAACTTAGGAGAAGGAACCATTTCAAAAGATAAAAACATGCCTTTAAAAACAATTCTCAGAAGTAACATGGATTCATTTCCTATATTAATGTAATATTTTTTAATGAAAATATCATGTTTTGCTTAGAAGGGTTATACTATAATTCTACTATGCTTTTCCAATGGTACTCTGTCCTTATAGTTGGACCCACTGACAGCTGAATGGGAGGCTCTTCCACCCATGCCATCTCCAAGATGTCTGTTCAGTATGGGAGAGAACGATCACCTTTTATTCGCTGTGGCTGGAAAAGACCTCCAATCCAACGAATCTTTGGACTCTGTCATGTGCTTTGACAGCGAGTGAGTGAGAACAATCTCAGGTTTCTGCTCCGTTAAAAAGCTGCCCATAGCCATATGGGACACTTTACCTGAAGTTCAGAATCTGATGAAAAAATATTCCTTTCCATTAGATTTCATTCCCTATCAATATTGATCGTGGATGTTAGACTCGGTGTGTAAACTCTCTGGTCTGTGAACCTCCTGTTGTGCTTATCTTTGAACAGGAGGATGAAGTGGACTGAGACCAAGAAACTGCCTCTGAAGATCCATGGTCACTCTGTGGTCTCTCATAAAAGTCTGGTCTACTGCATTGGAGGAAAGACAGATGACAAGTAAGTGTATGTGGGGGGGGGGGGGGGGGGGGGTAGTCAGTAAACCATATGGTGTGAGTGGCCAGCAGCTGTTTCTGGTCTATCGTTATAATCTATTTGACGGTCCACTGAGTCAATGCAGAGTACTGTGTTACTACTTAAAGAGAAGTACACAAAGCCCCAAAATAGAAGGTATGTTTTGTCTGTTGCACTTTGTTGAACGCAAAGGCGAACTAGAAAAAGTCACTAATAAAATGAACATTTGTCCAAAATACCAATAGACTGACCTGTCAATTCAGATGTAGAAACTCCTTCTGCCTCACAGCAAAGCCCTGAACAAGATGTTCGTCTACAACCACAAACAGTCTGAGTGGAGGGAGCTGGCTGCCATGAAGACCCCCAGAGCCATGTTCGGAGCGGTCGTTCATAATGGGAAGATCGTGGTGGCCGGTGGCGTCAATGAGGATGGCCTCATTGCTGCCTGTGAGACGTATGACTTTGAAACAAACAAGTAAGACTGTTTTGGCTGTTTTCGCTGTTTCTCCACACGTTTACAATCAAGGTATAGACACAGGCGTCTGCACCCGCTACAGCGTCTGCTCTCTCCTGTCCCCCAGGTGGACAGAGTCCACAGAGTTCCCCCAGGAGCGCAGCTCGGTGAACCTGGTGAGCAGCGGGGGGTCCCTGTACGCTGTGGGCGGCTTCACCATCGTACAGATGGAGAACAAGGAGGTGGCTCCTTCAGAGGTCACTGATGTCTGGCAGTAAGTTCTTCTTCCAGGATGTCCCTAACTTTGGTCATGCTTTAAAAAAAAACACATTTCTGAATCTTAAATGAGCACGACGAAGGAAAGTTTTTAGGTTTGTTTTGATCTTTTTTTAACTGTTGAATTGGTTGTTTCCTTTCCATAGGTATGAGGAAGACAAGGGCCAGTGGAGCGGTATGCTGAGGGAGATGCGTTATGCGGCAGGATCCTCCTGTGTCTCCATGCGCCTCAACCCTGCCAGAATGCCCAAACTCTAGAAGCATCGTTAGTCTAGCTAATATTGAGGTTTCTTTTTCATGACATCTTTAATTTGGACTCGGCCTGAAATTCTGCCTTCTCATGTTATGATACAATCGAAACTACAATCGCAATCACTCATACTGGGAAGACTGTGTCGGTACAGTCAACCACTCAACAATTTCCCTGTTCATAACTCTATATTAATTCTATTCACAGCACTTCTCATAGTTTTTTTTTAAATAAACACTTGTAAACTCCTGATGGTATTTCAGGGTATTCTTTTTGTCACACAGTTGATCGGATTCAGGAACTTCATGTGACTGATGAATAACTTCCTCACCTCATATAAACGTTGTTGTGATATAAAGCAAGAGGAAATTATATATAATATTTACATTATGGTACATGTATTTGGTTTGAGGGGACTGTATCTGTATGATAACATGTAGGACTCATTGTTGAACTGCGTAGGTTGGAGGTGAATTATTTTGAATTCTAGACAGTCTTCAGGCTACGTAGAGCGCTGAGCTGGTACCTCTTCTAACTCTGCCTCTTACACAACCGAGAACCGCACATATTATTCACCTTCCTAACCTACCTTGGAATGATTATGGGAAGGGTTGCCTGGAATGCCGTCAATTACATAACAATAACGAGGCAGAACGTTCAGTTTTACAGGACAATGTCAAGCATGGTTTGAAGCAGGGAAGTTATGAGGAACTCTTCCCTACTTGTGACAGGAACTGTGTTAACCTGCCTGTTTACAAGTGGCTTGCAGATTTACTGGAAAAAAACAACAACATTGTTTTAAACTTTTGTGAAACTAGGATAGCTTAGGGCAGTGGTTCTCAATTCCGGTCCTCAGGGCCCACTGTCCTGCATGTTTTAGATGTTTCCCTGCTCTAACACACCTGATTCAAATGAATGAGTCACTATGAAGCTCAGCAGAAGCCTGATAATTACACTTCATTTGAATCAGGTGTGTTGGAAGGGGGAAACATCTAAAACATGCAGCACAGTGGGCCCTGAGGACCAGGATTGAGAACCACTGGCTTAGGGAGCTAGCGAACAGCAGCTGGAGATATAGAGGGGCTGTTGTTGTATAAGGACACACGTATAGTACTCCTCTCCCTCTGCTCTATTTCCAAACCCTCCTACCTCTGCATCTTCCCCTCCTTTGACTCTGTTCTGTCTGTAAGGCTGTCCCAAACCCATGAAGCAGAACCGTTTTCTTTAAATAGCATCTGTTTGGCTATATTTTTTGTGTCCCCGGGGGGGGGGGGGGGGGGGGAGCTTTAGACGACGTATTCACAAAAGCTTCCAAGGAGGTCTTTAAAAAAAAATCATTGTGAGCATGCATGCAGAGCTGAGATTGAAGCAGTCCTATTTATTTAGGCGTTTATACAGCCTGCTGTTTTGTTGCAAGAGTGACACGGCCAATCAAGCTTTAAGTGATCGATTTGAAGCTGTTTTGCCGGTGAATAACACGGAATCATGGTTGAAATACCTCTGCGCCCCGGTGTTAGGAAAGGACTCCAGTTGGTTCTGACAGCCTGTCTATAATGCCGCTGGCGTTACCCTGCAAATGTGTAATGCTGGGCTTCGCTAGCCTGTGTTTGAGGGTGAGAGAATGTGTGCGTATGAGACTATGGATCTATAATGTTGAGCGTGAACGTTGCCTTATCATGAAGTGCTAACGTTTCGTGAACATCCTCGAGAGAAGAGGAATCCTCTCTACACACACACACACACACACAAGCCCAGGTGCAAATACATTCCATAAAGCACAAATGAACACATTTATTGGACTTCTCTACCGCAAAGAAATGTCTTATATTCCTTGATGCGTACTTGAACTGGCTAGAGAATGACACCATGTTGAAAGTTCCTTGAACAAAGTCAAAACAGGGCAACGAGTTTAAGCGTGAAAAAGTGAAATAGGCAAAGAGACATTGCATATTGCATTATTACTAAAGGCATACATCAAGCACAGTAAGACACTAACGGTCAGTCCAAGATAACTCTGCCAAAACTCATCTTAATAGCTGTACTGGAGCAGGCCTCAGTGTAGCAAAAGTACAGGCAAGTCAAAGATGGAGTTGCTTAGAGAGTTCCAGATTTGGAGGAGAACTAGAGAGAGAGAAAAAAGGGTGGAGAAAGACTGCAGATGACAGCTTTTTCTCCCTCTCGGCCAGCTGCTATACACCCAGTCTTCCTCTCACCAGCGTACTACTTGGCTACTGTAGTCCTCAGTGGTCCCTACCGCCTCATCTTCCTCCAGCTTCCTCCGCTTCGAGGCAGAGGCTGAGTGCTGCCTCTTCCTCTCCAGCCTCCGCCTCAGC
This sequence comes from Neosalanx taihuensis, assembly GCA_030340665.1. Taxonomy (NCBI): domain Eukaryota; kingdom Metazoa; phylum Chordata; class Actinopteri; order Osmeriformes; family Salangidae; genus Neosalanx; species Neosalanx taihuensis. The sequence continues at coordinate 11,883,565 of CM059305.1, forward strand.
CTCTCCTCCAGGTGCTGTCGCTGGCGACTGTACTGGTAGCGCCACAGGAAGAGCTCTTTGGCGTACTCGTACAGCTCCACGTCCAGCGCGTTGAGGCCCTCGATGCGACGCCGCAACGCCCCCTCCCCGACGCCCACGCTGGACGCCCGGGTGCTGTTGATCTGGGTGAAGGCCTGGATGAAGCGCAGGCCGAACGTCCGCTCGAACAGGAACTGCGTCTTGCGCTGGAACTCGGTCAGGCCGTAGAACGCCATGTTCCGGAGGTTGGCCTTGGCGCTGGCCAGCAGGACGCGGCCACGCTCCTGCTCGTTCGTGGAGGACAGGTTGTAGCAGCCCACCAGGCTGAGGTCGGCCAGCATGCGCACCTGCCGGTTGTTGGCCAGGTTGGAGGGGCAGTCCATGAAGGCGTTCAGGGTGACGCCCGTCCAGTCGTCACCGCGGTAACAAGCAGGCAGCTCGTCTCGGGTGGGCGAGCGGCCGTCGCACATGTGGAGGGCGGTCTTCCAGGTGGCGCCTCGCTGAACGTGCTTCCATTCGCTCAGGTAGCGAGAGACCGGGTCCCTCAGCATGGTGATGTAGTAGAAGTTCCTGCAGGAAGTTACAGAGGGACGTGTTAGAAAGGGACACAATGACATGTCGCAGCACATGGGGACTATGTTGTGCATTCAGGATGGGTAATTCCATTTCTGTTATTAGAGAGTATCACATAATCAACCAGATGGATCATTTCGAGGGTTTTTTTGACCGTCTAATTTGTCACTAATCCAAATGTCACTATCAGGATTTTTTTCTCGTTGTCGTGCATCCATCTCCATGTAGCAGTCAGAGCTTTGTGCAGTGAACTAGTGAGAGGTAGAAAAAAGATTATAGTCTATTCATTGTCCTACTTTCACTTGAGCACTTGTGGAAGAAATGGAACACTCTTACTTTTGATAAAGAAACTCTCCTGATACGCTAACGCAGGCACGGCCGATCCTGTTTCTCCAGAGCCCCTCTACTGACAGTGTTAGATGTTTCCCTGCTCCAGCACACCTGACTCTAATGAATGGGTCGTTATCAAGCTCTGTGGAAGCCTCATAATGATCCTTCATCAGTCAGGTGTGCTGGAGCTCAGGAGCTCTCGAGGACCAGGATTGGGCATCCCTGCTCTAAGGACATAGCAGAATGACCGGATGTCCGTTACAGAGAGTAAGGGAATCTGGTTTTCCGTTCTGTGACTTGACTTACTTATTAATTTACTGTACTAAATAACGGGGTGCCAAATTTTGCCTTTGCCAAAGTGTGTTATTTATATTATGAGTCAATTTTCTAAACAGCAGGGTTTAGCATTAGGACTAATCATACTGTAGGATAAATCATGTAGTTACAGGCAGCCATTTATTGTTGTCAAGACCAGAAATACTACAGTAATAGGTCATTACAATAGGTCAGCAAATGAGTGTGCTTTTAAAAACCATTTTGTTTCTATCAGAGGTGAGCAAAACCAGGTGACTGTTATTTAGTACATTATCTAAAACACTGACGCATGTCCACATGTATATCCATAGTTTACTCTGTAAATGAATCAAAGCCCTTTGGCACTGTGTGGAGGAGCCTCTGGACACTGAGATAGCAGGGAGGCGGAGCCGTTCTGCCTCCCTCATCTGCACAGCAAACCGCAAGGCAGTCGGATCAATATCTCCCCATGCATGACGGCCATTTCCGTCTATTCATTCATTGTGACCTATTGACATGAGCCAGGAAATGTCAGACGCTTAGGTTACTTGTCTGGATCAAACATAATGAAAGCATGATTCTGAAGGTCAAGGTTGATTGCCAGCAGTTGATCAAAGAAATCGATTATATTCGAATGGCACTATCAATCAGTATAGAACAGATGACATTAAAACGCCATCCCTCCTCTTATTCTTACCAGGCTGGGAAAAAAGGGCGGTACAAAAACATTACTTCAAGTTGACCAGCTGAATGCCCCTGTTCAAGGGTTACCAGATTCATAGAAGGGGGGGTCAGATGGCTCAGTGGTTAAGGCGTTGGCCTCATGATCGGAAGGTTGTGGGATCGAGCCCCGGCTGTGGCTACATGACGTTGTGTCCTTGGGCAAGGCACTTCACCCTACTTGCCTCAGGGAAAATGTCCCTGTACTTACTGTAAGTCGCTTTGGATGAAAGCGTCTGCTAAATGAATAAATGTAAATGTAGAAGGAATACCTGTGAAATGCTGCCCTCCAAACTAAAAAGACAGCTATATAAATGAGATCCAACTGACCCCAGATCCCAACATTAACCACTAGAATAAAAAAATCATACCTCTACTTAGACTTGTCATACTCAGTTACATTACAATGATGAACATTTAATTGAACGGTTTCATGGAACTGATTAAAAGCCTACATGGACAAAGTAATCATGTTTGATGAATTGTTCTCGAACAGCGGCTGGAGGGCTCCACAGAGAGACGATCACGTGAAGTGTCTTTAAATGAGAGCTTGATTTGATTTGTTCTAACAGATCAGTCCCACTCGAAAGAATATTCATCCTTACCGAAGCCGTGGTTTTATCCCTCTCGTAAGAATAGAGGCTGTCTGTCATCCATCACTGAATATTTGGTTCGAGACTAAAGCACTTTGGCAACTCTAGGCAGAAACTCTCTGCTACATGAGGGGATATCTTTCTGTATCCTTATCAGATGTCTGTTTAAAGTAGTAAAGGAGTAAGAATGATCCTGATACCAGCGTTGGTGTTCTACATTTCACCAGATACATATGATGAAATATACACATTAAATAACATTCCATTTCTATTGGATGTCAAAATTCTGTATGTATTCATGTTATTCTTCCAGACTTTCTCATGCATACTGTCGAAAATCTTTCTTTAAAGAGTTGGTGTAGAATAGTAAACCCTCTCTACGGGAGTCTGCTAATGGCTGACCTGTTTTAAAGACTTGGGAGGAAGCAGGTAAATAACTGCATAACTCATAACACAGTGGAGTCCATTTTCATCCCATTCAAGTGAAACCGTCCCCTTTCGTTAGTTTCTTATCTACGCGGCCCTGCAACAGCCAAATCTATGTCAGATAACCTTGCAGTTAATGCCAAGTTTCCCACTCCATTCAACACATCCCCTTTTCTCATCGGGTCACCTTAATCTTCCCCACAAACAGATCCTCATTGATTTCTCAGGATGGCAGGGTGAACTTGATGCTTCTCTTTGTCTGCCCTCGACGAGCTCAGGCCCTAACGAGGAGGAAATTAGGTGCAAGGGATCAATATCAAGCAAGACACTTCTCATTCATGACTATCAAGGACGGCAGAGATGGCCATTCCTGGAAGTGGTGTGTGTTAACTGGCTTGTGAGAACACAGGGGTTAGGGTTAGTGGGAACCAACACAGCAGAATATGGAGCAGAATTCTGTCCTCGATAGTCAGCCACCGATACTCACTCAGTGATGGTCACTCACAAACCCCAACAGCAGTATCACCACTCAACACAGGGTAAAGAGCATCCTCCATTTTTTCCGAAAGTTTAAACGATAAAGTTTGTTAAGGATCATCAACTCCTTCGTTTCCCCTTCAGCACTACTATGCAAGTGGGAGATAGAGGATGTGAGTAAGTCTGCTTCACACTGGGAACACTCAGGAGTGTTGATGGGTGTTGAGACAGCGCCACACAAATCCAATTCAGAGGTGTAATGGCAGCAACGTAATCGCAGCCGCATTGCGTTACCTTCTGTACATCTATAGCCCCCGCGCTGCCACCAAACACACACACACACACACACACACACTCAAACTGCTTCGCATTACCGCATCTCTCCCGCACAACGGCGAACCCTGTTCAGTTGACCAGCTACCAACCTCAACACCTTAGATATTGTCAGAGACACCTCAGGAGAGTGTTGGTGCTGCTCCCTGCAGAATATCCGGAGGGTGTCAGTAAACACACTTTATTTGTCACACCCAAAGAGGGGAGGTCCCGCTTCTATTTCTGTCCTCTAGACACGGGGGCCATCTTGAAAACGATGTGTCCTTACACAAGGCTGGATGCTTCAGTGCTGAGGGACTGATAAGCCAACAATGGATACTAATACAGAATTTCAGAATTTGCGATAGTATCAGAGTTATACTGGTCATGTCACAATATAAGAACATGACAACATCAGACCCTCACAGAAGTAAATCAGAACTCCCCAGTTTAGGACATTAAAAGGACTCTGTACTAGTAAGCAAATGTTTGATTGATTGATTGATTGATTGAAACCTTTATCGTTCCCTCTGGGGAAAATCAGCTCATGACGTTTAAAAAAAAGAGGAACACAAAACAGGCTGATATTTCCTATACTGGCTGTACCTCATATAGGTCAGAACAAATATATTATTATAAATATATTTTCCCCTCAATACCCCAACCTAGTGACCCAGTTGGCAGTTATGTTAAATTTCACAGCAGGTATTTTTATAAATCATGATGTGAGCCTTGATATTGGTAATATAAACGATGAGATGGAAGGGTTTGGACTAGCAGCGGGGAGTCAGAGCCAAGGCGAGCCATGTGGAGCTGGGGGAGACTCCTGCCAGCCTCCGCCCCCCCCACACCTCCCCACCCCCTGGAGGACCGCCTAATGATGTCTCACTGCACCACAGGGTGGGACAGGGAGAGGGAGAGAGATGAAAAGAAAGAGAGAGAGAGAGAAAGAGAGGCAGACTGCTAAAAGACAGACAGATCGCACAATCCTGTGATAACATGCACTCAGGGTCTTCACTTATACCCAATCATGACTTTTCTTCACTAAGGATGCTTATAATCCATGATTATGATTCTTACATGGGAGGCGCTGTAACGTTAGTTTGGCGCAGCGACTGACGTTAAAGCAAGTCAACAGAAGGGATTAACATACCCTTGTACTGTAGATACAGGATTGTCTTAACAGCACTCTCCAGGCTGACAGAGAGTAATGGCGGCTCGCAGATTTAATCTATTAATATTCGGACTCATCTATCAGCACCTCGTCAAGGGAGCTCGGCCAGTTAGGGCACGCACACACTAAACACCCAAACATTTACACACAATGAAATGCTCTGTCCAACACACTCACGAACACACGGGCACCGGTGCATTCGCAGCAAAGTCTTTTCTATTCCCAAAAGCCCACAGGAGCAGACAGGGCAATGTTACACAATCCGGCACCAACGATCCATTCCTAATGCGGGGAGGGAGGGGGAGGGGGGGGGTGGGGAGGGGGACAATGCTGTGCTGTGGTCTCCACTGGTCTCAGATCTGAGAGGCTATTTTTGGAGGGAGAGGAAGAAGCCCCTGGGATGCTGGTGTGGAGACGAGAGGAAAAAAAGAGAATTTTCACCGGTAGATTTGATGAGGTGTGTGAGCATGTCCATGACTGTGAAAAGAGAAACTAGACGTTTTGGAGCGCTGCAAATGATGCTGCATCTGAAACTTCAGTCGGTTCATCTCTTTTAGTTAAGTTATTTCGTTCTTTTTGACACGTTTGGGCACTTTTCATCGTCAAGACACCATTTATTTTAACCCAAGATAGAGAATGTGTGATCAAGCATTAAAAAACTGCAATATAAGGGGTGAAATGATCAAGCAAATAAATCAGAAAACAAAAGGAAGAATAGGTTTTATTTCCATCATTCCATATCAGCTGCCCTAGGCATAATGTTCAATAAAGACACGAAGTCGACAGTTTTCTGAGGAAATCTGGATATCCTCCGTAATCTCCCTCCCCAGATAATAAACTTGTCTTTGGGCATTCCTAATCTCCTTTAAGGATGGTATGGAGCTTATCCAGATCCTCTCAATATATCTCACCAGAATACTAAATACAGACATTTATGCATGCTATGATTTGAACTGTCTGTCTGTCTGTTGGTAAGTCTTATGGGAGGAATTGTTTCATGTGTTAACAGAGTCTGCATCATAAATGCTGTCCACTCTATTTAGTGAACAGTCTTTGACAGGCTGTGCTTTCAGGGCTTTTCCCTCTCTTTTCGCTAATCAGCTGCTAAAACAATGTCCTGGTCTCCATTTTCACCTAAACTGTGTGTTAAAAGGCTTAGCAAGTGTTGGAACCAACAGCCCCCTGCAGTCAGTCACACCTACACTGTACCCTCAACGAACCCTGAACAAACAGCCCAGCGTTGGGTAATGATGACGTATGGAGAACCTTACAAAGTAGGTCTCTCTCTACACTGATAATGCAGCCTATGGAACATGGTGGGATCTGGAACAAGCTTCTCACACCTCATGGAGAGGCATCTGCTGAAGTGTGTCCGCCAACATTTCGATCTAATTCCTGTATCAATCAGCCTCCATCATCAACACCATCATTTAGCCCCCCCCTCACACCCCTTCCGCCTCCTCCTTTTCCCCTGCGACCCCCCCCCCCCCCCCCCCCCCAGCAGTCCAGTCCCGAGTTACTCTACCATGTTCAGACTATCGGTGAGGTTTGTGAATGTGGGTTAGGGTCACACCGTCTCTGTGCCAACCTCGGAATCGAAGAGTGTGATTTTAATTTCAATAACAGCCATCTGTGGAGAGAGCGAGGGGGGGGGGTGTACTCCTTTACTCAACAATCTGACCATATCTGTTTGCGAAAAGGAATGTTATCGTGGAAGATGAAAATCATATAGGCTGGCAGCTGTCATAGTTGCACACCATAGACTATTAGAAAGTGCCATTTACAGTAAGTATCACACTTCAGATAACAGATGGACAAGGCAGAAGGATTGGGTATTGGACACTGTCCAGAAGCTGCAGGAACAACGGAGTCAACGTAGGGAAAAATGTCTAGTATCTAATAATGTCTCAATCCTAAACATCCCTCGTAACATGGGCTCTTTTGTTAATTAATTCAGCATTAAACCAGTGGTTTGCCGAACTGCCTTAACCACATGAACTCAGACCATTTAGCCCTGGTCTGTGTTTTCTGGTCCCTTTGGTCAAATAACGAGATCTCTACGAAGGTCACACGCTGTTTCTCTCTAGGGTTCCTCAGAGACCATGCTAGGTTGGCCTTCTTACAACCGCTGAGGCGGTTCTAAAGAACGCTGGAACACGTGGAACGTGTGAACGGACCCACTGACCCATTATTTAGCAGACCTGTGTTCTTGCATGGTACATGAGTAACCATGGAAGTGGCAGGAAGAAAGGGAGAAGTGAAAGCTCCATATAGCACCAGGTCTAGTCAGTTACTTTCTTAGAAGCTTCCGGGTTGGTGATTAAGGATGTTAATCACTGACTACGTGCCCAAAGCACCTTGTGTTTCCAGACCTCTCCCAGGCATGGTCTGGCTCTTGCAGAGTAAGGCACCAGACCAGGGGAACAGGGCCTTCGGGGAGATAGTGGAGGTATCTAGGGTAAACAGCAGGTAGATGGTAGCAGGATCTGGGACAGACACAGGCATGTTGGCACTCATGTGCAGGCATTGTTTTGGGAGGGGGAAGAAAAACTCAGAAGCTCCTCTCTTGTATTTCCAGTGTTCTGTCACAGTCTCTGCATTTTTTTGGTGTGTTTTTTCATTTAAGTTAGTGATTTTTAAATCCGCTAGTCTTAAAAGGGCCTTGGTACACTAACGTGATTCAACGCATAAACGTTTTAAGAGCCTTATAACTTTTGTGAGAAGGGAACTGCAGTTCTATGCAAATCTTTATATACTTTCGTCATCATCTATATGCGATGAAACATTTTGTTTTGGGATTATGCATTGCCAAAATTCCCAAATGCTCCATCCCAAAGGAGGGATCAAGACTGGCAAACAAACAAATGGAATGTACTCTTCCTGAGCAGGAGAACTGAGGGATTAGATATGATGTTATTATACATAACAAGATGACGAGGGTTATTCAATAAATTAGGTGAATTTTTCAGTATAAGGACTTCTAACACAGATAAAAGCTTACTTTATAAAATGTTTTTACAAATTACTAAAATACATCGATGTGAAAAAGAAGTTTCAAAAACGTAAGCTTCTATCTGTATTATAAGTCCTTATACCGAATAATTCACCATATTGATTGAATGACCCTCGTATGTTTTATACAGCGCGCACATTTACGCTGGCACTGACACACAGCTTCCAGAGTTACTATGCAGAGATACTCACCGTCTGTTCTGCCGCACGTTCTTCTTGTCTTTTTTATTCATCACTTCCGGCACGCAGCTCGTGAGCTCGGTCCAGTCCGCGTGCAGTCCACAACTCCACCCGGTCGAGAACCTGGAGAACAGCCACGATTCCTCTTTGCCCGGACGGTGACATGTGCATTTCTTCTGTTCAGGCATGCAGTCGCACGGTTGCTCTAATTTAATGTTTTTAACAAGGTGCCGTCCGAAAGTGGTCCCCCCTGTCTTCTGAATGTGTAGGAACACGATCACGTCGTCTCCTTTGATGTTGAAGTTTACACGGCGTTCAAGGTCTCGGTCAGTGAAATTGAATTTGGACTGGATTTTAGGAGAAAAGTCTGTGTCGATTTCTTGGTCCAACAAAATGTCATTCCTTGAATGTTTGCTGAACGCATCACTCATCAACTTTTCCCCGGTGCTGAAGTGGCATGAGTTACCACCAGTGGGGCAAATATACTGATATCCGATCAGAACAAAAACAACTCCCAGAATAGGAATAACCAATAGTTTGTTCAACTTCTCCTCCATTGCGATTTGAAAAACGAGTCATGCCATTAAAGGGTCTTAAGTAGTCTTCAGTGTCTGTAGTATAAAATCGGATTGACGTTGCATTAGGTTGTTTAACTCTAAACTGTTTTTTATTTATTTATGTATTTTATACAGTACTACGCTTACTTACTGGTAACCCGCACTTCCAAAAGCAGGTGTGAACCTTGACAAAGCGTTCCTCAGTGGTGCGATGCGTACAGTCTCCTTAAAAAACTGCATCTTTCTTTTGCAAAGAAAGTGTACAAATGATGAAGTTCTGTTAAATAATCCTCTTATGTGCCTCCTCTCAAGGACACTGCCAGATGTCTACGAGCTGAGACATTTGCATTAGAACCCTGCATCTCATGAAGAACGCAGGATGATGCTGCGACTGTTCTGTATGTAAAACAGCCTGTCCCTGAAGCAGCGTGCAAGCTCCTAGTCAAGAATTCCCACCAATCACAAGCTAGACAAGCCTCTGTTTCCTCCTTCTTCGAATCTCTCTCTCTCTCTCTCTCTCTCTCCCTCTCGCTCTCTCTCTCCCTCTCTCTCTCTCTCTCCCTCTCTCTCCCTCTCTCTCTCTCTCTCTCTCTCTCCCTCCCCCCCTCCCTCGCTCTCTCCCTCCCTCTCTCTTATTGCTCCTGCACTTTCTAATTCCCTCCTGTCCTATCTCTTTCTATCTCTCCATCAGTTTCATATTGTGCAGGAGAGAGAGAGATCATGCTGCTTAGTACGTCACGAGATCCTGGGACGTCTCTGTCTCATGTATTTGATGTAGGAGCATGATAACAAAGCATTTTGGTTTTATTGTAAAAAACTATAAATATACAGTATTTGGATGGGTAAAGGAAGGACTACAGATACCTTTTCAGTACCATGGACAGGTCAAACAGCACTGGACCTCAAAATAATTTAGATTATCACAAACGAAATCCCATCTACAATTAAACCCTGAAAGAATTCAATATGATCATGTATGCTAAAGCCACCACATCCTGCATCTTATGACCAAATGTTCCTGGTAAGCTTTTAATACAATGCACGTTTCTTAAGCTTTTACCGATTTCAAGCTTTGGATCTGTTTTTCTGAAACGCCCCTCCATCAAAGGCTTTACAGATTCACTTTACAGTTCAATTCAATCCTCTTTTTACAGGGGCTGTGCCATCAAATACCTCCTGTCCTGAATTGCGGTATCATCTGGCTGTCGAACAGACAACGCTAAACAAAGATGCAGTCTGCCAATGCTAGAGAAGCAGAGAGCTTGTGCTGTGCCCTAGAGATGTGTCAAAATGCACCATATTGTGTTACAGAGATGAGCTCTGCCATTTTACATGGAGGCGACTTCTGGTTTGTAATGCAGGACCCTCTGCTATCATATTATCTGTGCACATCTATTCTGTTCCATGTTTGTATACTCTCACATGATATCTGTCACATTCCTTACGCTTTCGCTGGAATATCTGTACCTATATTACCAAAAGTATTTGGTCACCCATCCAAATGATCAGATGGATGGGTGACCAAATACTTTTGGTAATATAGTGTATTTTAGCCACGCTATCAAATCATGGACATAGATATTTTCAGGTTCGACTCTTACCCCGAGTTAATGCCAGCTTGTCTAAACCATGGCAACATTGAATTTCGGGAACACAATTTTGAATTCTCCTCAAAAAGGCAACTTTTCCCTCAGTGGTTGTTTGCAAGGTAATAAAAAATGCCTTGTAATTCTGCTTGTGCAGTCATGATCTTTATGGGGCTCCCTCGGGCATGATGTATGAGAAATAACCCCTCTGAGATGCTGAGTCAGCCCCATACTTCACCTCTGATGTATGGCCACAACTGTGACCGCAGATTTCGGGAAATTGAAATTGGATTTTGGGGGATCGGTGTTAGGGGGGTATTGGATATTGGGCAAACTTGACTTTGCTTTTAAACTTACACACAGACAGGACAGACTGAGCCAGAGCAGAAAACAGAGCAGAAAAAAGCCAGAATACAGATGGCTGTCAAAAGGTTGGAGTTTGTGGATGTGGTTGTAAAACACCACCATTTATTTAAAAAAGAATAGCATCTTATGATGTGAATTTCTTCTTCCTTTCTGGGCCAGAAATAATCGTGAATCCCTGAAGGACTGTAGTAGGGAGTCAGGGCAGCGTCTGCCTTGGTTTGACTGCCTGTGAGGATCAGTAAACTCTAGGAATGTGAAGTCACCATATGGATTCACCAGTAGGCCTGGGCTGTATAGACCCTCAAACACATAATAGGAAACTTATCTCTCTTCCATTCGGCAGTGTATGAAGTTGAGTCCTACAGCGGTCACATATCAAATTGAGGAGAATGGAGGTAGATGTGATTATAGAGATCCTTTACCTTCAACGTTATCATTATTTGTGTGCCACCAAGACAAATTGTTGGAAGTGATTTTGTCTCTGCCCCCTCTGATGAGGCATCTGGGCTTCTAGTGGCACTGTAAGTCTAGGGAGTGGAACACAACCATAATCCAGCCCTACCAACCATACCTACCAACCATAATACAGCCCTACCAACCATACCTACCAACCATAATACAGCCCTACCAACCATACCTACCAACCATAATACAGCCCTACCAACCATACCTACCATAATACAGCCCTACCAACCATACCTACCATAATACAGCCCTAGTAGTTCGGCGAGTTCTCTTCCACCTTGAAGGACAGCAAACACCATTTGAACAACGAAAGTAAACCTTGCTTTTTTGTTCACCGAATAAGCTACGCTTGCCTAAAGTAAGGCCAGTAGACTATTACCAGTGAGTTATTTTGCATTTGGAATGTTTATACTGTATTAGCTATTCCCTAAACGGAATTCAAAACTCTACAGTGTATCCACTTACTGTATACTCTATTACAATCATTGTGGTTTCAACACAAAAATCTTGCTGCAGCTTAATTAATGATGACTGTAGAGCACTTGGGCTAGTTGACTAGTACATCGTTCTGTTTCTTTATAGAGGTCAAAGACATGTTCAGTGATTGTACCTGGAGGTAACAATGTCAATGAATGTAGGTTTTTCCACACCAAAATGAAAGTGTTGGTTCATTTCTGCTGTAATAGCTTTTACCGCAGTTGTTTATATCAATGCTTGTCTGAGACTGGCAACGTGAATGAATTTCTGCAATCATCATTTTCAGCAGTTCAGAAGAGTGACAAGCTACTTGGATGGAGGAGGAAACAAGGTAACCGGTGCCCCTGAATGCAGTTTGATAAGCAGAGAGTCATTATCAACAGAAAACACCTTCCCAGGGGGACACAGAGAGAGGCTTCAAAAGGATACCTTATTATTAGAATGCAGTCACATTTCACAGGATAGGAATCCAGCACAGAGGAATTTCTAAAAGCTCATTATTCGCTATATTCTTATATATATACTTAGGTAAGTGCATTGGACAACCGTACATCAAAGCCTAGCTATATTCAGACTGCACTACATTGAATTGAAAACGTACACAAGCGGATTACTGCCCTGGGGGTAAGTATGGTGAATTTTGCTTAGGAACATCCCTTTTGGTGAGACTTGATGTGAAGATAATCCGAGAAAATAGTCAAACCGTGGCATTGTGTCCCTCTTAAACTCATGAGAGGAGAGTTCGATCGATGAAGATCCCACACATTTCTCCTATGCAGACATGCAGGAATGCAGGGTGATACAGGACAGCACAACAAGAACACCCATGCTGTATGTTCAGTGTCACAAACCGGCAAGATTAGGTTGAGTAGGTTATTGCTCACTTTTATCCTGAACAACAAATGCAGCATTGGCTCTAAATCTCCTGCTGACTGGAAATCTGCAATGATCCACGATTCATCTTCATGAAAGCTAAATTTTAGATTTGCAAAACAGACCTTGATTGCTAGATGGATAGATAGGGTGGACCTTGGCTGCTTTGTTACGTTACATCCTACCGGCTAGAGTCTAGAGTCGGCTAGACACTTTGAAGACAGACATCTCAGGATCTCACATGAAAAGTTCTGAGATTCAAACATTTCTCTGGTAGATTTCTCATTAGATACTGTACAGTGAGTTGTGAGTTGCCTCACACAGAAGTATCAATGCACAGACTATTATTATTGATGTTTTCAATGAATGCCCTTTGAAGATAATCCTTTGTGGACAGCTGTAATGGTGAGTCAGTTAAATATGCACCTTGCAGTCTGTCCCTTTCATTTTGCTGCACGCATCCAAGCAATGAAACAAGTTAGGAGAGGAAGGTAAGGTAATTGATTAGTCTTCACGGAATATCTGTGCCAGATGATTGCTACCCTTTTGCGGGTGAAATATTCATATAGTAGGCTCTAGCTGAGCTAGTTGCTTTGAAAGTCAAAGAAGAAAAGGACCCATGAATAAGTGATATTCTCTGTAAATGTTTTATCTTGCAGACTCTAAGACTTGAAGCAAATTAAATGCTGTTTTAACAGAAGATGGCTTTCTAAGCAGCACAATGACTTGTCACAGGTCAACCACTGCTTGACTTCTGTCTGACCTCCAAGCATTACGTGTGCTTGTCCTGTACTGTTTGTCAATGGAAGAGGTTTTACAACAAAGGATTGATATTGCACCAATATTTTGTTAAAGAAGATTGTTCTTTAATTGCGATGTATCTTTTAAGCCTTGACGGATCTTGTTTAAGCCGTGCAAAATGGCATAGGCTTTATGGGATCTCCAAATAACCCAGTACATGAAACAAGAACACAGGAGTTTGGCTCCGTACAGCTGTGGAAACTGCAGCTCCCAAACCACAGTGACCCACTTGGCATTTAAACATATGCCTGTGATAACATCATCTTTTCTTAACCTTTTTTCCTTCTGGCCTCCAGTGTAACACTCTGAGCTCTTCTAAATGTCACGTTAAGTGCTTCTCTTGTCCTCGTTTGACAGCGACGAGATCGTCTCAGAATTCTCAGTGAACTTGTCTGGAACTTTGCCAAGGTTTTATCAAACAAAAGTAGAGGATATATCTTACCCCATCATCAGAAGTTTTGACATTTTGGGGGGTTTTGACTTTGCTTTCAAGACTGACCCAGAAGATGACTAAAAATGAGTCAGTCAAAATACGGAAGCCATATTCTTTTGAAATATTCCTAGGGGATTAGTTAGGCATTTTGAAAAGACAAACATGATTACTTAGCATCAGTGGGAATGTAAGGGATACAGTCTCAGGAGGTACAGAGGCAGGGATGGACCTTGTTAACATCAGTGTACTGCTGCCACCATCTGGACTGGAAGGTGATAGGAGGCAGTTAGGACTATTTCACACCATCATACTTACTTTACCACTTATGTCTTACATTTTGACATCATTTATGGAGTTTACGTCTAAAGTGACTTTGCTCATCCTCTTCTATCGTAATGAATAGCCTTTTTTCATGCTCACATGCCGGTATTGATGCCTGTTTATATAAAAAGTACTTCAAAAACTATCACAGACTAACACTCACATACAGTCAACAATGTTCATTTTTCATTGTCTTTCAATCTTATTAGTTTAGTTTTTCTCCATCATTTCATCCGATGAGTTATATCCACTAGATGGCAGCGTTGTATCAGTATTGCTATTCACTCGGTTATTTTACATGTCCTGTTTGTGTTCGTCTGTCCTTCTGACATTTTACAGTTAAAAATAATTATGTTTTTATTTATTTTTCCAGAATGCCTGTCCCATTAATGTATTTGTATCTTCAGACTCAGCAACAATGGAAGAGTTTCTCCAGACTTCATCTTTACTCTGTGCTTTACTCAACTCTACTCTATAAGTGGCAGTTCAGCTCAGTTCTATCTTCACCATCTTCTGGATTTCTCCACAGAACTGCCCTCCTAGGGCATTAGAGAACCCCCTCATCGGTCGGTGAAAAAATAATAATAATCCTCAGACAGTCCTAAATTCCTCCAGAAGCATCTTCATCTCCAATCCACCCATTTCTTCTCAAACTGTCCCCCATAGATTTTCCACCAGAGATAGTTTGTGATTGAGGCAGACGATCAAAATCTCCTTCAAGAGCTCATTTTCAGCCCCCCCTGGAGAATGTTTGGGGCTGAGGATTTCTTCAGCCTCACAGCTGTCTGAAAGGAGCCTGTACACTTCTGCTCTGTCTTCCTTGACTTGTCTTTAGAAAGTTTATAAAGGTGTGGAAACTTTATATACAATGCAGAGCCATGTCAATCATTGCCCTCTTGGATGCCAATGGATGTTAATCTAACCTATTTGTTAGTACTTGTCATTTTTGGTACAGTATTTATCTAATTAGCTGCTAGATTCATGTAAGGTACAGGAATACTATTGTTGAATCAATGCATGCAATACATTTGGATTCGTTACACACCTATATGAAAGTTCAAAACATTATCTGTTGTGTACCTTTGTTAAACATATGGACTTTTCAGGGGCAAAACAGGGAGGATAATTATTAATTATTGGAAGATGAGCTTATTACTGTGTGGGGCCTCTTAGTGAAAGACAGGGCTTGTTATGAGAGCACGAGGGAAGATCAGATCCCTTTCATAAGGGAGACATTCAAGTTCATCCTTGAGAATCAAAGACATTTGGCTGGATACAATTTGGATCCCTTTCATTTTGATTGCTGTGATTGAGCTTGGCCCAGGTAAATACAATCACTATTATTCTGTGCAAAAGGGTTCTGATTGTCCTATTTGTTATTCAAAGAAAGAAATTTATTTTTTGGTTGTGTTTATCCATGTTACTGTAATACCTGTTCTGCAAGCTTGATTAATCTTTGAGACATAAAACCACCATTGGAACCAACGTTCTGTACAGTATGTGATTCTTATTGATCATGTAAAATGCATTTTCTCTAGAACATATTACAACAGAGCAGCAGTACTTTAAGATGGTCTGTAGTCACTGCACACTGCAAGAACACTTTTGCAGTGGTGGTTAATTGACCAGAATATATTACACTTCCAAACACCCAAGTGCTTATATCTGCCTCTGGCAACCAAAATGTACTACAACACACTGCGTGTGTGCATGTGTGTCCCTCTGTCAGTCTGTGTGTGCAACATAATCGTTGGCCTGACTCCTGGCTGCTCAATGCATAATATGTAACATACAGCTGCATGCTACTGAAACAGGAAAAACGCAAACCCAGAGGCAACAGCATTCCTCTGCATCGGGAGCAGACCAATCAAAGAGCTGCGTCTTTGAAGGTGGTCAGTTATTCAGGCTTGTGCGTACTTGTCTGCTGCAGTCTTCCCTGAGGCACACCCGCGGTCAAACAGAAGAACCCCCACTCTGTCCCCCCGTCCCCCCCGTCGCCCCCCCCCGTCCCCCCACCCCGTCCCCATGGAACCCCACCTATTAGTCAAACCGAGACCCCGAGTGTCTGTGTTTGACCTCTCCGTCTACCCAAACACAGACAAACACAAGGCAACTCTGGCAGAAACGTGAGCGCTTGCAGATGGACACACACAGGCTGATTGCTAATGGACGGGGTGCTGTGAGGTGAATGTGTGCACAGCTACAACTGATACAAAATGATAAGCAGACTTTATAGATCCAGACAGATGACAATGAATCCATGCGAGGTGCATGCTAACAAGCAACAAACACTCACTCCGGCAGATTAGAATTGTTAATAACTTTTATTGACCACAATACCTGGTATGACCAATACTGGCCAATGTCCTGGTGTGTTTACTGGGTCTCCTAATTACATTAAATATTAGGGGGGATGAGGGCACAATATTTCAAGGTTAAAAAACACATAAAGTATAGCATTTCATAAGATTATACCAAGAAAGAGTCGGGACTAAAGATTGTTTAATGACAGTGGATCAGTATCGTCATGACAGCAAATCTGTTGTTTTAATGCACCTGGGAGGGATCGGAGGGGGTTTTGTGGTCAGGTGACTTTCCCACAATCCCAAAAGTCCCCCCCCCATGCCATTATATTTCAAGAGCTAAACATCCTATTGTCCTATTAACAAGAATAAATCATAATATCTGGATTTGGCCTACCTTGTGAATGGTAATTGTAATTAATTAAATGTATTACACTCCTACATTGTGTGGGAGTCAGGTGGCCCAGCGGTAAGGGCGTTGGGCTCATGATTGGAAGGTCATGAGTTTGATTCCGGGCTGTGGCTACATGACGTTGTGTCCTTGGGCAAGGCACTTCACCCTACTTGCCTCAGGGGGAATTACCCTGTACTTACTGTAAGTCACTCTGGATAACAGCATCTGCGAAATATGTAAATTAGTTTGGTTGCTTTTATTCACCAACACTAGAGATGTTACACACTACTTGTCTTCTGTCCTCACTGTTTTTGCTGACCATGGGAGAACATGTTAAAGCTGCATTGTGCAGTGGGATAGAAACACCATCACCAGGTTTGAGACCCTCCAGAAATACAGGGAATACGATCCTGTAGGTTCCAATCCATCAGCTCGTGGACCGGACCTTGTGACAGCCAGAGGAAAAATACCCCATTCAACAGACCTGACATTCATTGGATATGTCCAGTGATCATTCAGAGGGACTATGTGGGCTAGTCCATGGTGGTCTGAGCAGCTGGGATATCTGGGATAGCAGCGATAAAGGATTTAACGGCTCTGAGGCAGCCTCCACACTGAGATCAAACCCTGTCACACACCTCCACAGACATTTTCTGACCCCCTGAAAATGCCTGCTCTGGAGATACACATCAGAGTGAGTTAGCACTTGAAGGGTAATTCAAGAATTAAAAAAAATGTAATGATATTATTAAATAGATGTAGTTGATCGGTGGGTTGTTGAATGTCCATGGTACAGATGGACACACCCTCTCAATTAACCATACATAAACACACACACCAAATGTTAAGTCACGGAGTGTGATTTGACAGCTGGGAACAGTTCCTGCCACTCATCATCCACAATTTGGCATTTCACAAATAGTATTGATGAATTTAATCTTAGCATTTCAGACAGCATGACAGCTGGGGTGCATAGAGCTGCAACTCCATTGATCTCCAGCCTATTAAACCCTCTTGTGAGCATAATCGTTTTTGTGAGACCTTTTACAGCCGATTAATCAATACTTCAGGTTTCAACACAAGGCAGAGGAGATGTCATATTGAAGCAGGCCCAACTTACACCTGTGTAGCGTTGGCAGTTGCATAACAATGACCTCTCCCTCCATGTTTATGAGAAGGAGGATTTGAGAGGAAATCGGAATAGACGAAGAGTTGAATGTCAGGTCAAATATATTGTACAACAATCTAAATTATTTCCGCATATTTGTAATTAACTTCACTTTGCTTCGTTGTTATGATGAAAACTGTGACTGGAAATCCGTTCCTTTAATGTCAGAGCTCTCAAGAGTGTTTGGAAGGAAATGTCATTCAGTTCAAATCCATATGACTAAGATTAAGTAATGTTCTTTACTGCAGGATCATCGCAGATGTGCATTATTTAGCAACTTTTCACGTGTATGCATTTACGTATGCATAACGTTTTGTTCATGCATATAATTTACATACTGACGTATGATGTCCATAAATTAAAGGAAAATTTAAAGAAATGGTGGACGATAATAAATTATATGGTTACCTTCAAAGCCATAAAAATGTACAGATTTTGGGGACTCACTAACTTAAAATGGTAAATTCAGAACGAAAGCTTGTTGATAAGCCATCGCAGTAAAATGTGCTTTAGACATCATTTTATTTTGTCTCATTTTTTGACAATATGACAAACTGAATGGATTCAGCTTGAACATTAAATGTTCACAAACCAGAACATAAACTCAGGCAACAAACTTGAAGCATTTATAACACGACAGTAAAGAGTTTCAAAGAAAATTGGCAGAGATCTTGTCAACTATTTAATTTATTTTCCAATAAATAATTATATTCTAGCTTAAAATAGAGCAAATCATTTCAGATGACATTGTTACGGTTTTTCTGAAAGTTCACATTTGGTCCTAACGATAACTTTTTAACGAAATAAAGAAGTGTAAATATACCACCGTGGTCTTTAAGGACAAACAGTTACAGTATAAATCACATCACATTTGGGCCCATGCAGATATAACGCCAGACTTCAACCAAGTCAAAGAATCTTGACATACACTGACTTTTCGCCTAAGCTACAACATCAACTAGGCTATTTTAGATACAAACAATGAATGGTTAAAAAAAAAAGTTATATACAATATTTACATATTATGAACGGCCATTTTACATTTTGTGTATACAACGTAGTGTAAAGGTAAGCATGTTTTTTAAAAGGGCAAAGTATCGAGGAATAGTTTGTCTATGATGGCGGGTGGAGGGACCAAGTCTTCCAGCTTCAGGTAGAAAATCCGCTGCAAACCCTGAGTGCACAGCGTCCGAAGCTCAGGTAGTTTCTCCAGAAGTTTTGTCAAACGATGTGGTTGACAAAGATCTGCATCGTTTATATTCAGCTGCTCCTTCAAGCACTTCACGATCTTACTTTGAAGTTCTTCCACTCTCCTGGGATCCTTTAATCCGTGTCTGTCTGTGGTAACGACAGGAGCAATGCAATTAAAACACCTGAGGAAACATTGCAATCACATGTAATTGGGCCGACATGACCTCTGGCAACACCCACCTGTCACGATGGCCAAAGCTGCTATACAAGAGAAGATCGGAACGTCCATTTTCATGTCTTGCAGATTAAAAGAGAACTCCATGATGGTGTCTACCCACTCTCCAAAACCACGCCTGCACTGGAACCGATGCAAAACGAGTCCGTTGCAAAATATTAACTTCCCATCCTTTGGGTCAGACCTGCAATAAACCACAGACCATGATTGTGGGTTGGGGACGTAAAATGTTTTGAATTAAATACACGTGAGGTATATGCGCATACCTGTACGCAAGACGAAGAACAAAAAGCTCCAAGAAGGCAGATTCGAAGAGGAGATCTTGATCTGGTTTCGTTAGCTCGGTAAACCCTGGGATGTTTTGCGCCCAACCACGAATGATATCCATGGAGTTGGTCAAGACATCATAAAACTGCTGAATGTGATGCACATCGTCTCCAGCTGGGCCGTCCGGGTTCATTTGAAACTATAAGTATTAAAAAAGGTTAAATGCAGAGTTGAGAATCGTGGTTGTTGTTTTTTTTTACTTAAAATATTTCGATCAATCTGTGCACATTTCGGTTTTCTCTTATTATTGCTACATATCGTACGTGGGATTATTGTTATTATTATTATTATTATTATTAATAATAATAATACATTGTATTTATATAGCGCTTTTCAAGGTTCTCAAAGTCGCTTTACAGACAATAAAATCATCATAAAAGTGGATTATACTCACTCTTGAGTAGTCGAGGCGTGACATAGAGGGGTTGGACTCCACATGGGCGCTCACAAGAGCATTTAGGAGGCTGACAGGGGGATCTGGGGGACGTTTGGAAGGTAACCGACCTCGTCGACCCTTCAAATTCGCAGTCCTAACCACTGAGTATAGCATGCAGGAAATACAAGTTGATTTTTTTTAATGTATTGAACATTTGGGTATAGGCCTACATTGTAATTGAAGGACAGGTCTTCCATACATAATCACAAGTGAACCAGTTGCAAATGTAGCTTTTTTTACCCTCTTTCACCATTCCCACAACAAGGCACTTTTGGAAGCGGCAATATTGACATCTATTTCTTCTCCGTTTGTCCACAGGGCAGTTTTTACCAGCTAAACAAACGTATTTGGCGTTTTTCTGGACCGTGCGCTAGAAGACAGAAGAGGACGGAGGACTGGATTCAGAACATGAACATGCGCTAAAAGAGGCTTCAACTGCACTCGAAATCCTCTGGACTTTATATGCAAATGTTATTATTTGCTCTTATAAGAGAAAATTATATATTAATTATTTAGCCTTGAACTCTGACCTGTCTACAAGTACTTATACCATGCACTCAGTACTTAGCTTCCTGACACTATATAAACAAGATATCCCAAGAGTGTCTTATAGATCAGTGTAAGGCTCAACAGTAGAATGTTTTACCAATATTTCTAATTCATCAATTCATCCATTCATTTCAAGTTTGAGTGTATACCCCAGATAAATGCTGTTTATAGGTAAAAGTCATTTCAAATATCTGTTCCTGACTGCAGATATCATTGGTCCTCTCCTATTACTCTGTGACATGTTGCTTCAATGACGTAGCAAAAAAAAAAAAAAAGATTAACTGCCGTTTTGTCCCTGAAACGTACCTTGAAGAATCCCTTGCAGCCTTCACACGTGCGCACACCGTAGTGTTGGCACGCAGCGTTATCTCCACACACCGCGCACAATCCATCATGACTGGGGGGGGATCCCCTTATCCGCGGCGAGGGAACGTGATCATCCGTAAAGTGGTGTCCGTGACCGAGCTGGAGGGAAGGGAACACCCCGCCGTGTTGTTTCCGTAGCCCTCCGAAGACTCCTTGACTTTCCAGTAAATGATGCCCGCACGGTGCCTCCACGTGGAAAGAACAATCCGATCTCCTCTGGCAAGCCGTCGAGGAGGAGTGACCAGGCTGGGATTGCTTCAAAGAAAACAAGGAGAATCTGGATAGAGCATGTTTGCATTGGTCCATTCTGTGGGCCACTGTCCAATAATCCTGATGGAAGCTGCACCGGTGCCCCGAGTCGTCCCATAAACCGGCATGGCTGGCTGGACTTTGGAAATGAGTCGTGTTGGGTGTCTGTGGGGACGGTGACTTGTAGTACGCAGATCCGGGGGAAGAGAGCACTTCGTTGGACTGATGAGGGTGATGATGGGCTGGATGGTGGTATCCGTGCACGGGGACATCCTCAACTTTGACCTGTTCGCCAGGAACGGACATTTGAAACAAGCAGGGCGACTTGACGTCGTAGCTGGAGTTATAACCGTCCATCACAGCGCCGAAATTCAGAAGAGAGGTGGTGGTGGTGGCGGCGATTTCAGTGTTAGTGAGGTCCATGCTGAATTTGACGAACTCCGGGGTCAAAAGGTCGCAGCTGTGTTCCTCCGCGGAGTGGCCGGTGGAGCTCTGGGAAGCTGGGCTGCCACCTTGAGGGGACGAGCCGCACTGAGGCTGGACGCAAGGCATGGTTTCTGATAATCAGAATCAGAATGAGGTTTAATCGCTATGCAAGATTTACAAACATAGAAGTCACTGTGGCAGAGATGAGCAAACATGGAACATATATGTGACATATAATAATAAAAAAAGAATACAATGTAAAAATACACAACATTTTGGTACAAATAACATAAGTACAAGTAACATAAGTACGACGTGGGATGGGTATATATAGTACGGGGGGGGGGGGTGTATACACAGTAGTGCAAACAGTGGTGCAAAAATCACAGTAGTAAGTTTTTTTAAGGTGTTAAAGTGGCATAAGAGAGGGAAATAACCCTTAGGAAACGATTTGGGTCTTGGCATGATGACAACAAAATACAGACGAATGCATAAATGATGTTCCCATAAGACACTGAAAACTACTTATAGTCCGCGTACATTGTCGGCAATATGGTCTGCGCTGTTACCTTCAAATCAAACGACTTCTGGTTGTAACATAACCTATAGGTAAGTCAGGAGTGATGCTTTAAATCCTCACTTGAATCTCCCAATAAATCATGTCATCCGAAAGGAGTACCTAAAATGTAATAGATAACTTAGTCAATGATGTACTGCAAGGTAGATTTGTGCATACAATCTAAAATAAATAGGACTGTTTATATGGTGACTACATATACCATATTCAAAGTAAAACAAACCAATAACTTACCTTACAGTGTAATCCGTAACATCATAATAAATCAAAATGATGGAAGGAGAAACACCTATGTGAGCAATAGTCTGCTGCCCAGGGAAGCGATTTTGGAGAGGAGCTGGGTTTGTGACCGAGCAGCTGTTCGACTCTCCAGCAGAGTGGTCAAGACAGGCACCGTCAATGTGCCTTTGTTTTTGGGTCTCGCACTTGGAGCGCGCTTGTCCACGTGCCAGAGGAATTCAGGACGTCACCCCCTTTTTTACACACGCAGGCTCCCATCGCATTCCAATCCTAACCACACTGGAATAATTTTGACATCGAGCTATTTTAATCTCGGATAATTTAGTTTGCAACGTTTTATTTTAAGGAATGTGATATTTTCTCATGGAGAGAATTCTATCATATTATTTTTTTGGCATACATCTTAACACAGAATGGAATGACATTCTTTAAAAAGTATCCCATATTTCCCTTACTTCGGATTCAGGAAAAATAGACAGTATAACTGTCTGTGAAACTATCCCAATTTACAGGTTAAATCATGTCACTAATTGGAACAGTAATTCTCAGATGTTGCATCCCTAGCTCAAAAACGCTAACCCAAAACCCCAATCCTAATCTAAAGCACATCTGAAGCAAGCACAGAACCTGCTATTTATGTCCGAGTCTGCTGGGTTGCAAAAGGACTGGACACTGATTCACCGACTCATTGATCACTTTTGTGATCGAGAAGCGTGTGGGAGTTGAAGATATTGCGCAACAGTGCCCCCCCCCCCCCACACACACACACGTCACCATATTAAACAACTATTAAAGCGTGATTGGACAAGGCAATAAGAGGCGTCACCCCATTGGTCCATCTGTGTGTCTGTTAGCTGGTGTTCACTTCCTGGTTCCCAGATAGGAAACACCGTCCTCAGCTGACGCCCTGCATCTTCGGGCGATATTGTCATCAATTGAGGCGTGAAAATCTGTAAGTAAAAATACTAGATCTATTGGCCGGTTTTAATATATATTTTTATCTTCATGATATAATGTCGCGAAAATGTTACGCCTCATATTGACTGCGGCTGAGTAAGAATTCCAGAAGCCTTAAGACGATCGCATCAGTTACTTATTCCCAGTAATAATAACTAAACGTTTAAACAACGAAGAAAATGGTTCATTTCCAGCGTAAAGGATCATACCTACGTAATTACAGGCTGTGTGCATTATAAGAACACATCATTCGGATTGTGTAAATGTAAATTGTGAAGTTGCGCATTTAACTTCGCGTATAATTAAAGTGAAATGAGCCTGTCTGTAATACTGTAATACAGTACATATAAAAATCACAATTGTTCAATTGTATGTCATTTGCTCAATATAGGCCACCAATGTTCGTGCAGAATTGAAAAAACGGCAAGGAAATATTTGTCCACACAACAGTATGTGGACTAGGACATACCAGTAAAGGCCTCATCTAATGTTCAAACTTTGGAGGCTATGAGGGGCATAGTAATAGTCAGAAATGGCGTTGGGTACCACGCGTTAACACTCCTGTTGTCTTGCATGAGTCATTTCTTTTACTCACAGTAACCTGAGGTCATATTGACTTAAAGTGGCAACTGAGAGTATAAAGTGCAGCAGAGCAGTGACACATTCCCTAGTTACTGTATATTACAAGTTGTTGTTGCCTGCGTATTTACTAACACAATCAGGGCCAGAATGTTACAGACAATTCCTTTTTTTCCCACCCTTTGTCACTTTGCATTAGTGGTTATTCACCTCACATACCTAAACAAGCAGTCATTTACTCTCCCTCTCTCTCTCTGTCACACACACACACACACACACACACACACACACACACACACACACACACACACACACACACACACACACACACACACACACACAGTTTACAAATGACCAGTCTCATATCCTTTAACTCCTACTCCCCATGACCTCTTCACGTGAACTCTTGCCCATTGTGTCATCCGTCTGCCCCGGTCCGATTGGCTCTTTGCTCTCCTATCCTGGCCGCGCCCCCCCCCCCATGATCACCTGTCATGCCTTTCCAATATAACCTAAAATTGTCCTGCCTTCTTGTCTCCATCCTTCCCTTCGTCCACTTCTCTGCTCTGCAACTGTGTTTCAGGATCAATGGCTTTCAGGAAGGCTATAAAACGTACGGCCATCATAGGAGGCGGTGCGGTGGCCACTATTTTTGGCCTATCTCAGCTGTCGGAATACCGAAAGACACAGGTTGGTTATGTGTACCTAACCATGGCAGTTCTGAATGAATATCAAGTTGAACGAGTGCTGTAGAGAAACTCGTAGTAGATATTGACAGTTTGTGATTTAAGTAGGAGGTAAGGGCCAATACTTCCAATGTCTGATTAAGAGTAGTTCCTTATCCTTTCAATTGATCTGATGCTAGAGTTTAGTAGTAACACAGGACGATCAATTTCTTGAAAAACAGGAATTGATTAATCTCTTTCCCTTTTTTCCTATATAAATAAAGAGGACATTATGGTTTCTCTTTTTCAGGAAGGGAATGCAGGTCCTTAGTCCCTAGTTAGAAGCCAGCCATAACTTCAGAACCCTTCCCTATGCATGACATGCCAAGCCTAAACAGTAGCCTACAGTTACTGCTATGGTCATCTTGTCTCAGGCTACCAGCACACACCTTTTTAGGCATGTCTTATCTAGACCCAGGAATGTGTTTTCTGCTAACCTTCTCCCCTCAGGTAGATTATGGTTGCTGTGGTTATAATGGTGAATGCCAACAGCTTTACATGGTGAAATCGAAACCCTCATAGTCATTTTGTCGTTTGGTGTTATGTTTTGACAAATGATGAACGTGCATGTCATGTAATTTTACGTTCTTATGTTATCTTGTGTTATTTGTCTGTGCTGTTGTATCAGACACGTGGTTTGCATGAAGCGGCGTCTTTTTTGTCGTCACAAACATACAAACATCCAGGACATGAATCATAACACCGGTGACTTTCTAGCACATTTTTAGGAGATGATGTCGTCTAACCACCATATTCCTTTGTTTACATTAGAATAAGCAAGCGAGCGCTCGTCCCATGGCTATTTAGTTATTACACAGCTAAATTAATAAGGTCAAGTACAGGGAGATAATCAACAGGATCTTTGAGACAAACAAGGAAAAAAGCATGTTGAGGAGCTGTGGGACTCCTGATTTTATTAGATTTGAGATCCAATCTGCGAAATATCCTGTTGATCATTATCTAGGGACTGTAGGTTAGTGTCTAAGGACAACTTTGGGGAAGCGGGCAGAGATACCCATGCTGTGTTTCCACGGAAACCAGTCACTTGACTCTATTAATTAGGCAAAATGTGTTTCTTGAACAGCGGTGTGAATAGAAATGATATGATTGGAAAGGAACGAAGCAAAGATCCTAACCGTTCCGTCTTTACCCTGGGCCTCAAGGGTCTATAAGGGCCACCGGCAGAATCCTTAAAGGGTTTTAAATAGCAAAGGAGTCACACTCCTGACGACTGAGAGGGTAAAACAGGTGCCTATTCTGAACACAAAACTGACTCGGTCAGCAAAGCTATTCTTAGTCCATTCCAGTTCTCAGTGGAACTGTTGACCCTTTGTCTGACCTAATGTTAACTTTGTTTTGTGTCCTGATGGAATGTTTGTCCCACAACGTCTCCTGAACCAAAGCATGAATGGGTAAGCAACAGTCAAAGCTGACCGACAAAACAATAATCTACAATCAAGCATGCCAGAGACAGACACTAACCCTTGAAATTTGAATCCTAATTGGATAACTAGCACTGTCTGTCGTATCCTCCGAGGCAAGGGGAGCGCCCTCGCCTCGCAAAGTTTTCACAGCAGCGGGCGATTGGTCATTTGCATGAGACACACCATGGTACTCATGTCCTTAACTTGATTGCAGGGAGAAGCCAGCGTCTAATCGTCTGTGGGTGTCAGATATGCACTGCCTTGGGACACTAATTATTTGATCTTGTTTGCCTTTACAGCCTTAAATTACGAACGCACGGTTCTCATTTACCTATTTGCAAGTCAAATTGACCGCTGCTTTCGAAAGCAGCTTGATGTAATCATTTGAGTCCGATTGCTAAATAGAAAATGAATAAAATGTAACATTATGAATACGAATCCTTGACTTTCTCTGTGACCATCCATCAGTTCCCTGACTCTCTCTTGATTTGACCATTTCCTTCCTCCAGATTTCTTTTGTGCTCTTAAATACCAGATAACAAAACATAGTGTACGTGGACATTGTCAGATGATCCAGAATGGGACTATGTACAAAGTGCGTGTGTGCGTACGTGTGTGTGACTATGTGTGTGTGTGTTGCACAGGCACGGCTGGCCTCTGTGGCAGCGGAGGGGGAGCTGAAGGTGCAGTACCCAGAAGAGTTGCCCTCTCGGCAGGCTCAGCTGTCGGCCCTGCAGGACACAGACGAGTTTGACGTCCTCGTCGTCGGCGGAGGGGCCACAGGCTCAGGGTGCGCCTTAGATGCTGTCACACGCAGTAAGGAACCCCCCCAACAGGACAGACCGTCACGTTTTTACTGTACTGGTGAATTATGGGAGTCAGGTGGCTCAGCAGGTTAAGGCGTTGGCCTCATGATCGGAAGGTTGTGAGTTCGATTCCCAGCTGTGGCTATGTGATGTTGTGTCCTTGGTGCAAGGCACTCCACCTTACTTGCCTCAGGGGGGAATGTCCCAGTACATGCTGGAAGTCACTTTGGATAAAAGCGTCTGCTAAATGAATATTTATTTAATACAAATGCTACTTCAGTACAGTCAATATCGATACTCTTGCTCTTACTTACTGACTTTCCGTCTGTTTTTGTTTTCGTTTCCGCTCTCTCCTTCCGTCCTGCTCTCCATCCCTGCCTGCTCATGTGACCCTTCTCCAGACCTTAAGACTGCCATGGTGGAAAGGAATGATTTCTCCTCAGGCACCAGCAGCAGAAGCACCAAGCTCATCCACGGCGGCGTGCGCTACCTCCAGAAGGCCATCATGAAGCTGGACTACGAGCAGGTACAGGTGGGGCGCGGCGGATACATCCAGTCTGGGTGGGTTTTCCATCCGTGGTGCTAAAAGCCTGTCTTTACCCTTTGATACAGTACGTGATGGTGAAAGAAGCTCTTCACGAGAGATCCAACCTGCTGAACATTGCCCCTCATCTTTCAGCCCCTCTACCCATCATGCTGCCTGTATACACGTAAGGCTATTTGCCCTGCTCTAGAGAACGAGATGAATGAAAGTCTAAACAAATCATTTTTGGGGGGATAAACCATCAGATGAAAAGATTTCTTATCATAAGGGCCTTACAACGAAAGTCGCCCAGGATACACTCAGAGACCACAGATTATAAATAAAGCTGTACAACAGACAAGAAGCTTACTGAAGATTAACAGCGAGGAAACCAGAACGGACAAATTGCGAGCGTACATTTCCCTTGGTGTGTGTGTGTATGGTGTGTGTGTGTATACTTTATATCTGTATCGTTGTACCAAGATGGTGGCAGCTGCCATATTACTGGGCAGGGATCAAGATGTACGACCTGGTGGCCGGGGCTCAGTGTCTGAAGAGCAGCTACGTCCTCAGCAAAACCAAGGCTCTGGAACTCTTCCCTATGCTCAAGAAGGACAAGCTGGTGGGAGCTATCGTTTACTACGACGGTATGGCAACTTCTTTGTTGTTTTTTCTTGACGAATTGCGCATTTTTATATTATCAGGTTAGTTCATTCCAAAAGTCAGAAAGCCTGAAAAAGATGATTATTATTATTATTTTAACAAACATTTTGTAATCAGAGCATTTCTTTTCTGTAGGAAAATGCATTTCTCTGAGGAAATATTCTCAGGTTTTTGTTGGGCCTGGGGTTTAATACCAGTGACCTGTTGTGATCTCCACTGGTCCCTAACTAAATATACCTGCTGGCTGGCTGCTGTGTTTGAGCCCTGGGCTAAGACTGGGATTGCCCCACATCAGGGAAAGACAACCATATGCTTGGACTCTGTCTGGCTCTGCAGAATTCGCCTTGTTCCCCTCTCTCTGATTTTCACACCATGTGAACACACAACTTTGTGTCCGAGGGCTCCTTCATCTGTCAGACCTCATTAAGCATTCAATGTTTATCCCTGAGAAGGAAAATCCCCCGCATGTGTTACAGCTAACTGTACAGCTAGCTTTTTTACTGCTGGCTGGGAATGGGGAATGGGTTCTAGCAAAATACCCCTGCCCACCCCCCCGCCCACCACCCCATCCGCTCGCCCACCCCCCACCCACACGCACGCATGCATGTGCGTGCACGTGAAGTATAAGGAGGAGGAACCTTTCTCCAATTATTCCTTCCGGAACAATCATGCGCGTGACATTTGGGAACCTGACCTTCTCCAAACCCAGGCAGAACAAAGCGGTAGCAGCCATAGCGACTAGCTGTACGACTATCTCCTCCCCTTACCTCCTCTCCAACTGTCCATCTTAGACAACTAGTCTCTCAGCATGTCTGAGTCTCCACTGGGCTGTTTGTTCACATTTCCCTCGGGGCTAACAGCCTCTACACGGTTTACACACACAACACCAAACCGAAGCGTAATCAAACGATGCCAAAAACAACAACCTTTCCTCAAAACCGGCATCTTTCACTTTGAAAAAATCTGATTGGCGCCACAGCGAGGTCAATTAGACCCTTCGTACTACTAATTTATGCGTCCCTAGTATCACATGGAACGTAATAGGATCTCATGATCATTCCAAATATATCGTTTTTTCTTCTGTTTCTCATTCAGATGTATTTCCAGTCTGTCTGTCAGCACCTAGCCAATTTGCATCAGACAGTGAGCCAATCACCGCAGGGCATTGTGTAGAATAGCGGGCAGGAATCGGTGGTCGTGCTTGCCAGGCGTAGTCTTGTACTAACAGGAGGTGTCAGCCCAGCCAAGCGTGCCCCGCCCCTCTAGACCAGGAGGGGGAGGGGGGGGTCTGACTGCAGGTCATGAACCTGTCACAGTTGTCCCATCATCCTTCTTATACTGTGGTTCTGCCTCCTCCCTAGTCTCTCTCTCACTCTAGTGAGTTAAGTAGCACCCAAAGGGAAGGAGCGTTGGAACAATGTTGAAGGGTGCCACAAGGGACACAACTGAACTCTCTCCTCCTCCTCCTTCTCCTTCTCCTCCTCTCCACCCCTTTCCTTTACGAACCCCCAAGGGCAGCACAATGACGCCCGGATGAACTTGGCCATCGCCCTCACTGCCACCAGGCACGGCGCCACCATCGCCAACTACACTGAGGTGGTCCACCTGCTGAAGAAGAACGATTCGGAGACGGGCAAGGAGAAGGTGTGCGGAGCTCGCTGCAGGGACGTCATCACAGGTACGCATGCAGAGCTGTACACACACACACACTTACTCACAAACACTCACACAAGTACTGTGTGATACGTTGTGTTTTGTTTGTTCCCTCTTTCTACACCTACTCTCCCACCTCATCAATGAGCACACCAACTGAATTAATTGGTGCGTCCTAAAAATGTTTGAAGACACATAAATAGACTGACTTTCTTGCAGGGCAAGAATTTGATGTCAGAGCCAAATGTGTCATTAATGCCACGGGTCCCTTCACCGACTCCCTGAGGAAGATGGACAACCAGAAAAATGAAAACATCTGTCAGCCAAGTGCCGGGGTCCACATAGTCATCCCTGGATACTACAGGTACCAGGATGAAGATCCCGGAGCGCCATAGGGGGGAAACACTCTGGAGCTAAAAGTGATCTTAAAACTTCCTGTCTGACTCAAGGCTGGCCTTGTATCTGTTAATGATACATGTCTGTGTCTTTGATACGGCTTGGTTGTTTGGTTCCTGTGTCTCACCCTCCTTCTGCTCACCTGCTCTCCCTCCTCTTCCTCCTCCAGTCCTGACAACATGGGCCTGTTGGACCCAGCCACCAGCGATGGACGTGTCATCTTCTTCCTGCCCTGGGAGAAGATGACCATCGCGGGGACGACCGACTCGCCCACCAGCGTGACGGCTCATCCTATCCCCACGGAGGACGACATCAACTTCATCCTGACGGAGGTCCGCAACTACCTCAGCCCGGATGTGGAGGGTAGGGCACACACACACACGTGATCACACCTCTCCATGCAGTCCATCTCTCCGCGACTGCTTCCTCCACCTCTTCCTCACCGCCCCCCCCCTTTTCACCAGTGCGCAGAGGGGATGTTTTGGCAGCCTGGAGTGGAATACGACCCCTGGTCACGGACCCCAACTCAAAAGACACGCAGTCCATCTGCAGGAACCACATCGTCAACGTCAGCGACAGCGGCTTGGTCACCATCGCCGGCGGGAAGTGGACGACGTACCGCTCCATGGCCGAGGAGACCCTGGACGCAGCCGTGGAAGCCCACGATCTCAAGGCCGCGCCCAGTAAGACTGTGGGACTGCTGCTGGAAGGGGGCAAGGACTGGACCCCCACCATGTACATCCGACTGGTACAGGACTACGGACTGGAAAATGAGGTAGGACTCCAAGTCCCAGTTAGTTCACTCTTCTGGCATGTTCCATTTCTTAACCTTTCAATACACTAGGAAATATTTTCAACTTAAGTGTGCCAAGAAGGGAAAGCCACCCTGCTTGAAAGTATGAATTCCTCATTAAAGCCAGCATCCTCCTTAGAGGTGGTGCTTTCTGGAATATTCCAAAAGGTCACCTTTGATATTTTGACAGCATTTGACCTTTGGTAGGAAAAGAGAGTAAACTACCTGCATTGCAATAAGCATTTGTTATGCTCAAAGCCTTGATACATCATTGTCCACACCGTAACCCTCAAACAGCTAAAGTGAGTGCAGCCCCAAGACAGAGAGAGATTGCACTTTCAGGAAGGACTTAATCAATATGAAGCATTGTTTCAAAAGGTGTTGCCTTTTATTAGCTGCAGAAGGTTAGGGTGGGTGGGGGGTGGTGGGGGGGAGTCTCAGGACATCAAACCTCCCACTCAACCTCGCAACACAGTTGCAGCTAAATATCGAATTATTTCAGTTCTATTTATTTTATTTTTTTTTTATTTCAGTACTCTACCTGTAAATCTAAGATGTAGTTGAAGTTCAGTGTACTTGAGTCGAATGGAGTAACGGTCACAGCAACCTCAAAGCAGCGTGTTGAGGGTGTTAGTTCAGTTGAATGATCTGCCGGTTCTGTGGACCTCAGGTGGCCCAACACCTGGCTGCCACCTACGGGGGCCGGGCGTTTGACGTGGCCAAGATGGCCCACGTCACTGGGAAGAGGTGGCCGATCGTAGGAAAGAGGCTGGTGTCGGAGTTTCCTTACATTGAGAGTGAGGTAAGGCATAATTCAGAATACTTTATTCTAATAATATCCAAGCTCATCCAAGCTACTTCTTGAAGGCTACGTCTTCTTTATTAACTGTTGAATTATTACATTTAATATCCAGAGCGACTTACAGCACATACAGGGACATTCCTCTTGAGACAAATAGGGTGATGTGCCTTACCCAAGGACACAACATCAAGTTTTTCCCTCTCCTTTGACATTTTTTCTTAATTTCATCTTTCCTATCCTCTATCCTCCGTATTTTCCTCAATCCCCATCTCTCAGGTGTTGTATGCCATTAAAGAGTACGCCTGCACGGCCATCGATGTGATCGCTCGGCGCACGCGACTGGGCTTCCTCAACGTCCAGGCGGCTGACGAGGCTCTTCCCCGCATCGTGGAGATCATGGCGAAGGAGCTGGACTGGAGCGAGCAGAGGAGGACGGTAAGGGAGAGGGACGAGGCCCAGCCTTCTAGCTTTGGTAAGGGAGACGAGGCCCAGCCTTCTAGCTTTGGAAAGGGAGAGAGACGAGGCCCAGCCTTCTAGCTTTGGAAAGGGAGAGAGACGAGGCCCAGCCTTCTAGCTTTGGAAAGGGAGAGAGACGAGGCCCAGCCTTCTAGCTTGGGTAAGGGAGAGAGACGAGGCCCAGCCTTCTTGCTTGGGTAAGGGAGAGAGACGAGGCCCAGCCTTCTAGCTTGGGTAAGGGAGAGAGACGAGGTCCAGCCTTCTAGCTTGGGTAAGGGAGAGAGACGAGGCCCAGCCTTCTAGCTTTGGAAAGGGAGAGAGACGAGGCCCAGCCTTCTAGCTTGGGTAAGGGAGAGAGACGAGGCCCAGCCTTCTAGCTTTGGAAAGGGAGAGAGACGAGGCCCAGCCTTCTAGCTTGGGTAAGAGAGAGAGACGAGGCCCAGCCTTCTAGCTTGGGTAAGGGAGAGAGACGAGGCCCAGCCTTCTAGCTTGGGTAAGGGAGAGAGACAAGGCCCAGCCTTCTAGCTTTTCAAGTGGATCCTGAAGCTCGGTGTTCTCTTTCTTTGGAGGTAGTTCCATGTCATTTTTCACTCTCGGTGTCGGTTCATTATTATTCTTGTGACCCACGTTTGTCTGAAATCCCCTCAACAGCCTTTTTTAATGTGTTAATTCAGACCACAGTCCACTTCAGTAGAAAAGTCCACACCTTTGAGTAGAAAGGTGTTTTCACCTTAAGGGTTTTGTGTGAACATGAGTGTCATTGTGTATGAAACTCTACTCAGTTTCTGTGTCTCTCCTTTGTATTCAACTGTAATCATACCAGGCCAAATATTGCTTCATCCACAATCCTTTCACTTTATCCTTAAAAGATAAACCGTCCCGCTGTGTTCTGTGTGTGCAGGAGGAGTTAGAGGCTGCTAAGAACTTCCTCTATCATGAGATGGGCTACAGGTCCCGATCCGAGCAGATCACCAAAACATCTGAGATCACCTTGGACTCACAGGAAGTGGCCAGGTTGGTACCGCAGGAAATTGCTAGCAGAAGCCATCCTATCCCCCCCCCCCCCCCCTGCAGGGTCATCACCCACTATTCAAAGCACAACCAGCACTATTTAAAGCATCCCATGTGTATCTGAATGAGGCCAGTTGAGACTCTGCTGTTCTATTATTGACAGGTACAAGAAACGCTTCCACAAATTTGACAAAGAGTGCAAAGGTTTTATCACCACTGTGGACGTCCAGAGAGTCTTAAAGGTGAGCATTTATTTGACGTATTACCCTCAGCGGAAAAAATAACCTAATCTCATAATACTTTAACATAATAATCTAAATTGGGTTTTATGAAATTCTTTGCCCACTATTAATACATTCAGGAGAATGTAAACCAATAGGCCAATAGTGGTTAGCTTACCAACTTCCTGCTCGTGACAAATCTATCCCTCTTTCTCTGTCTGTTTCTCTCTCTTGCTTTGTCCCTCACCCCTCAGAACATCAACGTCCAGATTGATGAGAACGCACTCCACGAGATACTCAACGAAGTGGACCTGAACAAGAATGGACAGGTGGAAATCGACGAGTTCTTACAGGTAGGTGTCTCGCTAAAGGGCCAGAGATCGTCCCTCAGACTTTGACCACACATGTTACATTCGAGCGTCTAAGAGAGTGTACGACGCGATCGTGCCTGTGTAAGTCCCGGTGTGCATGCGTCTTTTGTGGTCCTTCCTGTATGGCGATACCTATAACTCCTCGTCTCAGCATTGACAGAGGGATTCATTAATTCTCCGGACCATGGTCAATATCTGCCCTCTCTTTGCCTTGAGAACCTGAGCAAACAAGACCAGCGAGGAGAACTATGATAATAGAGTCCTCTGGGAGAAGGATCCATTACCTCAATACACGCTCTCGCACACACACAGGTGTGCGCGCGCACACGGAAAACACAGATGTGTCCGCATGCATATGGCGTGCACTCTCACATATGAGCGCTCCCTTATGCAGGGGCACACACGCGCACGCACACACTTACACACACAGGACTCCCTTCTCCTTCATGGTCCCTGCTTTATTTTTTTGTTCTTATCACCAAGTCTCTGGGCTTGACACGGCCTCCTACAAATGGAGGTAGAGGTGTGAAACCCCAGGTCTCCTGTGAGCAGTTTTCTCCAGGCCAGTAGACCTCGCTGGAGAACACTAATTAGATGTCTAGCCCCCTTGACAATGAGCCAGGGTAATGATGAGTCTTCCTGCATAGAACACTGAAGAGGCTAAAATAGATTTATTAGAGAAGCTGGTGACAGCTGGTGATTTAGCCTTCATTAGTGGATGTGTCTGGGCTGGATACCTGCAGAGTCCTGCTGAAGGTTTACATGTGGACGGTGCCGTGGAGATGCATGCTGTTGGATGTGAGTCTGTGCATCCTGACGGTTAACGGATCTTACTTGACTTCAAGGGAATCGGTTCGGGCTTTGTAATGAACCTGCCTCAAACTTTCGGACAGTTGACTGTTATTGTACATGGGAAACTCCTGGATTCGTCCTCTCTCTCTCTCTCTCTCTCTCTCTCTCTCTCTCTCTCTCTCTCTCTCTCTCTCTCTCTCTCTCTCTCTCTCTCTCTCTCTCTCTTGCTTTCTCTGTCTTCCCCCATATTCTCTGCCTCCTCCTCTTGCTCTCCCTACCCCCCACCTCCCCCCTTTCTCTTTCTCACTCATTTACTCATTTGCTTACTTGTTCTCTTGCTGTGTCTCTCTGCCCTGTCTCTCCCCCTCCCTCTCCCTCTCTCTCCTCATCCTCCCCCTCAGCTGATGAGTGCTGTAAAGAAGGGTCAGGTGTCTGACAGCCGGTTGGCCCTCCTTCTGAAGAGCGCCGAGGAGAGTCTGGACCTGAGGGCCCCTGTGTCTGTCGACCGCAGCGGGGGAGGGGTCTGAGGGGACTACAGCTGCGCAACTGTCATTGTTACCTTCACTGAAATGTAATACACGTTTTTATTTGATTATTATTTTAATTTATTTTTTTGTCAAACAGACTGCTTAACACTCTGTGTTCAGGTTGTGTGTGATGTTGTTTAACCTTGCAGTTATTTACTTAGTTAATTGGCAGGGAGAAGGTATATGGTAATGGGATGATTTGAATGATGCTTTTGTAATCAGGGATGGCCACATCAGGTGTGAAGGTTAGTATCCTCTCCTGTGTTTTGTGTGCTGGATTCTAGCAGGGTAATATTATGAGATAATTGATAATGAGATCTTTAATATCTTTAATGAGATAATGTTGTTGAGATGCACTTTTGGTCATAGTTGCTGAAATACACTTCACATCCTGATAGCAATCAATAAATATGAAAGATTTGACAGGAAAATGTAAGTGATACAATATTAGTGGGTGTCGCAAGACGGTTATGAACGGCTATGAACAGTAGTCAAACCTTATGTTCGAGTGTTCAGTTTTATTAGTTTTAATTAGTTAGAGAAACATACCTACCCTGCTTTTAAGGACCTTTTAGTTTTTGACATTGCCTGGGCATACAGAATGTTTCTGACCAATTGACTTTTCCGTGACACTTGATTGCTATCATAATACAATGAGTGCCTCTGACTTTGCACTTTGACACGCACACTTATGGTATATTCAATATTTTCTAACACTCCACCTGTAGACTGTATTCTAAAATGTAGCCATTTTTATCTTCTAGGTCGTTGCTTTGTCAAATGTCTAAAACTATAACTGAAAAAAACGGATTCCTAGAAAGCTACTGATTGAATGTCCTTATCTTGTACCTGAGGATCTAAGATTACTGATGGAGACTAAGAAAACCTGTGTTAAACCTACCTAAAAGAAAGTCAGAGGTAACATTAATACCATGTCTTATAACAAACCTTTTACATTGTTTACACAAAGTATATCATGTCAGATTTAGAGGATTTTAAGGAACAGCTTGATTCCCTCCCTAGAACTCCACAGTGTACAATGGAGCGCTTTGGTCTGATTTAACTCTGTGTATCTTACTCCAGATGATGGTTGTGATTTAAACCAACGTTCCACTTGACTCTGAAGTGTCTTACTGCATCTTCTTCTGGTTTCTATGTTTCTGACGCTTTGTAATATAGCACACTCCATACACTGGTATTCTTCTTGCACTTTCCGCCAAACTCCTATGGTTTACACAGCAAGGTTTCAAGCTTTAGCAGTACTCCTATCAAATTACATCGAACATGACTGCTTTTTTTAATCACACCATTTTATATTTATATGAGATATTTATTCATTTTCATATGTATTCATGTGAATAATCTTTGGATAATGTAGACATTGATTCAATAATAGGAATGTGGCAATGGCGAGATTGTGATTCAGAAGTTGATTCCCAGAGGAAGCCATGTCTAGGTTGGTCTACATGTTATTGTTGATGTTCATTTCCAACTCTGTTATAAGAATATATTCTACTGTGCTTTTGATTATTTACAGTTATCATAGTGATGCTATTAAAGTAATGTACAAAATGTGCC
Source organism: Neosalanx taihuensis (assembly GCA_030340665.1). Classification (NCBI taxonomy): domain Eukaryota; kingdom Metazoa; phylum Chordata; class Actinopteri; order Osmeriformes; family Salangidae; genus Neosalanx; species Neosalanx taihuensis. The sequence continues at coordinate 11,920,291 of CM059305.1, forward strand.
TTATTGGTTGTGGAAAGCCAGGAACTATTTTCACTCTAAAAGTATTGCTATGTGGAATTATAAGGATTATAACTGAGATATTATAAAGCATGTCAAGATAAAGAACATATATATATATGTATAGGGAGGGAAAGGGAAATCATTTTAATACTGGAATGTTTTGTATTGGGTTTTCATTTTGTGTATTAGTTAACGTCAACGTCATACTGTAATTGTTATGATGCAATCTTTTTGTATGTTAAGTCATGAGACTTCCACCACAACTGTTTTGGTAAAGTATGAAACAAACATGACACAGTGTTTAATGTGGTTACATCACTGTAAAAGGGTTTATTTTCAGCTGATACTTGGACAGGAATGATTCTTTTACATGTCAACTGCAGCTTGTTAAGAATACCTGACAGACATCTAAACTTCAGTCCCTGTGTTTGATTGTGTGTTTGTGGATGAAATTTCAGCTTCATTCAAAATGAAAGAGATTCATATTCCAACACTGTAAATCGATCTTGATAGCTTTTCAGAAAAATGCAATTATCTAATTAAATGTATCTGGTTGCTTGCATGCATTGTTTTGGTGTGGGTGATTATTGTGACATACTTTTTTTCCCCGCTTGACCACCATTCATATTTCCTGGCTAGACAATCTGGTTTTCTCATGGGAATAGCCCTGTGATGCACTGTTATGAAACCTGAAACAAGAAATACTAGAATGTTTAAACCTTATAGCCTGAGGTTTTACTAACTGTAAGTCTGTGGGATAAACAAAGACCTTTGGTTTGACTTTACTTTCTTACAGAAAAGCTACAGCTTTAGCTTGTAAGTTCCATGTCTGTCAGAGACAAGTATAACTAGGCCCTCTACCATCAAATCTTGATTGCTTCAAACCAAGTGGCTAGCTACAAATCCACTTAAGCTTTTCTCGATACTTTTGCTATGGTCAAGTTAATTAATACTGATGAAACAATGGCCTTTCGCCGCCCCCTGTCCCTCACTCTTTTGTGAAATCCCTTTATTCATTGCAGAACCAAGAAGAATTGAGAGAGTGGCTCATAGGAATTCAAAGGTGATCATATAGCAAAATGCAATTAAAGAAACTATGCTCCATTCCCACACTCATTTCAACACTGTATGGCGGCACTGTGATATTGGAATAATAAAAAGAATAATTGTGTTAAACAGCTTGACATGGTGACCAGTTAGTAAGGCAAGGTGACAAACAGGTAGACCAAGTCACCAGGTATAATTAGATATATGTAAATGGAAGAAGTATTGAGAGCACTGCTTATTTTTATAGGTGTGAAAAGAAGCAAAGCCTTAGCTTTAACTAGGCTAGTTTATGTGTTTGTCACAGACCATCTATAGCCAAAAGTCAGACCCATTGGGCTCTCAATGTCATGTGTCTAACCAGGAAAGAGGAAATTAGCTGCGATGAATAATCGTGCAAATCTGGTTGACATATGACCACTAATGCGCTCTATCCCCTGGGGTTTAGGCCGGCCTTAAAGAGACACCGCGCTCCCGATGTGTCCGCACACTAATTGAAAGGAGCAGGGAGTAAGAAGGTGACCAGATTTCAGGCACTCGCTGTGGCACAAGGACAGGACCTTTTGTTGTGTGAACAATCAAATGGGAACATATGATGCAAGTCGGGAACTCGGCCAGTCGGGAGGAATGGCTGTCAAGTTAGGCGCCGGAGTGTCCTGCGTTTTTCTGTCAATCTGAACCACTCCTGTTTGGGTTTATCTTACTCTGTGACTCAGTAACGTGCCCCACCCACCTTTGTTTAAGTGAAACAAGTGAATGTGTGTGTGGGGATGGGGGGGGGGGGGGGGGGACAGAATTTTCACCCTAAAACATCACATGGTCATCCCTGTTACGCTCATAAACCAAGAGTATACGGTTCGAACATTGTAGGGATTGGAAATGAAATAATCATATAAATCAAACTCAGAAAACCGAAATATATTCCATGTGTGTCTTTTGTCATTCTCCAAAGGGTTTTGGTGATTGCATTTAAAACCTTCTGGAAATCTGCAATCGGTAATTATCATGCAAAAGCATACACACTCAATGTTGACACAGCCATTCCAGTTGTTGTCATAAAACATGCTTTAATTAGCCTTAATTAAAACTTGGATAATTGTTCGGGGGATGCTGAGAGGCCCATGAATGTTGTCAATATCACTTCCTTATTTAGTCAGTAAATAATTATGATAATCATGATCATAATTAACCAGACTACTTAAGAAGCAAAGTTGACCTTCTCTTATAAAACCAATTAAGTTAAGAGTTCATCTTCCATTTGAAAGAAGATCACTGAAAAAGATATTGAATGCAGCCATCCAGTACTCTGAAAACCTGGTCCATTGTTTTTACCTGAATATTTGATCCATGTCTGTTTCCATCTCATCAGTGTAGAAACCTTTGGACAACTTTAACCTATTTTTACTTTGATTGGGGTATCTCAAGTGGCTTATGTAAGGAGGAATATTGCATTTAATAAAAATAAAGAAACAGTCATTCATCTTAGGCCTGGAAGGGAGAGATAAGTGAAAATTCCTGTCCTTGCCTTGACCCTGTGTCACATGACACCTCCACATGTAGGGGTCGCTCAGTTTTCTGACAAACGGGAAATGATGGCAAACCTTGGAATACTCAGAGCCCATCTAACGTGTGAGCAGAATGAGTAATTATGCTCTGCCACCCTTCCAGCCCAGCTCTGTCCGGTTCTGCAGCCCCCCGCCCCCCCTGCCCCCCTTCCCCCATCCTCCAACCTGGAGCAATAATACAAAGGGCATGTGCAAAGCGTGGTGACATTTATCCAGGTCGCATAGCTTTGTGATAAAGAAGATCACATGTATGAATAATGATGCCTGGACAGGAAGCTCTTTCTTTTTGCATTTCAATGGACACCTGCCAGTCTTTGCCATCCTGCCCTCCCCCACACTCTTCAGCAGATAAATCAGTCCGGTTTTTGGAATAGCAGTTATGCTAAGCGTATTTACAAGGTTTCAGTTTGGTGGAGACGATCCTCAGAAAGAACGGTCTCCCTGCGGCATGACGCTCATTTTCCGTCACTTGTGGTTGCTTTGACATTCTTGGCTAATGGACTCAGGACCCAGTTCGACAGCGTGCTGCGAAACACTGGCTGCATTTGTCTTCTGAAGTCCTACCCTGTTCTTCTGGCGCCACACCACTGGAGACAACAGACAACAGAGTGAATGTCCTCCCGTTTCTTCAAATGCTGGGCTTCATAGTCCCCCCCCCCCACGTTGAGAAATTATAGAGTGTGTGAAGTAAACACATCTCTCTTTTTTCCCCCTCTTTCTCTCTCCCTCCTTCGCTCTGTCTTTCTCTCTCCCTCTCTCAAATATGTTCCACAGCTTGGCTCCTCAGCCCCAACAAAGTCCTCTTTGAGGCAAGGGTTCACAATACCCTTGAATGTTCTTCCTCGTGTCAGACATCAAATGCGGCTGCCAGCATTATGTGTGCGTAGATATCAGACCTTATGGTGACTGGTCTGCTCACCCTCACTGAATTTGTGGCCCTATTGTTTGACAGGCAACAGATCACCTACCCATGCTGCCTTTAAAGCATTCATTAACAATTAGTGAAGATTTTAACAGTTGATTGATCATTTTCCTGACGCCACCGGAACTCAGTTTGGATCCAGACCACCAACGACCCCCCGAAATTGAGCTTTAAGTTTCAAATTGTTTCGTCCCAGTGCCGTTTTAATCAGAGCTGTTCTACAGAATGTAGATGTCAACCATTGTGCTGCAGGTTCACACTCTCTCTGCCTCTCTAAAACTCTCCCCCACCGTTCTCACCTATCACGTTTTAATTACCTCCTTAAATGTCACCAGGGAGCGTGCTGTTTTATACATTGGATTAAGATCTCATTAACTTGAAATGGATGAAATCCGCTGTCAGCAGCAGAAACTGGAACATGCAGTTAGACTAATGGAGAAGGCCATGAGCTGGCCATTGGCAATATTCTTTACAGCTTCCTCCAAAGTATTCGAGTGCAGAAAGAACCACAAAAGAATGCCAAAAGGGTTACCAGCTGTCAAGTGAGGCGGATTTAAGAATTGACATCTGAATTATTTCGTTACTGTAAACAATGTCAGAAGTTAAACATAATTTAGCAAAACAATCTTGGGAATTCATTTGTGGAAAAACATGCACAATTTAAATAAATACATATTAGGGCTTCAGAGTGTGTCAAGTCAAGAAGGAGTAAGATCTCTTTTCATTAAGAAATGTGTGTTTTCATTGCATTGGATAAATGCCTCTTATTCTTGCCCGTAAGCCATGATGTTAGTACTACTCCATGGTCCCAAAGGTCAATCATTGCCTTGAGACTTCAAACTGGAAGTGCTTCCTGTGACCTCCACACCAGGTAGCTCAACAGAGCTCCTTGCAGAAGAAACAGGGAGCCTGCAGCCATGCATAGTTGACATTTGCTTCCATTCAAATGAGACAGAATACACATCTGAACGACCACGTCTTCAGCCTTGACCGCAACCACGAGGGGTTCAACATGAGCAGAGATGCTCTGCCACCGAAATCTGAGAAAAACCTACAAATGACCAAATGGGTTACCCAAGTAAGGGTTGGCATTTGCTAAACAAATAACAGTTCGTAAGATGACACACTGGCCTTTTTTATCATGTATCTTATGTAAATATTGTCTTTATTTTACATAACAAAGAGTGAAAGTACTATTATCTAAAACTGCAGAATGAATGAGAAAATATGAGAATGAATCCAAGGAATTCATTCAGTTCGTGACGTTAAATGTCGTGAGCCTTGATCCAATCATGATCAAGTATCATATAGGCTGTCAGGCTGCGCTCAAGCGGACTGTCACACCAACACGCACCCCTGTCACAAACAACATTACGCTTCCATTCACACACACACACACACACACATACCAGACACTGTCCACGAAACAGTGATTTTGAGCCCTATGGAATCTAAGAGAGCTCAAGCGCCATCTATTGCCATTCAGGGGTATTAACCACAGATCAGTCCTTGTTACAGGATTTTACAAAACAACAAAGAAAACTTAAGTCGTTTTATTATCTTAATTTCCAGTATAATAGACAGCTTTGTGAAATAAAATTTCACTGCAATATCCTATATTCTGTTTTATTCGAATTTTCCACTTATGTGGCAAGCAGCGCTGCATTAGAGATGAAAAGTTAACAGTCATTTATTGCTTTTTGATAGATTAGAAAATAGTATGTTAACTTAAAGTACACAATTTTACCACAGGTGTTATCATTGACTAAATAATCTAACATTACTTTTAGCATCTGATTTACTGAAGTTGATTTTTAGACAAAAACACATACAGTACACAAAACAACATTGTTTCTGACACCCAGTTCATATGTTGTCAATAAACCGTACCTCTTTCATCTTATGTACACACATGCAAACACAACACAAACATTTTTTTTCCTCTATACCCATATTCTACCTGTGAGCACAGTGAACACTGAATCATCTTTAAGTATTTATCATTGACTCAAACTCATCAATCCTTTGCTTGGTGTTCCCTTTCCGGATCTTTCTATAGGACACTGTCTTGTATTTGGACAATTTTGGACGGTTCTTCTCATTACAAGGCTCTCCAGAAGACTCGGTGCTCTGTGGACTGTGGGCTCGGTACTCCTGGATCCCCCCACATGCTGCCTCCTCCTCTGGCTCCATCAGGTCCTCAGGCTGTTTGCTGCTTGTGCCCTGAACACAGCTCCTTCCAGCTCCTTCCACACTTTTCAGCCCTGCTCCCATTCCAGATCGATTTGGAAGCTTTCCGGTCACTTGCCTGGTATTCTCCATTGGTGTCACTTCCTCCTTCGCTGATGTGGAAACTTCTGATATTTGAGAGAGACAGGACATCGTTTTCCTACGATCATTTTGTAAATACTTATTCCTTCTGCTGTAACCAATTAGAGGCCTTCATTAATTACAGTCTCTTCTTTTGTCTGAGAAACCCTTTGATGGCTGGCGAATTAGGACAATAGTTGGCATGGCACATGGAGAACCAGCTTTATGGAATGTTAATTCGCTTTTAATGATTCAACACCCTAGCCCAATTCCCATATTTGGGTTTAGAAATTATTCATTATTAAACAATAATTATACAATAATTATAATTATTAAACAGACAATTCTTCCTAGTTATATAAGGATCTCCAGTGCATAACCTCATGACTAACTTTAACATCCCACAGTAGGCCTTTTTCAACTGTGAGTCTCACCATTAACATCTGAAACAAAATAGTTTAGTTAAACATCCATGATAAGATGTAACATGGTAGCTTGCACACAGAGCTCTCTATATGGCTGGTTGTTTTTATGTTTCATTCATCAGCATCTGAAAGGAACTTCACAATCGAGCAAAACCAACACGGTGCATGGGAGCCACCTACCTTGTTCTGGTCCACCGTCAGCCTAATTCTCCGTCTGGGTGTCCGCTTCACAAGCAGGTTCAGCTGCAGGGGGAGGCTGGGCGTCTTGCACAGGTGGAATCTCTATACTAGGAGGCGTCTCAAGATCAGCTGGTCGTCCTAGCTGCAGGAGTGTCTCCACGGACACGGTCTCCAAGGGTGGCGTTAGGGGACAGTCAGACACACTCTCTAACCCAGGTGGTGCAGCTGGTGTTTCTAGCTCCGCTGGTATCTCTAGGGAGGGTGTCTCTGATCCGGCTGGTGATAGTAGCCCAGCTTCGACAGTGTGAGTCTGTTGTTGGAGAGGACTGTTCTCTCAGTGTCTCAGTCAGACGTCCTCGCGTGTGTCCAGGGAAGGGGCTCTTTCCTCCCTGAACAAAATTGGCTCTTTCTGGCCATTGTTGGCTCTTGTCTTTGCCCAGTGATGTGACAAAAACCTCCCTTTGCTGATATTTGGCTGCTGTTCCTGCTTTCACTTATTTTGTGGACGAACTGTTGGCAGAACTCTTTAGTTTATTGGTTGGTGCTTTCCTTCTGGGTCATCTTGTCAATGGCTAAAGGTTCTGATGATAATGATGAAAAAGAGGGTATTGAAAGAGGAAAGGTATAGCTCAGCTGTCTGCTTTAGAGAACTGTAGATTTGAGGTTTGTGGGATTCTTCTTTGCTGTCACACCCCCCCCAGCCCCCTCTTCCTCTTCTTCTGGTTCCTCCTCTTGCTTTTTCTTCTCCACAGCGTCTGCTTGTGCTTCAGGGTTCTGTTCGACTGCTTCCTGGGATTTGAGCCCAGGTCATTTATCCTTGTCCCCATCAGAGGGAGAAACTGTTACTTCATCACATCTGATCTCGTCAGAGTACTCTGAGATGTTCCTGGATAGTCCAGGGGTCGACAACATTCTCTATCAAAAGAGCCATTTTAGCCCTTCTCCCAAGAACAAAGAGGTATCTGGAGCCTCAAAGCCATTTGACCCCTAAAAGATAACATTTTACATGTTTAATACACACATATATATATATATATATATATATATATATATATATAAACAAGTATAGTTTGTTGCATTTATTTAACTACAGAAAGAAAACTGGTTATATTTTGTCGTTGGTTATGCCTGTTATTATAAAGAGCAACAATAAACTAACTGCCACAAAACCAGCAGCAGTAGTTAATACACAGTATTCACTCTGATCAGAGCTTTAATTATTCATAATTAATTATTCATTCACAGCTTCCCGCTGAAGTTGGAAAAATATGTTTTTTTAATTATATTTTTTAACCAATTTTTTCATTTTAAATAAAAATGAATATATACCTGTATTTGGGAAATTTCTTAAATTCGAAAAAAAAAATCTGCTACCAGAAGTATTACTCTTTATACCCGGAAATCCTTTCGTTGTGCGACCGGAAATAACGATTTGAACTGGAGTGCCGGAACCATAACACAGCAGCACCAGTTACACGTTGAATTCTAGTCTAGATTTCCAAACAAATACTCCGAGAGCGCAACTGAAAATCCAATATTTCTCTGTTGTAGCTCCTTCCCAGCGTTTTACTTGACGGTCGAGTCTAGAGAACTTCTTGAAAGATTAAATCCCTGCTGATTTCAGCTAGCAGGGCTAGCTTGAAGGTACCTCTGGTTATTCAGCTGCTTCAGTGCTTGTAACCTGCAATGTGTTGGCTGGCACCATTGAATACAATTTAGATAGGATAGCTTGTCCTATATTTCATCATAAATGTGATCTTAAAGTGTCAAATCTTTGACTCGTCTTGCAAGCCAGCTAACCTATAATAAGTCATTCGTAAGCTTAAATCAGGGAACATTGTGATTGTGATTTGGAGTTTTCTCAAGCCTTTTCTTTCCTTCTCTCATAATCTCAGGTGAACCCTGGTGCACCATGGCACACATAACCATCAATCAGTATCTTCAACAGGTATCCAGCCACACTTTAGTATCCCATGGGATGGTTCAAACGCCTTTAGCCATTACAATAAACACCTAGTTCTTTTGCCGTCGCATGCTTTTACCATATTCCATGGTAATATATTCATAGGTTAATATAAATCCATACACCTTGTCTCCTGTTTTCCAGATTTACGAGGCCATTGATAATCGTGAGGGCTCCTTCTGCGCGGAGTTGCTGTCGTTCAAACATCCTCACGTCGCTAACCCTCGTCTCCAGGTGAGCGACGGGTAACAGCTGGAACCTCCCGGTTAGACCCGCCCCTTCTGTCCTTTAGCACGCACGGTGTGTGCTTATAGCAGCTCCCAGACCTCCCCTCTCATCCTTGAATCCGGTGCCTGTGTCTGTACTGCAGCTGTCCAGTCCGGAAGAGAAGTGTCAGCAGGTCCTGGAGCCTCCGTATGATGAGATGATGGCAGCTCACCTGAGGTAGGAGCAACAGGAGACCTATTTAGAGCGCTTTTGGAATTCATTGCTTTATAGCAGAGGTGTCCAATCCTGGTCCTCGAGGGCTGCTGTCCTGAAGGTTTTAGATGTTTCCCTGCTTTATAGGCAATGCGCTCTCTTGTAGGTTCTCATGAGGTATTTTGTCTCTGTGTCGTTTGGTTTTCAGGTGCACGTTTGCCGTTGCTAACCATGACTTTGTCGAGGCCTACAAGCTACAGACTCTGGTGGTGCAATATCCTTTTTAAGCGAAGCCGAACGACGCAACACACTCGCTCACTACGTTCGGTCACACATTTCCCCTGCTCCGTCTAATCCTTAACTTCCTACGTCCTTCTTGAAAGCGTTCCAGTCTCACAAGGAAGAGAACTGGTAAGCCTGTTCCCAACAGAAAACTTGACTGGCATGCAAACATGTTGCAATACGTATTTTCCACTAAAGAAACTTGAAGAGGCTAGCGTGGTCCAGTCTATGGAATAACAGCGTTTGTGTTGCTTCCAGGGCCCTTCCAGTAATGTTTGTGGTTGCGCTGGATCTGCGGATATTTGCCAACAATGTAAGTGACGCTAACGCATTACAAATATCTGTTTTAAGCTTCACTCATACCTATCTGATGGCCTAGGCCATTGTGATGTTGTTCACAGAGAGTTTGAAGCTGTGTGTGTGTGTGTGTGTGTGTGTGTGTGTGTGTGTGTGTGTGTGTGTGTGTGTGTGTGTGTGTGTGTGTGTGTGTGTGTGTGTTCAGGCAGAGCAGCAGCTGCTGAAGAAGGGAAAGGGCAAGGTGGGAGACATGCTGGAGAAAGCTGCAGAGCTGCTTATGAGCTGCTTCCGAGTGTGTGCCAGTGACAAGTAAGCACACACACACACACACAGCATTGCATTTCAGGAGACACACACTCCAGAAAAGGCTGCTCACACAGCAACATCTTTATAGCCATACACACACGAGCACGGTGGGAGTGTTGAGTTGTGACGGTGTGTTGCGTGGTTTGCAGTCGGGCCAGCATAGACGACTCCAAGAAGTGGGGGATGTTGTTTCTCATCAATCAGCTGTTCAAGATCTACTTCAAGGTAACATGTCAGTTCATGACAGGATTCAAATCAAAACAGACCTGAATCTCAGTCTCTACATGATAAGAAAATCGCTTGTTCAAAAGAACTAGTCCATCGTTATTTGTAACCAAAGCTGTCTTCTTTTTCATGTGTTGTTGACGTGTTGTTCGTGTGGACGCCCAGATCAACAAGCTGCACCTGTGCAAGCCTCTCATCCGAGCCATAGACAGCTCCAACCTCAAGGATGAATACACCATGGCCCAGAGGGTCACCTACAAATACTACGTGGGCCGCAAGGCCATGTTCGACAGCGACTACAATCCAGGCAGGCCCCCCCCCCCCCCCCCCCGCTTGTTTCCGCTTGTTGATCCTGATCACGTAATGGACTGCTCATCTGTTGACCTCCGTCATAGTGATCTCTCCCTCTCTTCCCCCCCATTCCAGCGGAGGAGTACCTGTCCTTCTCCTTCCAGCACTGCCACCGCTCCAGCCAAAAGAACAAGCGCATGATCCTCATCTACCTGCTGCCTGTTAAGATGCTGCTGGTGAGCCTCCTCCATGCAGACCTGCTGCTCCCTGGCACAAGCTGTGTGGAAACGTTAGGTCACTTCAGACCAGGCTAGACTGTAGAGCAGGGGTGCCCAATCCTGGTCCTCGAGGAGCCCCTATCCTGAGAGTTTTAGATGTTTCTCTGCTCCAGCACACCTGATTCTAATGAAAGATCATTACGAGGCTTCCGCAGAGCCTGATAACGACCATTAGAATCAGGTGTGCTGGAGCAGGGAAACACTTAAAACTTTCAGGTTCTCGAGGACCAGGATTGGACACCCCTGCTGTAGAGGATCTGCATGCAAGACTAGACAGGGAGTCAGGTGGGCCAAGCGGTTAAGGCATTGGGCTAGCGATCGCGAGTTCGATTTCCGGGTGTGGCAACATGACGTTGTGTCCTTGGGCAAGGCACTTCACCCTACTTGCCTCAGGGGGGGGAATGTCTCTGTAGTTGCTGTAAGTCGCCCCTGGATGAGAACATCTGATTGGATGAGATGTTGTTGGTGTTTGTTTTTGCAGGGTCACATGCCGACCCACCAGCTGCTCAGGAAGTACGACCTCATGCAGTTCTCTGACGTCACCAAAGCTGTGAGGTGAGGGTCTTCCTGCAGGCACGCTCTCCCCCTGCCTTCAGCTCCATCACCACTCTTATCAGTCCCTCAATATCCTTCACCTGCCCCCTCCCTCTTTCTTTCACCACCTCCAATCCCCCCTCCCTGTCTTCCCCCCCCCACATTTGTCCGCCAAATCATTTGGAAATTCTTATCGGTTTGAATCGACCACGCTCTGTCTTTCCAGCTGTCGGCCATATTGCGATAGCTTCTTGATGAAATGTCAAATCCAGTAAAGCTGCCCCTTCCTTTCAGTGAGGGGAATCTGCTGCTGTTGAACGAAGCCCTGGCCAAACACGAGACCTTCTTCATCCGCTGCGGCATCTTCCTCATCCTGGAGAAGCTGAAGGTCATCACTTACCGGAACCTCTTCAAGAAAGTGTGAGTCTTAGCAGACAGTACAGAGCAATCAGTGCAAGGACAAATTCAAACACAGTTTTTATCCAAATGCAATAGTCACTGTGAGTGCTGCCCAAAAATTATGTGCACAATGTATTATGTGATGGATGCGGGTGTATGTTATTTTATATATCTTCTTTTAGCATATTTAGTATTTATTTGTGATATTTTTGCATATGTTTCATCTTATTTCTTTTTGTACATTGTAATGTCTCAGGTATATTTTTTCTAGTTAATTCAACACTTATTAGTCATTTTAGCACTAGGATTTTCTTTGATGTTGCACTGACTGGAAGCACTTTCAATCTTGTTGTACCTGTGACAATGACAATAAAGATCTTTTCTATTCTATCATGTTGGTTCTCTTGCATTAAGGTACCACCTCCTGAAGACTCACCAGCTGCCTCTGGATGCATTCCTGGTGGCCCTGAAGATGATGCAGGTGGAAGATGTGGACATAGACGAGGTGCAGTGCATGCTGGCCAACCTCATCTGCTTGGTAAGACCCACACATCACATCTCATCACATTCACTTAGACACACGGCAAGACGTTCAACCCATGCTTCCGTCTACCAGGGTCACATCAAAGGTTACATCTCCCACCAGCACCAGAAACTGGTGGTGAGCAAGCAGAACCCCTTCCCCCCGATATCCTCCACCTCCTAACGCTCCGATGTTTCCTTCTTCAGTCATGTGTATTGGTGTTTTTTACTGTAAATGTTGAATAAAAAGTGATATTGTTTGTATTTGGCGTGTTGTGAGTTGTAAGAGGCTAAGTTGGATGAACAGGACAGGAAAGTCATTCACAGTACTATGTTTATTTAGATCATTTCACACTGCAAGAAGTGTAGCACATATTAAACATTATTTTTTTGTTGTTGTTTTAACGTACCAATTTGCTGCAAAAAAAGGTTAAACGTTCCTCTTTGGGGTATAACAAGTCCGTGGTAAGAAGTCAGTGTTAGTAGCTTCGACGTCTCCTTCAAGGTTGAGGATAAACAGCGACTTGTGTCGTCACCGCTGCTTCAGAAAGCTTTAGATGTTCTTCGATCCACGGCAGGTAACGAGACAACTTGGTGAACACGACGCCTTGCTGGCAGTCATGTGACATGGTCGAGAGCAGTATGCCAGTCAGAAACACGGTGGCCCCTTCGACAGACGCCACCGGGGCTCCAGGCATTAGCTTACAGACTGGAGGTAAAGCAGCTTTCACTTCCTGTTCTGTTCTGTTGAAGCCGCTTCGTCCATCTCGTCCCTTAATGCTCTTGAACCTGCCGTGGCCATGTTGGTCTTCCAGATTCTTCATGCAGAACATCTTGTTGCTCAGCGAGTGGGAGAGGTTCAGCTTGGAGTTGCAGTCCTCAAGGTTGAGGTAGGCGAGGCGGGGAGGGGCCAGAGGGTCCTTGTCCTGCCCCCCAGTCACGCCCTCTTTCCCGTCACTCATCAGGATGGTTTCGCTGAAGTCCTTGGTGGGCAGGCATACTTTGAAGTGGGTGGGGCCAAAGGGAATGGGCTGGCTGAGTCTCAGAAGGGCAAGGTCATCCCCAGGAAGCCCGTTCTTATAGCGGCTGTGAACGTAGATTTTGTGGATGGGGATCCTCATATCAGTGGCGTTGTTACCTAGGAGGTGGATCAAGAAGATCCGTCAGTATGATCCATCAGCGGGATCCACTTCAGGTGAGCTGACATGTGTTCTAGTGAGGGCTGATGCTCACCTGCCGCGACGTAGAGCCTCTTGCCCTTTTTGAGGCACTGTGCTGAGGTGAGGACCGAGTGAGGTTCAAGAATCACCCCGCCACACTGCTCTTCACCTGCCATGGTCCGCAGGGAGACCTGCCCATCAACAAATCACAAACTGGAATGTAAGGACGAGAATGTTGTGAACTGAGTCAACTTCTTAATCTGTATTTGTGTGCATTTACATTTAGTAGACGTGCTTATCCAGAGTGACTTACAGGGACCTTCTGATTACTAGGCCGAGTATGTAAGCCTGAGTGTGCTGACCACTTGGCTACCTCAGTGACATGGTAGAATATCAGCTTCATTACCATTCGACCTAAAAGATAGACAGAATGACTTACTTGCCATGGACAGTGGCCATCTGGACAGATGTGATTGGCTGCTTCAAGTTCCTTGTTCCTCTCGGCCTTTTTCAAGGAGACAATTCCACAGGGGTGTGTGTCTGAGGGAACAGGTGTGAGTCTGGGATTGGGTGCACTGTCTGAATTCGTTTCATTTCACACGCAATGGGACAGAAAGGCAAAGGCTCGAGAGAAAGGCAAAATTTGCTGTTTCACCTTCAGGTACGCAGCTTCTGCCATCGCTTTGAAGCTTGTATCCCCCCACACAGGAGCAGTGGTACGTTCCCCATTTGACCGTGCAGAAGTGCTGGCAAGCTGAGGGCCCTCGTGTGGGACACTGAGACATATCTGCAGCGTGTCACACGCACACACAAAGACATGGTTCCAAGACCAAACACTGTCTACACACACATAAACATTAGCAGGGGGCGCCATGATAGTGAACCAAACCAGTACACGATATTGTGATACCATCACGTACCATGCCGGGATACACACTGTACTTGGACAATCATCGCCATCCTCCCCGGTACCATAACCGTTGTTCAGCATGAATAATAATATTACCTCATTTAGCAGATGCTTTTATCTAAAGCGACTTACAGTAAGTACACGGGCAATCCCCCTGAGGCAAGTAGGGTGAAGTGCCTTGCCCAAGGACACAACATCACATAGCCACAGACGGGGTTTGAACTCACAACCTTCCAATCATGAGGCCAACACCCGCTGAGCCACCTGACTCCACGAAGGCACTAAGCATGTATTTACCATTCTCACAGTTGGGTCCCAGGAAGAGTTCCGAACAGTTACAGGTGTACCCTCCGATTTGATCGGTGCAGCGGCCGTCGTTCAGGCAGGGGTTGGGTTTGCACTGGTCCCCGTCTGAAGAGGGGCGGATGGTGGTGGGAAACAGGGAAAGAGAGGAAGGACAGTCTTGAAGAGGAGATGGATGGACCACAACCCGTGTGTGTCTGTTTTTGTTATAACTCACCGAAATAAACATTCCAGAAAGCCTCCTGGTGCAGGGCAGAGAGGAACAAGACAAGGAGGTAAAAACTACGAAACCACAGTATGACTTGAACTTGTACTGAAACAGCACTCATGAGAGTGGTTGCGTTCTATCACAGGGGTGGGGAACCCTGGTCCTCGAGAGCCATAGTCCTGAGGGTTTTTGATGTTTCCCTTTTCTAGCACACCTGATTCTAATGAAGGGTCATTATCAAGCTCTGTGGAAGCCTCTTAATTAGAATCAGGTGTGCTGGAGCAGGGAATCATCTAGAACCTTCAGGACTGTGGCTCTGGAGGACCAGGGTTCCCTACCCCTGTGTCTATCACGTCACTGATCACAACGGTTTGATTTTGGGTTTTTACAGTTTTGTGAGTGTCCTCAAAGAATTCGCGGGCCTCTTCATAGTCGCAGCGTTCCTCGTAACACTCCCTCTCAAGGTTCCCCTGCAGGATCTCCTCGATGAGAAAGGCGTTAGCACGCTTGGGCCGTAGGAAGATTGAGTTGGCGTGAGATGGGGTGCTGAACACTGATAGACAGAAGCGCACAGGGAGAAAGCAGGAAGGGGAACGAGTTCACGAGATTTTAATCTCCCCAGTTTGAGACCTAATTTCAGTTTTGTGAACGAATGGTTCCAGTGCTTAAGGACTCAAATGGTCCCTGAGAGATTCCAGTCGTTAATATCATGACTATAACAAAAACACAGTTACTAAACGGTTGCTATTCATTGGGACTATGACTAGGTAGGCTACCCTGCACATTTCTTTCCACATGCTTACCTCCGATGTTGCTTTGGACCGGCAGGAAGTTGTTCAGAAGAGAGAAGCAGAGAAAGTAGCATTGCCACGACCCCATGACGCTCCACATGAATGTTCCAGCAACCCTCCAATATAGCTAAGGTCCTCTTTGTAGCCTCCCCTCTCTTTCCTTCACCCTCTCTCTCACTCTCTCACTCTCTCTCTCACACACACACACACACACTCTCTCGTCTGTGGTAGACTGTTAAATATGTGTACTTATTGTCTTTATTTTTCGTTCACGTTTGCATTGTTGAGTGTCCCTCACTTCCTTTCTTCTGTCAGTCTCCACTGTGCATTGCTTCATTCTCTAAACTTCACCATCATGCAGTAGGACCCAATGATGAAGACTAAACTGGTTGTCAGTGTCTTTCAGTTAAATTTGGACATACTAGCGAGGAAGTCGTGTTTGGTAAAAGACCAGAAAACTTCCCAAGTTCAAAGGTTTGCTTGCACACGCATCAATTGCTGCTCCCAGCAGGGATGCTGGAGGTGTGTTTGTTCAAGTCTGTGTGTCTATGTTTGCCTGTTGACAGGGTAGAGTCCACTATGAGACATTACACACACCCACACACACTCACACTGTAACGTTGTGTTTGTGAAGCTTTAGCACTATTGTTAGGGGCATTCATTCAGTCCCTTTCAGCTTTAAGATGACTGAACTGTTGGTAGCAATAACAAAGTTACATTTCGTAGTTGATGCATTTATTTTGAATATTGCAAGATAGAATGTGTAATAATCCCTTATTCTGACTAAATGTAGCATCATTTGAATATCAAGCTGGTGTAAAGTATTGCACAGCTATTTCAGTACATTAGTACATTGAACTGCAAAGAAAGTAAGCTGACACAGTATATATTATTAGGTTTTCCAACACACAAACTAGTCTCCGAAAGCAGAAACAGTGTATTTCATCTCTAAAAAGCCTGTTCATCGGCCATTCTCTTTTTCGCTCCTATACACAGAATGTCAAACTTATACCCAAAGAGTGACAGGCTTTGCGCTTCTCTTTATCCGCTTCTCTTCGTTCTTGTCTTTCGGGAGGAACCTGGCCATGACGTCACGGATCCAGCCGATGTACTTGGACACCTGCGTGTAAACGCCGTACTTGCCTTCGCGGGCGCAGCCTTCTCCCCAGCTCACCACGCCCGTTACGAACCAAGTGTCCCTGTAGCGAGTGACGTGAGGTCCACCGCTGTCCCCTTGGCACGCATCCTTGGCTAGCGTGTCGTAGCCTGCGCAGAACATGCGCTTGGAGATTTTCTGCGTGCTGGACTCCATGCAGACGGCTCGCGGAACGTACGGGACGTTGAGCCGGAGGAGGACGGTGGAGGGCTGCTTGTTCTCCCCGACGCGACCGAATCCGCTGACGAGGCCATCGGGTTGACGCATCAGGACGTTCTCTGCAAAGTCTAGCTCTGGAAGGCAGGCGGGCAGGATGTAGTCGCTGAACTTGATCGGCTTCTGTAGTTTGATGAGGGATATATCGTTGTGGAAGGTGTCCGATATGTAGTTCCTGTGGACGAGCACCTGATCCACTAAGTGTTTGGCTTCGTGACCCTCGTGCACCTTTGTGTCAAACTCGCCTGCGGGGGGGAAGTCAATTGGATTAGCTTTGATCTAAGATTCAATCAGCCTCAAGACCGTTCGGTTCAACACGACCAAGGAAAGGTTCTTCTAACCTACCCAGGACAACGTAAAAGCTACGCGTCTGGTTCATGCAGTGAGCTGCTGACAAGATGAAGTACTCGTTCAGGATGGTTCCTCCGCAGAATCCGAAGTCGTCTTGGTTTATCAGCAAAGCCTGGATGGAGCAACACAGACATGAAACATTTCTCAACTTCACAGCAAACGCCTACTTCTCACAAAGAATCTTCAAAAACGATAACGCAGCATCCATTAGCGGAAAACAACATAATGGTCTACGTTGGTATGGTAATTGTCAGTATGGCGATCTCACTGGAAACCATCGCCTTGTATTGTTGGCCGTTGACTACACACACAAGACCGCTTACCTGCCAGGGACACTGTCCTGGCGGACATTCCTCTCCGTTAACGATCCGTGTTTCTACACCGACATCAGGAATGATGGTCTCCTCCTGCACCGGCTCCAAGAGGTCTGTGTAAAGATCTTCCAGTAATCTCTGGTGGACATTGATCTGATGATCTGTGTCTTGAACTTGGTTTGTGTGTGAGGTGGTGTTGGTGTTGGTATCGGTGGTGTTGGCTGTGGTGGCGTTGACATCGGTGGTGTTGGCTGTGGTGGCGTTGGTGACGGTCGAGGTGGCGTTGCCTTGCGGCTGGTAGATGAAGATGCTCCGGGTTTTGGAAGCTTTTATCACACCGCATTTGAACGGGTCTTAAGGACAAAAGGACGACAACGTTGTTGGGTTTCAGTACAAATATGTTGGGTGGATAATCACAACTGGCAGTCGCTACAGTTCTTTATCTTCCAATCTCCCCTTCCCTCTCTCTCTCTTTTTCTCTATCTCTCTTTCTCTCTCTCACTTTCTCTCTCTTTCTCTCTTTCTTTCTTTCTCTCTCACTTTCTCTCCCTCCCTCTCTCTCTCCCTCTCTCTCTCTCTCACTCTCTCTCTCTCTCCCTCTCTTGCTCTCTTTCTCTCTCTTTCTTTCTCTCTCTCCCTTTCTCTCCCTCTCTTTCTCTCTCTCTCTCACTCTCTCTCTCCCTCTCTTGCTCTCTTTCTCTCTTTCTTTCTTTCTTTCTTTCTCTCTCTCTCTTTCTTTCTCTCTCTCTCTCTCTCTCACTCTCTCTCTCTCCCTCTCTTGCTCTCTTTCTCTCTTTCTTTCTCTCTCTCTCTCTTTCTTTCTCTCTCTCTCTCTCTCTCTCTCTCTGTCTCCATTATTGTCTCTACTTTCTCACCATTGGAGATGCAGGACTTGTCGTCTGTGTCCAGGAAGTAACCGTCTGCGCAGCTGCACTCCACGTTTCCTCTCTTCACCTGGCAGAAGTGTTCGCAGCCCCCATTCTGATTCTCACACAGCTCAGGGATCACTGCAGGAAAGAGAGAGGACGCCATCCCATAATGAACCACGCTCAAACACTTTCTCTGTGCTAGAGCATCGTGCCTGCTGTAGGTAGGTGAATGGACATCGAAAATCATATTAATACTGTGAAAATGTGTGTTATAGTTCACTATAGGTCATAGAAGTTCAGGGAATGTTGGCCCAAAGCGTTAAGGACCTAAGCTGTAGTGTTTGAAAAGATCCCAGGGCTAAGATGTATGGATGATACGATACGTACCGATCTCACAGTTGTAGCCCCTGAATTCTGGCTTGCAGTAACACGTGTACTTCGCTATCCCGTCCATACACACGCCACCATTAGCACATGGGATGGACTCACACGCGTCCCCATCTGTGAATGACCAAAGCCCCACTGACTACTACCAAGACATGTTTAGGGTGACATGGAGGGAGGTGTTTACCTCACGCTTCAATTTTTTAATATATCCCCCCCCCCCCCCCCCCCCCCAAGAGCTACATCTTCAGAACAGTGACAAGTGACTTTGTAACAAGTGACTTTGTAACTTACCAAAATATTTGTTCCAGAACTCTTTCTACAAGAAAACAAAGAACAACTGTGTTGACATCATCAGTGATATTTTGTTACAGTAAAAATACATTGACAAAGAAAAATGTCAAGCTGTCAAACACAAAGTGCAAGAGAGAAATTGGAAAAAGGTTTATAGACCATGAGTGAGAAAGCGAGAGGGATGGAAGTGCTTATTAGACATATACATAGATCGATATGTATCTGGGAGGATTGTTGGAGAAAAGGTGAATGACTGTCGTGTGTGTGTGTGTGTGTGTGTGTGTAAATGGTTAGGTCTCGACATACCGTTTTCACATCATCTTCAAATATTTCCCTGGCTTCCTCGTAGTCACAGTGCTCCTCCAGACACTCCCTCTCCATGTTACCCTTCCGCACTTCCTCCCACATACTGTTGGCTCTTTTGTGACGCATCAGCACCTGGCTGGCATCATCGATGGAGAGAAATACTGGGAGGAAGGGTGGGGGGGTTGGGGGGCACACTTTCATCATCATGATCCTAATCAGTCATCCTCACCATCCTCAAAGTCAAGTTACTTTGCTGCTGGTCTTATCCCAACAGCCACGAACAACAACAAAGACCTTCATCGTGAAGAACCGTGAACTATTGTCCCACCAAGTCACCGTCTATGTAACCCCCTCCATATAAGGTAACACCTTTCAGTAAACACATTAGCACCTTCCTCCCATCTTCATCAGTGACATCAACCACAACAACTGAGGCAGGAAGAAGACAGATATGACACCCAGTGTGTAACACCAGATGTACTTTTGACGTTACTTTAAACAAATGTTTCATCAACGGTTTGAGACGGTAGGGTGACTGAACGTACCCTCAGAGGTAACCCGGTGTAGAAGGAGCAGAAAGAAACAAGCCTGGGACAGCCGCAACATGGCCGATTATCTCGAAGAGGCGCCTCTCTGGACTTCCACAGTACAGTGCTGCAGAGAGAAACAGGAGCTATGGCACGAGAGGGAGGGAGGATGGGTGGGAACGAGGGAGGGAGGGAGGGAGAACAAGCCCAGGAGAGAAAGCTTCTGTCTATGGGAGGAGGATATGAGGGATAGGGAGGATCAAGAAGGATAAGAAAATGGAAAGAGTAGCAGTAGTCAGAGAGGGAGAGAGGCCTTGAATAGACGGCGGGTGGAAGGAGGGAGAGACGGGGAGGGGAAATGGTTTAGTGAAGGAAGGGACAGAGTTGCACAGGGAGAAGCACTTCAAGTGAAAGCAAGCAAGGTGGAGGAGAAGAGAAAGAGAGAGCAGTTTGTAGTTCTGACTCACGGTATAACTCAAGATATCTTCAAAACCTTTCCGCTTTTTAAACGGCCAAACAAACAGATAACATCCTTGTCCTGTCCGCTAAACAGCCATGTTCCCGTCTTGTATGACGAGCCAATTGGAAACTAGTTTTTTTAGCCAATAGAAGGAGATTTCGCAAGGTGCAGAAAGTCACAGGGGCCATGTAAGCGCTCAGAACACCGAATCATTGAGCCAATATTTGCCTGGTGGGAGCTGTGGCCTATCAGCATTGTTGTCAACAACACAGCTGATTTCTTGTTCAGCTTAAAAAACACAAGGAAACATATGAAGATGTAGGTGTACATCGATACATGAGTATTTACAGAAGGAAAGAAAAAAACGTAGTACGCATCTGATGTAATGACAACATCTGCACTGAACATGACTGATTTATTTATGAAATTCTGGAAAAAGAACATTTATGTCGAACTGAGTTCTATCTAGAATATAATAGAAACTCGACAGCGTATAATAAAGAAAAGATAATGCAAGTTCAATGGATATCTTTTTGTAAACCAATGGAATCACAGTAGAGTTCCAGTAGTACTAATCAACATTCAACAGCACAAAACAGTGTGGAGGCACACAAGAAAAGTTAAACCAGTTGTTGTTCTGGAATATGAGGCGACATCATCGGTGCTTCTGTTGTTCTTTGAAGTTCCTGGACTCCGATGACCATGAGCTCTTTCTGCTTTTCATTGGTCACACCCACAATAGGAGAGGATTTCATCGTTGCCTCGATCCATTCCAGGAAGTTGACTACGTTGGTGTAGACCCCATAGTACCCTGGCTGAGGGCAGCCCCTCCCCCATCCAGCCACGCCCATCAGGAAGTGGGTGTTCCCATACTGGGTGACCAGGGGACTCCCATCATCTCCCCTGCAGGATTCTAGGTTCACTTGCATGTAGCCAGCACACAACATGTTGCTCGTGAAGTTGAACCCGCTCTTGACAGTGCACTCGGCGTTGGGCAAAATAGGCACGGCTAGCTTACGAAGGAAGGATGAAGAAGGGGCCTGAGGTGGGTTGCCAGGTTGGGCGGTTTGTGTGTTTCCCCCAACCGTGCGCTTACCCCAACCGCTGACGGTGTGGAAGCGAACAGCAGCCAGTTCACTCTTGGCAAAGGACCGCTGCGGCAGACAGACGGGTACAGAGTGGGCGTCGAGGGACACGGACTGGTTCAGTCGCAGCAGGGCGATGTCGCTGTCACCTGTCGCCGGGTCGTAAAGCTGGTGGGGGATCACCGTGGCGACGGGCAGCCTCTGCTCAGTGCCCTCCTCCTCATCCAAGTTGTGTTCCCCTGGCAACACAGACGGCATTTACATCGACTACTCCAGGGTTATTCTCAGAGCATGTTGTAGATACCTGTTATCAATGGGATTATTTAACGAGCATTGGATGACTGAAACCTTCCACAACGACACACACACAGATGGAGAGAGAGAGCACAGTACCAGCCACCACCATCATATCCTTGGGGTCCTTCATGTGGACACAGTGGGCAGCGGTGATGACCCAGTCTGGGTGGACTAGGACCCCCCCACAATGACTGAGCCCTTCCAGTTCCAGAAGAATCTGTAGAAAATCATTCCAGTGAGAGACTTCTACAAACAACATCTACCTGATGTGAAGTCTAAATATGATGGATATTATATTTACTGTATTGTTTACCTGCCAAGGGCATTGTCCTTTAGGACATTGGGATGATCCAACCAGTCTCACTTGTGGTTCTGTAGTTTGATTCCCAGGTTTAGGAATTCTACCACATGGGAACTGGACTGTGATTGGAAAGGAGAGAGACAGAGAGATAATTTAGAAAGATGCATACGACACTATGACCATGACTCGCCATTCATCAAGTCAGGACGTCTTTTTGTAAAGAACGTGGAGACAAGAGGCGGGAAAGTTCCAGACCTCCGGAGGCAAACCTTGAGCAACACATTCTCTTCCGTCTTCACCCAGGGCATGACCAGAGGCACAGGAACACACATGCTGTTGGCCTGAACCATCGCAGAAGTGTTCGCAACCTCCATTCTGATAAAGGCACTTCAGAGAGTCCTCAAACACTGTGGAGAAGTGTGAAGGCTTGCTGTAACTTGAAACTAAATTCTTCTGACATTAGATGTTTTTCTCTTCTTTTTTTTTTACCTGTTTGACAGTATTTCCCCTCAAATCCCTCTGGACATTGGCAGGTGTAGGTGTCAGCCATGTAAATACACACCCCATTATTGAGGCATGGATTGGTCAGGCAAGGGTCACGTCCTAGAATGAATCAGTGAGAAGGTTAGCGTCACTTGGTCAGGGCATTGTGGCAAATGTTTCTTAAATAAATAAGCTTGTAAATCTCTTTGAGTCTCAAACTTAGTGAATTTCAATAGAAAACAATTAAAATAAATCTTTGCTTACGTTCATAGGTCAACCAAAATTGTTTCTGAAACAACAAAATGACACGTTAATATGCGTTCACCGGAGGTTGCGCTGTAATAAATTGTATATAAGATTATTGTACATCATAAATTATATACAAGATAACCTACTGTTTTGCCATCGTCCTCAAAAACCTCACGGGCCTCTTCGTAATCACATAATTCTTCGATACATTCCCTCTCGAGGTTGCCTTTTTTTAATTCCTCAAGGAAGCCTGAATTGGCTCGTTTATGTCTTTGAAATAACAAATGCGCATCCTCCCGTTCGAGGAATACTTTAAAAGTCCAAAAAACATCGATAGTCAATTTAATTGTAGCTCTGATGTCATCCAAACTCTATTCAATTTTAACCATTGCTTCTTTATATACTTACCAGCAGCATAAACGACGCTTGAAAACAGCCAAAACGCACTTAAAGCTTTAATCAACATTGTTACAGCCAGGGACGTTTCTAGGATTGAAAGAAAGGGGGGGCTTAGCCCCTGGCATTTTCTGTCGACGGGGGGGGGGGGGGGGGGGGGGGGTAGTCGTACCGCAGACCGATGTGAGCCAGCCAGCGATTCCCAAAGACATCCCTTTTTCACTAGTTTTTCGAACTTGTGGGTCACATTTTTGACGCTCAAGTGACCGACATTTACCGGTAATTTTTCGAAATAAAATATTGTTATTAATTATCGTGTTTCTTCGGCGGCCCGATAATAATCCCGATAATTATTTAGGGGGGCTGAAGAACATTTAGGGGGGGCTTCAGCCCCCCTAAAACAGGGCTAACGACGCCCATGGTTACAGCCCAATCGATGATCAAGAATGCTCCGTGTCTACACAGGTTCGAACAGGTCAGTGTCAAATATTCACGCCCACTCCCAGAGGGTCAATAGTCATGTGATAAGACATGCTTTGAGTGTTGAGAGTCGTTCTATTATAAAGTGGGGCTTATCACACTCAAGTACATGTCTTTAGGCTACCTATAGTCTACTGTTGTAAAACATTTACTCTGAATGGTGATTATACCCCAGTTCAAAGGAAATGAACTTCATTCAGTTTATTGGATGTTTATTCAGGTGGAGTTGAAATGTGGGTCATTACAGTTTCACACAAGCCCAAGGGAAAGGTAAATGATTTATTATTATTTTTAGAATAAGATCACAACTTACGGTTGAAGCATCATTGTCAGTATAAATAATCACAACTTTTGTATCATTTCATGTTGCTTCCGGAGTTTTCTCCGGCTGCACTGTTGCTGTGACATTGTGGATCCATTCGAGGTAGTTGGACACTCTGGTGTAAATCCCATAATTCCCTGGCCGGGCACACCCCTTGCCCCAGCTGACGATCCCTAACAGGAACATAGTCTTCCTGTAGCGGGTGACCAGCGGACCTCCACTGTCCCCCTTACAGGAGTCCCCTTTGCTGTTGACGTAGCCGGCGCAAAACATGTTCTTGGTCAACGTCACTCCGCTGTTCTCCACACACTCCTGGGTGCGCAGGCGGGGCACGTCGAGCCTGCGGAGGACGTTGGAGACGGGGCCGTTCTCTCCCACCCTGCCCCAGCCGCTCACCGTGTGCATGCTGACGGCCCAGAGTTCGCGCTCCGCCAGGGAGCGAGTGGGCAGGCACACCGGCACGGCGTAGGGGGTGAAGACGATGGGCTCGGCGAGCCGCAGCAGGGCGATATCGCTGTCCGCTGTCACATGGACGTACTCAGCGTGCATGATGATCTCAGCCACCTGCACCGTCTGCTCCGTCCCTTTCACTACGTTGAGGTTGTGTTCACCTGAACGCACACGTCACACATGCAAGGAGGCACACAGGAAGAGAGTCGGTATGAAAGCTGTTTTAAAGCAAATGACTAACCGGAGCGTTTTTTGGGTATACGCAGGCCAATTAGAGGCTAGCTACCTGCAACCACAGACAAGGCCTCGGCTTTCAAGTTCACCACGCAGTGGGAGGCGGTGAGGATCCAGGTAGGTTTGTAAAAGATTCCTCCACAGAAGCCTTTTCCTTTAGTCATCAGCAACACCTACAAGATCAATGGGAGACTACCTCTGGTAATGATCATCTGAATTACCAACCAATGCCACTAATACATGGAGTGTCAGTTATCAACTTTACGACCCTAAGGTGGATAAACACTTTATAGCATATGAGACTACTGGCAATTTTAGTCCCACAATACTGAAGGAACACATAGACTATAAGGATCTTTCATTGTTAACCTCCTGTGACTGTTTC
Source organism: Neosalanx taihuensis (assembly GCA_030340665.1). Classification (NCBI taxonomy): domain Eukaryota; kingdom Metazoa; phylum Chordata; class Actinopteri; order Osmeriformes; family Salangidae; genus Neosalanx; species Neosalanx taihuensis. The sequence goes on from CM059305.1 coordinate 11,945,185, forward strand.
TAACTCAGGGTTGTACCTGCCAGGGGCAGTGGCCCTCAGGACATTCTGTCCCTCCCACGATACGATACAGAGGGTTCAGTGGCGTGTCACCCTTCTCTTTGCTTTGCAGGAGAGGAACCATGCCGCAAGCTATGGCCTCTGAGAAGGTGAGAGGTCAGGGGTCAGATACCACAGCGGGATTCACAACACAGATGACAGAGACACTGGAACATGTATGTACATGCATGTACATAATGCATGAGACACTGGAACATTGAAATTCAGATTCTGACATGATCTCTTGTTTTAGCAAGGACTTTGGTTGTCGACACAGTTATTCTGGTGACTAGAGTTCAGACTGGTCGGATCTGACACCCATCAAAGATCTTTGTTTACCCACCATGGGACAAGCAGTGTTGCCCATCTGGCTTCAGGAAGTATCCATCAGCACAGGAGCAGTTGCGCTGTCCTGCTTCCTCCTCGCAGAAGTGCTCGCACCCCCCGTTCTGATGCAAGCAGGAGTCAGGAACCGCCTTCAACTCTGGAAAAAAAAACACAAGGAAACAAGGGATACCCTTGCGCCGTTCCTGTGATACAAATCTGAGCTGCGGTACGAGCGTCAGTCTCACCAAGTTCACAGTTGCGTCCCAGGAAGCTCGGCAGACAGAGGCAGGTGTATGAGGAGGACGAGCTGGAACAGGTTCCGTTGTTTTGACAGGGGTTCGACTGGCAGCCATCTTGAACTGCGAGGATGAGAACGCGCAGATGTGAAGATCGAAGGGTAACGCAACGAGTGAACGTTAGTTAGCTAAAAAAAATGTGCCGGTTGAAACAGAACCTGTTTCTTGCGCTCTTAAGCTTACCATTGTAGTTTTTCCAGAACTCATCCTTATGAGAGGAAAAACACAAATAGAAAAACAATTCAGACACTTTGTGTTTCGCGTGTCAACTTGGTTTAAAGAAACCGTCCGCGCAACATTCCTCTCTGGACTTCCTGCTCAGGTAAGACCTTTTCTCCATATTCTTGTTGGTTTCAGCTACTGACCGTGGCTTGTTTGTGTTCAAACACTTCTCGAGCCTCTTCGTAGGAACACTTCTCCTCCAGACATTCGCGCTCCAGGTTTCCACGTTTCAGCTCCTCCAGCCAGCCTGAGTTGGCCCGTTTGGACCTCGTCAGAAGGCCATTGGCTTGTTCCCGTTTCAGGAACACTGGGAACCCGTGAACACACAACACGCATACTTGAGTACACCAAAACACGATAAGGCAGATAGAAGAACATGAAAAGAACTGGGGTAGAAAGATTAGACCACAGAATTCATATCCAGAGACAAGCCACAAAGTATGATGTATCAACAATCTCAGATTACATGTTTTCATATTTGACTAATATTGTTCAAAGCACATTCTGGCCCTCTATATGTGAATTTTACAAAATGATTAAATGTACTTGATCACTATTACCACCATGAACATCACAAGCACAGCTAACCACACCACTGGCACAATTCACCTGTGTACAACACCTAACATACCCAGATGTTGGGTCAACTAGATGTTCCGACTCCCACACTCACTCACACACAGTACACACACACATACACACACATGCTGCAGTACCTGTGGTAATGAACAGACTTACCCGATGCTGTGTGAGAGTAGCAGAGACTGACAGTAAAGCAGAGCACAGTGAGGTACATTTTGGTGAGTTGAATGAAAGACTTCAATCCACACTGTCACGTTCTGCTGTTCCCCGCCCCCCCCCCCCTCCTTTCTCCCCCCTTTTTTAGTCCATAGGTCTAAAGTCTACGTTTGATCCACCCCCAAAAACTCCATGCAGGCTCCATGCAGGCTCCTCCCCTCCCCTTTCTACTAGCCCTTGTATTAACATGCAGTGCAGCAGAGTTTTTTTGTGTGTTATTGTCTTTGTTGCCTCTCATCAAACACCTTTATAGAGAGTAAACAAGAGAAAGTACAGTATATTTTGCAGAACTTACTTGGACGAAAGAGTTAGAGGAGGATTTTTAATTTATTTTGGGCACAAACCGTTCATTCCTATAATTATACATTTTGACAATTTTTACTGCTAACTCGAGATTTCACGTAATATTACACAGCGTGAATGTACCTTCACCTTGTATCATACCAAAAGTCTTTCCAAAGGTTTCAACCTATAACTACCTTTTCTTAGCCAGTTGACATGGTACTGTTGATCCATCCCAGAAAGTTTGCTACGCGGGTGTAGATCCCGTAGAAATCTTCACCAGCGCAGCCTTTCCCCCAACTCACCACCCCGGTAAGAAACCAGGTATGTTTGTAATTTGTAACCAGTGGCCCCCCGCTGTCCCCCTGACACGCGTCCCTTCCCCCCTTCCTGAACCCCGCACAGAGCATGTTCTGGGTCACGTTGAGGCCCGAGTGGGCACGGCACTCCTGCAGGGGCACCCGGGGAACCTCGAGCCTCTGGAGCAGGGTGGAGAAGGGTCCGAACTGAGCCAGGCGGCCCCAGCCGCTCACGACGGAGGTGCGCACGGTGGCCAGGGTTCGCTCGAAGGAGCCGTCCAGCGCCGGCAGGCACACGGGCACCACGAAAGGTCCAGGCCGTAGCGGTTTCCGCAGCTTGAGGAGGGCCAGGTCCACGTCTGTGGTGGTGTGGTTGTACTGGGGGTGGATGATCAGCCTTGCTAGCTGTCTCACCTGTTCTGTGCCCTCCTTCATGGAGCGGTTGTGTTTACCTTGAAACACGGACGAACGCACAGTGAGCGGAATGTCTGGGCAGAAATAATGGAAGGTGATAAACTGACCACCTCCTTCAAACTGTCCATGTGCTGTACCTGCAGTAACCTGTATGTGAGTAGGGTCCATCTTCCACACACAGTGGGCAGCAGTTAGGATCCACTGTGGTGCCAAAACAATTGCTCCACATTTATACTCCTTCTTGTACTCCAGCAGAGCCTGAGGAGATGGGGGGGGGGGGGGGGGGGGGGCGCGAGGGGGCGAGAGTTACAAATAGACAACGACAAATAGACAAGTCTGTGCTCTAGTTTGCATGTGGGAGATTGAGACTGATGTGACATCTCGCTGTAGTACCTGCCATGGACACTGTCCTTTCGGACACTCTTCCCCGCTCACTACCCTTGGGTGGAACTCACTCGCAGGTCTTCCACAAGGGAAGGAAACTGTGACAAGACAAAACGAAGATGGCTTTCAGAGGACAGCCTTGTACTGTGCGTAGCACATTCATCGTTCCTCTTTCACCTTGAAAGTAGACCATGTTCTTGTGCAAAAAACAAAGTGTCCAAACCACAGCAAAGGGATTTGTGGGAATGGTAGTGCGGTGAGTGATTTAACCAGACCCTGTGGTAGACAGCTGCTGTTGTCCTTGGCCAGCTTGTAACCAGGGGCACAGTAACAGGTGTGAGTCAGATCCAGAAACTCCCTACAGAAATGCTGACATCCTCCATTTTTATACAAGCAGCCATAAGAGGTGCGTCTAGCTGGAAGGGTTAGGAAGAGATGCACACAAAACACACAGTCAGCTAAATAAAAAAAAAGGATTTCGACAATGATTTGCCAGGCAACATTCGCTGTGTTAAATGAGAGTTGAATTGTCATAATCATCATAAGGGTGCTTCATCAGATCAGGGTGTTTTTTTCTACCCACCTTTATCACAGTCTCGTCCTTCAAATCCAAGGGGACATAGGCAGATGTATGCGTTCACCTGATCCACACACGTGGCTCCATTCAAACATGGCCCAGACTCACATTCATCCACGTCTTAACACAGAATCAGACTTGATGAGACACCGGAAAAGTTGTGTAGGGCTAAACGACATTGCATTAACCTTGGGTGGTTAAGACTTTGTAAAAGATTATTCATACCTGAGTATATTTTCCAAAACTTGTCCTGTACCCAAGCACATACAAATGATCATAAGAGAAGGAGATAGAGATGTTAAAATGTATTTCTTGGGGATCCCAAGTCCCAAGTCAGTGAACACCTTGGTGTTCACTTGGACAACAAACTGGACTGGGCTAAGAACACTCAAGCCGTCTACAAGAAGGGCCAAAGCCGCCTCTACTTTCTGAGGAGGCTGAGGTCCTTCGATGTCTGCCGGACAATGCTTAGGATGTTCTACGAGTCTGTGGTAGCCAGTGCTATCCTCTATGCTGTTGCCTGCTGGGGCAGCAGGCTGAGGGCAGCGGATGCCAACAGGCTCAACAAACTTATCCGGAAGGCCGGTGACATTGTGGGGGTAGAGCTGGACTCTCTGGCAGTGGTGTCGGAGAGGAGGATGCTGGCCAAACTCAACGCCATCCTGGACAGTACCTCCCACCCACTCCACAATGTGCTGGCCGGACAAAGGAGTACTTTCAGCGGGAGACTCATCCTCCCGAAATGCACCACGGAGCGCCACAGGAAGTCATTCCTGCCTGTGGCCATCAAACTTTACAATTCCCACACTAGTAGTTTGTAAGCCAACTGTATATCCTGTGAAATAGCATAACATCCAGGGATATAACAATGGACATTAGGCAATAGTCGGACACAACTTCTGTAACATAACTACAGAAGTGGCAATATTCTGGTACAACTGTATATAACCATGTATATTCTGCTAATAACCTGCAATCCTGTATATCCTGTATATGCTGCAAATAACTGTAAATCCTGTACATCACAATTACTTGCATAATTGTAATTGAATCGTATAGATTATAAGGGTATAGTCTGTAACCTGCACTTTATCCTGGACATACTGTATATTCTGCTGTACATTCTGCACATTCTGTACAAAAACTGAAAATCATGTACATTCTAATATAATACTGTATATTATACAAGACCATTACTGTATAATTGTAAATGTATAGCTTCTGTACATAATCATTATGCTCCCTGGGAGGATTCACCTCACCCACCATTTTTTTTACTTATTGTTATTGACCCCACCCCCTACCCCTGTGTACACTTTCTAATCTTTTACCTCACACCCTTACCCTTAACTGTGCTTGCGAGACTGTGTGCCGTTGATACAAAGGAGTTTCCCTCGGGATCAATAAAGTAATCTGAATCTGAATCTGAATCTGAACCTTATTTCATTTATACCAGACCTCCTGTTGAGACGAGGCGTGTCAATGTTGTATCACTCACTAATTGTTCAGGATTAGAGAAGATCTCCCTGGCCTCCTCATACGAACAGATCTCCTCCAGACACTCTCTCTCCAGATCTCCCCGTTTCAGCTCCTCCAGTATGGAGTTAGCGCGCCGCAAGCGTGGGTGGGCCAGAACCCCGCTGGCCTCCTGCCTGTTCCGGAACACTGTGGCGGCTGGAACACAGCAACATACAGGAACCGCTGTGGATCTTAGCAGCTCAGTACTTTCCTTGTCATCAAGTCAAACGTGTTTCAAGATCAGAAGGAAAACTCACCTCCTGGTAACCCAGAGTCAGCAACCGTACAGAGAGATAGAAGAAACATGCAGCTAAGCTTCACGGACCGGCTGTGTGTCAGAGACTCCATTCCTGTGTTTACAGGGCTTTGGTCGAAGTTCAGTTGTCTCAAAAACATGATCTCTTCTTGTCCAAACACACACTAAACAGAGGTAATTTCTCCTCTGCACATGAGCATGAGTGGAAAGAGAAGTTTGTCAAGCTTGTTGATGCAAAATCTTACAGCCAGTACAGGGACATTCCCCCCTGAGGCAAGCAGGGTGAAGTGCCCTGGTCAAGGACACTACTTCATGTTGCCACAGCCAGGAATCAAACTTGCAACCTTCCGATAATCGGCCCAACCACTCAGCCACATGAAAGTTTGATTAATGAGATCAATGTTACACAACCTTATGAATGATTTGATCATTGCTAATATAATTATTCAGTATCAGTATTATCAAGTATATTTATTAAACACACAAATCATAACTTTAACCATTATACATGTTAGGTACCTTAAGTTTCCTAACAAAAACAAAATTAAACAAAATCACTTTACTGTTTATTTTGTTCAGTGTCAGAGCACGCACTGTTTTCACTGCAAGAGGTCATTTCACAAACATGAGACACACATCACAACATGGGAAAATTGCCCAAAATAATCATGAAGATTTATTCATATTTTTATAGCAAGGTTAAGTGTAGCATAAATGTTGAATATTTGATAACATGAGTTCAAAATTAACCATTTCTAATCATATCCACACAGAAAGGTTATTCTCAACGGAGAAAAGGCACACATATTTGTGTTATATTCAAATAGTTTGACACCCCTGATGGAAGCCACTTAAAAGATGGTTTTACAAGGAGCTAAGTCTGCTGTACTGTTCCTCTGTCAGAAAGGAAGACGTAAGGTTTAAATAAAATAAATATATTTCAACTAATTTGACGGTTGATCGCTCTCTCGTTCCACTAGGTGTCCCTGTTTCAATGTGGACCCATCTCCGTAAGGATTTCCCGAATCTGCTCCTGGGCGTGACGCATTCCATCCTTCCACTCCTGGGGCACCGCCCCCCCGTTGTGACCTGCCTGTGCCCCCAGCAGAGCCCCCAAAGCTGCCCCTCTGTTACAGTTCTCACCTGGAAAACACCATCAAGATGAATCAACAGTGGCAATAGAAAACACCAAATGACAAACACCTTCTACCCTGAGTTTTCAAATGTACGACTGCAAGACGCACACACACACAGACACACGATTCGGAACTCACCACCACAGTTGGTGTTGGTCAAGATGCCACCACGAGGGTCATCGTGGAACTCATGTGCCAAGTAGAACATACTACTAAGAGCACCTGTAAGGGCATAGGAGCAAACATTAATCACAGCTCATTATTTTAATCTGATATCAGTCTGACATGCACGGATGTTGTGCTACCTTTTGTATAGCAGGCCAAGCCCAGGGCTTCCACTGCACTCTGATGAACCTTCAACCTCTCTTCAGAAGACACTGGAGCCCTGGCCAGTGACAGAAAGAATATGGAATGCAAACACTGTTAAGTTCTTTTGTCCAATAATCTTTAAGCGACGAGAACATCCATCGCTGTGAGGGTAGAGCTAGTACCTGGCTGCACGTTGCATGTAGTGCTGTGAGGTGTCCCATGCATTCAGTAAGGGTGACCGCAGGGCTGCCTCGGCATGCTGCCTGAGGTTCCCGCCGTTCAGGGTGGCATGAAGGGCGCGGGCGTACAGGGCCACGTATTTTTCCACCTTAGGGTGGGGGTGTGTGAGTTTGACAAACTCGACCGCCGCTGACAGCTGAGAGAGACAGAGACAGTAACCGGAGGTGGAGTGAAGTGAGGTGGAGTGAAGTGGTGGAGACAGCATTGAATGAATGGGAGAAAGAGGAATATGTGACTAGGTAGAGGATGACTTGGGAATTGTCCTTGATTGACATTCAAGAAATGGGGGCCAACACTCACAGCTTGCTCCTCATTGGCTGACGCTGAGAGAAGAACGAAGGGAATCGTCATGGGGATGCAGCCAATTGCGTCAAGCTGGCTGTCAGGAATGGACACGTTCATCTTCTGCTTAGAACGCTTTTCTGCAAACTCCAGAATCTGAGACGAAGCGATAAACACAGGTGCACGTTTGTCTTTAATCAATTTTAGTTGAGACAGTTTTTTATAGTCCAAACTATATGACATGTCCATATGACAGTAGATGTGGTGTGCGTGTGTACCTTGCTGGAGGAGGTGGGTCTGGAATCCTGCCAATCGGAAAAGAAGGATCTGTGGAAGGATTCGGCGTAGGTGTCTTCGTGTGTACCTGGCGTGGTCATGAACTCAACGTAATCTTTCAAAACGGCAGCCCGCGCTTCTGGGTCGGCCATGTTGGAAAAGTTGCCCTGCGCCAGCGTCTGAGCCACCCTCAGAGAGCAGATGGCATTCAGGGTGCTGTCACCTGCCTGCATTCCTGCAACACAGACAGCTCCAGTTTGTTCACTAGTCACTGATGACTGGACACATTAAAAGTATGACATCACCTAAGTGTATGTAAGTGGGCTGTATGTGTGTGTGTGTGTGTGTGTGTGTGTGTGTGTGTGTGTGTGTGTGTGTGTGCGTGTGTGCGTGTGTGCGTGTGTGTGAGTGAGCTTCCACCTTGGTGGTAATGGACAGATCCTGCTGCTTCCTTCCAGAACTTGAGTTTGTCGTGGAGGATCACATTCCCCACCACGTCAGGCCGGTTGGCTGATGATGACCAAGCTGAACGCCCGCTGCCAGCTGTAGTCAAGATGGGGAGAAACAAATGATTGAAAACAGGCAAATCTTTAGGTAACGGCATTCTGGACTATAATAAAGAAAACCAAACAGGCCATTCAAAGTAGGCTCGTACTTGACTTTTTGATTATATTATTTCGATAGTGTATCTACTGTATATCTTATTGTATTGTTATTGTATATGATATAGATAGATATATATAGATATATGTATATGAAACGGATCGTGCTGCACCTGAGTTGGAGAGAGTGAGAATGCTGGATGGATGCCTGTTCTTGGGCGCATTGAAGCCGGTTATCCAACCTCCAAAGTCTCTTCTTATGTCATGGACGGAGTAGTACCAGTGCACCGGCATGGACATGGAGTCTGCGGCGCACATTCCCCAAAGCGCTTCACCCACGGACCGTCTTACCTGACTCATCTCTGCTACACTGCTGTTTCTATGGGTGAAAAAAAGTAACATGGGATACAAGGTAGTCTCACATTAAATAGGAAATACTCATGACGACTAATGAAAGCAATGCACTTGGTAAGATCGCTACATTTTTCGTTTCGTTATAGGCAATGTCAATGACAGCAAACAACACAGTAAAAAAAAAAAAGGTCAAGATGCTCCTTACCCAAGAGAAGTGATTCCTCTCGCTTGCAGTAACACCAGACTACTGATCATAATTTCCTGAAAATACTTGCATAAGGTCATTTTTTTCGATGTTACAAAACAATACAGGAAGTAGCCAGCTAACTGAGTACCGGTGAAACTACATAACAGCCAGACACGTGTTTCTCTCCAGTCCACATCAGCATCAGCATGACTTAACACAGCTCAGTGTCCCGTTAGATTGAAGTACAAAGCATTGCTATAAATGTTTATATTATGTATATTATACATAATTTAAATTGTAATTAAATGCGGTGCGATGTTGTCTAATCCAGCTGTCTTGGTGAAAAGACAATATAATAATAATAATATATGCTTTTAATTCATTTAAATCTACATTCAGTCCTGTATCACATACTATCAGACACTCTTATCAACATCCAGAGTCAAGCTGGGCGAAGCGCCTTAAATTACCCCAGGACACAGCGTCATCTGGCACGGTCGGAAATCGCACCGACAACCTGCTGATTCCTATCCCGATTCCTTAACCTCTCAGCCACCTGACTCCCTGTCATCCAGCGGGTCCAACTTTAGAAGATCAATACAACTAAAGTGTCTTTTCATCAAGACAGCTGGACTACAGGATCGCAGACTGCAAAACTAGCCAGCCAGTAGCTAGCTAGTCATCATAGTAAGGCTAGCTGGCTTGGTACGTTTTACGTGGACCTGCAGCTAGCTAATCCGATAGATCAGATATATAACTACTAGTTAATTTGTAGCATCCAAAGACAATGCATTATAAGTTATTAACTTTTTGGTTCTCTTAGAATATACTGTATTAGTGCTGGTTAGCTAACAGTAGCCGAGCTATCATCGTTGACGTCAATGGAGATGGATGGGACAGAGCCAACCGACGTTGGTAAGAAATACAATACAATACAATACGAAATACCAAGGATTTAATTCGCTTATTCATTACTAGTCTAAGACAAGATAACAATTTCTCTTTCGCATGTGTTTTTTCTTAAAGTACCGAAGTGATATGGAGTCGTTATCAACAGACATGTTCCTGCTCAGATTAGCTGCCTGGTTTACAGATAGTGAAACTTTCGTGTGATGTGTAATTTCAGCCAGAGCCAAAAGCTTCTGGATGGAGGTTGATGTGGACCACGTTTTTGATGAACTGTGTGATTATTTAATGCAACTGAGACGTGCAATCAAGACCGGTGCAGCAACAGACAGAGGTACAAGCCATGCAACAGAACCACACACACATACACACACTTAAAATGAACCACCTTTTAGGATAATGTACACCATGGCTTTGTGTTTAATAAAACAATGGATTCTGGTTTTCCAGAGTACGTCCAGGGAATGAATATGATCACGTTACTAGAATCTGGATTGAAGTCAACTCCATCTGAAACCAATGATTCTTTTGTGGAAGTTGTTATTGGAGGTAAGCTCTACTGTATTTCCTTGTGCTTTAGATGGGTACGATTTCATTTCCATATGCAACAAAAGTGTAGTTTATGCTTTGAATTTGGTGAACCAATGATATAATCTTACAACTATATACCAGTCTAATGTCAGTAGCAGTTGATGTTTGGAATCATTGCAAGTGAAATGTGGCATACAGGAATGAATAGGTTGTGTTGAGCTGACAAAGTCTCTTCTGTCTAATAATGGTGTTCCTCAGACATTGAGGCTGTCAGCCCTCAGCCCCCACTACCTCCCCTGCAGACGCAGCCCACATCACCCTCATCCGTCCCCTTGGAGGGCTCCGTGGACCCCCTGTCTCCTGGCTATGTCAGCAAAGAAGATGTAGTCTCCCCGATCCCTCCCTTCCAGCTCCGCTACCAGCCTCACGACTGCAGCCGAGCCTGTGTTCCCAACCTTCCCAAGTCTGCCCACTACTTCTGGTGGCACAACCCTCTAAACGTGCCCCTCCACCTGAGCTTCCAGCGTCAGTGTGCGGGGCCTCAGACTCTGACGTCCAGACTAGAATCGGAGGGGGAGGAGTCAGTGGACTCGCAGTCCTGTGACCTTGCCGAGTCAGGCGTCACGTACCAGGCCCCCTGTGGGCGGAGTCTACGCACGCCGGACGAGGTGCTCAGCTTCCTGCTGGTGACGGGGTGCCACAGGGTTCTGAAGATGGACTGCTTCAGCTTCAATCCTCAAGTGCGACTGGACTGTCCGCGACCGTCGTCGTGGCGACCGGTGCCGGCGGTGCCAGCCGAGAGGGACCTGAGCCGGGGCGTGGAGCCTACACCGGTGGAGCTATGCATTGGGGAAGAAGGGGCGCGGCCAGAGGAATTCCGGTACAGGAAGGAGCGCTGGCCTCACGGCTGCTTCCTCAGCCGAGGGCCGTTGTTCCAAGCTTGCTGTGACTGCACAGACGGCTGTCTGGATGCTCAGAGCTGTGCCTGCATCCGGATGGCCTGCAGGGGGCAGCACTACCTCCACCAGCGGCTAGCTGAGCCTGTATCCACTGGGTGAGTTATTAGACAGGGTTCAAACACTATTCATAACACTGCCCTCCCCTCTGCTCTAATGACTGTTGTTTGTACTGTAACATAAGTTTTCATATTTGTCTCATTAGGACCGCACGAGTCACAGAGCCTGTGTTTTTTTCCCTCCAGGATCTATGAGTGCGGTCCATGGTGCGGGTGTGAGCGGAGTGTGTGTCAGAACCGTGTGGTCCAGCACGGTCTCCGTGTGCGTCTCCAGGTCTTCCAGACCACCGACAGGGGTTGGGGAGTGCGTTGCCGTGACGACTTGGACAGGGGCACCTTTGTATGCACTTATGCAGGTGGGATCCAACACTGGTTCAGTGTGGGTACCTGGGCTAAACGATTCGAAATACTTGCCCACCTTCCTCACATCTAAGTGTTATGTTTGTTATCTCTCTTCCTCCGACAAATCTCCATCCCCTCTTTCCATCTAGGTGTGGTCCTCAAAGCCTCTCTAGACCCTGACCAGCCCCTCCCACCCAAGCGTCCGAGGGCGGAGCTTCCCTCGGATGACGAGGTGGAGGTCGTGACCGAGTGGCTGGCGCCGGCGGAAGGACGGCCGTGTCCGGAGCAGCTGGGGCCTTCCACCCCCACCTCAGCGCCCCTCCATGTCCCTGTGATCCAGAGGCCCGCTGACTCCCTCCAGCCTGACCCAGACCCCCTCCTGCTCAATGACACGGTCAGACTGCACGCAGGGCAAACAGCACACAGAATCAAGGGCTCAGTAAAGGGGTGCTGTAGTCTTAACGTCAACCTCACAAGACAAGAACACAGAATCCTAATTATGCAAATCTATAAACAGTTGTATTAAAGAATGCTTGTTGCAAATGTGCATTCATGTTTTCCTAGGTCAAGGCAGTGGTTGTGGGAAGTCATGAATTGGGACACTCTCCAACAGGTATTGCATTTTCAGGGAAATTTAGAAAAACAAAATACTTTGTGCTTTACATTTTTTGCAGCAACAGAAGCTCCTATGTGAAGTCAGGTCATTTTTATCGATTAGTAATGGTGAAAGGGGTACACATGCTTTTATCGCAACCTGACTTGGCTGCTGTAATGCCAGCTAATGCTCGTGTCAGTTCTAACCTTTTCCTCCCCGAGCAGCCTAGGCAGGACAGATACAGCACACTGAGAATCCAGGACAGCCTAGGGATAACCAGCCTAGGGATAACCAGCCTAGGGATAACCATTCCAGGAGAGCCTAGGGATAACCAGCCTAGGGATAACCAGCCTAGGGATAACCAGCCTAGGGATAACCATTCCAGGACAACCTAGGGATAACCAGCCTAGGGATAACCATTCCAGGAGAGCCTAGGGATAACCAGCCTAGGCCTAGAGATAACCATTCCATGTCGTTTCCAGGTTTGAAAGACGAGGACAAAGCGGTGCAGGAAATGACACAGAAACACTCTGATCCAATCAGCAAAGAACCGGACATGAAAGAACTTAAGAGAGGGGCGAGTCCAAAGGCTGCCAGGCCGGACCTGAAACAGAACCCTGCAGATCAGATGTATTATCTAGACGCCACAAAAGATGGGAACGTAGGACGCTTCATCAACGTAAGCGTCCGGAGGAGACCGTTCTTTATCTCCTTCACTTTTTCCACCTCACTTTATGAACACAGATTATGACCTGTATAAGTGATCCAATCGGCATGTTCTTCATCAGTATTAATTCTGTTTGATGTGTTGTTCAGCAGCATAGCTGCGTGCCAAACCTCTTTGTGCAGAACGTCTTCACCGACTCACATGACCCCAACTTCCCCATGATCGCCTTCTTCACTAACAAGTAAGCGTTAGACCAGGGGTCTCCAATCCTGGTCCTCAAGGTTTTAGATGTTTCCCTGCTCCAGCACACCTGATTCTAATGAAGGGTCGTCATCAAGCTCTGTTGAGGTGTGCTGGAGCAGGGAAACATCTAGAACCGTCATGACAGTGGACCTCGAGGACCAGGATTGGAGACCCCTGCGTTAGAGCCTGCCTAGCCTCTTTATTCTGAAGACATCCTATTAAACGGTTGCATTCTCTCATTGGCAGAGTGGTGAAGTCAGGAACGGAGTTGACCTGGAACTATTCTCTTGACCCAGGAAGTGACTCAGACAAAGTCCCATGTCTCTGTGGTACTGATCGTTGCCAGGGACTAATGCTGTGACTCCATGGAGACATCTGAGTGGAAAACTGTATCATCATGCTTATCAGTATTCACTTAGTGTTTATTTTTTTTATACAATGTTCACAATACAGATCAAATAAAACTTTTTAAATTAGTTTGAGTAGTTTATATACAGGTTTGTGTCAATTTGAATGTTGAGGGAATTTATTTTAAAAAGTTAAACTTGTATGTTCACTACAAGGTGAACCATTTCAAGCCTTGGTTTCCATTCTGGTTGAATTATGGATTAGAGTTCCCTTGTAACCATCACTGACATTTACCTCAATTCGCACCAAGCTAAAATATGAACACCACAAGTTAAAGTTAGCATTTATTCAATTCATTAATTCCATTTATTTATAAAATCAGTGCAACAATATTAAAACTCTTGAGAATTAACGTCTTTAGTAACCCCGTCGTCGCGGGTCGCGCGGGTCTTTTTGGGTAAGAGCTGGGCTTGGATGTTGGGTAACACTCCCCCTTCTGAAATGATCACGCTGCCCAGTAACATGTTGAGCTCCTCATCATTTCTCACCGCCAGCTGAATGTGACGAGGGAGGATCCGCACCTTTTTGTTGTCACGGCAAGCATTCCCTGCCAGCTCCAGGACCTCGGCACACAAGTACTCCATGACTGCCGCCAGGTACACAGAAGCACCACTCCCTATACGATCAGCAAACTTCCCCTTTTTTAACAGGCGAGAAACGCGGCCTACAGGGAAGGTGAGACCCGCCTTGCTCGATCTGCTGGAGGACTTGCTCTTGCCCTTTGCCACAACTGCCTTGCCACGACCAGACATCTTTATATTCTGAGATCTGGAAGGAGAGAGAATAACGTTTCATGCATTGCAAAAAAATATAGTAAATATAACTGTTATATAATAATATATATAGAGGATGGTAGATTTATGAAACCACTTTTCTCACATTACACAAAAAAACTACCAGCAACGCAATACTACATACTTACCGGTGAGAGTGGTTCTGAATCGTAGCCTGATAATCACATTCACATGCTTTTATAAGATTTTTAAACACACTAGTTGGAATAATTGATGGCACCTGTGCCACGCCCCCTCCCAAGTCTCCCCCAGAAGTCACATGACTCTTGATCACGTGATCAGCTCCGTATTCCGCACGTTGCTTGTTTGTGTTTTTAGAGGAGAATGACTTCGAATCGTGCGATGCTGCCGGTGGTGTTTCTGTTGTGTTTCGCCGTTCCCGGTAACTTCTACCGAATCCCTCCACACGAAGAAGTTGCCCGAGTGGCACGATTCGTTGCAAACCAATGCGACTGGGCTTCCATGGCGACGATATCGACCCACGAACCGGTGGAAGGGCAACCGTTCTCCAACGCGTTTTCGGTCAGTGACGGCCCGGTCGGGTTTGGGACAGGGGTGCCTTACATGTACCTCACCCATATGGAAATATCCGTACAGGATTTGGAGGTAGGTACCTTTCAGTCTAGCAATAAAATACACTGCGATCGTAGTATTTTTCTATGATCCAATGATGAAATGAAAATGACCACAATTCATTAAGTAGTATTAATGTTTCGTGTCATTATTGGCGGATCTTTACCTTAGAAAGTATAGCGCCATTATTATGGTTCACTGTCATGTTGTACGTTCTTGAAAGTCACCAGACTAGAGCAATCATGAGTCAGGCGGTTTTGGTGAGTGGAGAGTGACTCAGCAAATGTCAAATACTTCTTCGCATCTCCCTGCAAGAGGAAATCGTTTTGGGGGAAACTGCCCCTTTCTGCTGTCACCCTAATGTCACTGATACATAACAGGCCTATCATTGATGTCTGTGAGTAGAATACCACAGCCATAGTCCTGCATTACTATTTTGTATTTTTACTATTTTGAAGGTGAACCCCCAAGCTTCTCTCTCCATGTCCCTGGCTCAGACTGACTTCTGTAAGGACCAGGGCTATGATCCTCAGAGCCCTCTGTGCGCACACGTCATCCTGTCTGGCTCTGTGGTGGAGGTAACGACTGCTGGTGACACCAACACCGAATCACCGGCGCACCCTTCAAGCCCCTCACACACACCTTCACGGACAGCCATACACAGGAAACACAGGAATTGTTATCTTGTCTGTATTTCAGGTCAACGGAACAGAGGGTGTGTTTGCCAAGAAAGCCCTCTTCAGCCGTCACCCAGAAATGGTTGAGTGGCCCACCGACCACAACTGGTTCTTTGCCAAGATGAACATCACCAAAGTGTGGGTGCTGGACTACTTCGGAGGGGTGAAGACGGTCACCCCCGAGGAATACTTCAAGGCTGCCCCCTACCAGAAGCACCACTGAGTGAGTACCTGCAGGCCAAGTCAGTGTTCTCTGTTGTTACCTTTCTGTTAAAGAGTAACACATTAACCAGGCATTTAGGAGAACACCCCCAGTTTAATATGAAGCCATGATGAGAGTCATGTGAATGCTGTACTATGGGAAGACAGACTCTAAACCGCTGACGAAATGTTTTGTCTGGGAAAAAATTCTGAGGGGACTCTGTGACATGAGTGTGTTAAACTGTTCTGTTTCACAACCACTGGCAAAGGATATGCTGACGAGCGTGTTTCTGCCTTGTGATTTTGCTGGAGGACTTGATCTTTGACATTGCTGACTGAAAACAAGAAATTGCAAATTGTATTCCGATGAATTTGGTTAAAAGGGGGGCTACTGATTGGAGGGTGAACCTAAAGCTGAAAGCCTGTGAAGAAACCCTGTACGTGCCAATAGACAAATAATAACTACGTTTGTAAATTGATAAAAACACCTTGGTGTGTGATACAAGCTCTCACATCATAGGTAATTGAATTGCAGAGCGATAATGATTTTATTTTTCACAGTTGTTTCTTCAAAAAGGGGTTTAAGGTAGCAGTTAGGTACGCTTGCTAAAAGGATTTCCACCATGCCCATTATACACTTTTTATTGGGCAAAGTTTGATTTTAATTGCATATTTGATTGGCTTGTATTTGCACTTTAACAAATGATCTGCGTTTTGCGTACCAGTCAACAATCTGCTTGATTGATATAAAATGTACCGTTGTCGATCCTATCTTTTAATCAGGCAAACAACTTCCTGTCTTCAAAGCTCATGCGTTAGTATGCAATTTCTACAGTTTTGTTTTTGCACTATTGTAGGAGATACATAGCCTCAGCACTAATGTGACTAAATATATATTTTTGCAAACTTACATTTGAATGAACTATATGAATAAAGTTTTATGTTTTATGTAACTTGCTTGTCAACTTCCTATAAGAATGAAACGAAACGGCGTGTAAAAAAAAACGGACTGAAATAGTGTATTCTTATCTGAGCACAGGATTTAAGAACATGGAAATGCATGCCTGTGTGAGAGTATATACTATGTACTGCGTATGGTGTGCGCATGTGCAAAGGTTTTGCGTGAGTGTGAAAATCACTCAGTAGAACACGGCTAAACCACTTCCTCTCCCCCAGTCTTGAGTTAGGAGAGCGAGAAGCAACAGTGAATTAGATGAAACATCATTGTGATCCAGGAAGCTCCCACTCAGGTCATCTCAATCTAGCGCAGTTCCCGAGTGTGAGAATTAGAGACTTCTGAAAGTTCTTCTTCAGGAGACAAACGGCACCCGACACCCGGATAAGAAGACGACTTGGGAAGAACTTCTTTGTCTTTTGCGGAGAGGGGGACCGACTGCACCCATCCAGAGAAGAGATCGCCTAAGAAGGGGAGGCCTGCTGCATCTGACCTGCTGCCACTCTCCCTAACCCAGGTAAGACCCCGAATGTACACCCCTTGATCTGGATGTGGATGAACACATACACAGCTGGAACCCAGGCCTAGGCTTCTCCCCGGCACTGGAGCTTGAAGATCTTTGTGGAGAGCCTGCATGAATGAGCAGAACAGTTTTATTGCCGTGTATTGTGCAGTTAAAATTAGGTACAACTTAATATATCCATAAGAAAGTGTAAATATGAAAGGGTTTTTCACTTGTTTTAAAAGCCATGCTATAAGAATAAATGTATAAATAGCATAAATGAATATATGTATAAATGTAAATGTATAAGAAAATATGGTGGATCCTGTAAATACTATAATTGTAACATTTGGACGACGAAAATGATTGTAATATTTTTGATGCAATGTTCGGATTTTGTTTAAACATATGGAAGCTCACTCAAGAGATTTAACACATCTACATTTGTAAAACTACTGCACAGTAAGGGGTTTTACTACCTAGCCATACTGTTCATGCCTGAGAGAAGTACCAATTATGGTGGTGTCCTCCATTTCAAGAGTAAGCCATATTCGTTGAAGACGGAAGGAGAGACCAAAACACAGCGATGTAGTGAAGCTGCACAGGTAGCAAAAGCAGTAAGGAAAACAGCTTGTGTCCCACATTTACACACAGGTGTTAAGTCAGCATCATGTATTTCATCATGTATGCATCATGTGTATTGTTTCATCATGTATTTTAAATTAACATCTCAATGTTAAATGTGCACAAACACACTGATATGTATTGATTCATTCATATTGATCGATGATCTGCTATTGTGTTGTTATCAGTTACAGAATACTTTTCCAAATCATTTGTTTGTAGTTTTCAATTGTAATTTATGGCCGTAAGTCTTTTGGATAGAAATGGTCATATTTATCCAAATGTATCTAGTGCATGAATCTGCCACTGAAGTGTGGAGTGTACGCATGCAATGACAATGTACAGGTATATTGGCAACACAAAAGCATGTTTTAATGTTTTACTCGTCTGACATAAGTGTGACTGGATTGATACTGGATTTAATGACTTGCTGTACCCAATTGAAAAACGTAGATGAGCGAACATCCATACAGTAACCGGCTTTTCAGCTTTTTGTATTTAGTGCAGTGGTTCTTAACCAGGGTTCAGTCGAACCCTGAGGTCAAGACACACATCCGACTCATGGTTCATGATGACACGACCAATTAAGAAGGGTTCAGGTGAATGCACATATGAAACTGGTGCGGTTCAGTTAGTACCTCCAACAAGGTTAAGGACCACTGATTTAGTGCTTTCTATGGAACTCCAACAGCACTCTGACAGCACTCTGACAGCACTCTGACAGCACTCTGACAGGCTGACTGTCATTATGGGGAATCCTCGCTGCTGCTCTTATACAAACTGGAAGATGAAGGGCTTCGCATGAATGCAGATGAGGGCCTGAATGTTCCCGCTTTCTCGCTCTGCTCACTCAGAGGGAACCTTAGAATCAGAATTTGTTTTATTCGCCATGCAAGTTACAAGAAACACGGAATTTACTGTGGCAGGATGGAGCAAACATACAACATATATGAACTTAAACAAAATGTGATAAAGATAAAAAAGAATAGAAATAAGAGTAAAAAAGTGGTCACTAGCTGTACAGGTGGGGGTATATAACTAAATGTAGCAGGTATATAAAATAAGGGTCTAGAATATGGAGAACAGATCAGGGGTGTTTCCGCTCCGCTCACATCGTAGAGACCAGTGAAAAGGTGACTGTACATGTTTACTGCCATCATATTGTTTGTCTGTTTTAGGAATGACCTCTGTAGTTATATTTAAAAAGGGCTCATTGGTTTTCGGGTTGTTTGATCTATTTAGTACCTACCTTCAAAATGTTCACGTAACATCCAAACTTAAAATAACACTTATTTGTGAACAAAAAAAAAACCCGTCTACAATGCTGGCCTGCAGAGCTTGTATATATGTGATTATGTAATCAAAACAGTGTGGTTATTCCATTCCAGAATGGAAATGTTGTCATTTCTCTGAACAGATTGTTGTCATTGTTGAATTTCCAATCACACCAGTAAGGAGCTGAGTATCACTAACAATCAAACACACACCCACTTTAGATTTTTTACGTTAAGGTCTTTTAAGAAATGACAGATGTTAACGTCACACAGAGGAAAAAAACTACAGAATAGGCATGTTTACCTTCATATCTAATCAGTAGGAAATCTAGCGCTTTCTGAAATGTTCCATCGTCAACATTGTGTTCACTAAAGTTCACTAAAGGTCTATTTTCACATTCAGTTGTAAATATCTCCTCTTGACTGAAGGTGTCAAAGCTTAACTGACAGTTTATTTAAATTATTTATTTATATATTTTTTTAAGTACTTTGTTCCCCAATGCTTTCAATGCTGTAATGAAGTCCATAAGGCATAAAGAAGTGGACGTATTTGCTGTGTATCAGTAGAAAATGAAATATTTTGGCACAACTGGAAGAAAGACAGACATCTTGTGGCTTTTCTGTTGTGATACATATATTTATCAGACGGGATTTCCCGTGTAAAATAGTTGTAGGGCCACAAGATAACCTGCCTTTCGTACTGACTGTTGGTGTTACACATCACACCAAACAAGTTGCTTGAATTTGTTCTTAATTATCCTGCCACATCAGATCCAATTGTGATGTTTAAGGTTGAGCTGTTAAACCGATGCAAAAACCACGATTGGGACATTTATACACATATCAAGGAAGTCCTCATCTAGTGTTTCTCTCTTAATCTAAATTTGATAAGACGTCAAGCCAAGGCAACCAGTCAAACCACACTACATCGTCAAAGTACCGTGGTGATTTCACATTGGCATTTTTGAAGGGCTCATTGGCCACAGCTGGCCTGCAAGTCAAACGCTTGAAGACACATTTTTGGCGTTGCTTTGCTGTAACCTTATCTAGCTGCTACTTATGCTGAGTCCAAACTTTTCCTGATGCTGCTGATGGGACTTGCAGAGAACAGTAGATAAAGAAGACATGCGGAGTGAGTTGGGGGGGGTGGAGGAAACCGCAAAGATCCACCTTCTCACTCTGGTCAAAGTCATTGCTTCCTTAAAGTTGTGTGTGTGTGCGTGCGTGCGTGCACGTGAGCATGTGTGTGTTAACAAACTTAGTGCAAGTGCGAGTGATTCTCCAAAGTCAAATGGGCCGTCGAAAAAGTATGCAGCCGTGGGTCAGATGAACCTCCAAAGACAGAGAGAGAGAGACAGAGACAGACAGACACAGAGAGAGAGACAGAGACAGACAGACACAGAGAGACAGACAGAGAGAGAGACAGAGACAGACAGACACAGAGAGACAGACAGACAGAGAGAGAGACAGACACAGAGAGATAGAGAAAGACAGACACAGAGAGAGAGACAGAGACAGACAGACACAGAGAGACAGACAGACAGAGAGAGAAAGACAGAGACAGACACAGAGAGAGAGAGACAGACAGAGACAGAGACAGACAGACACAGAGAGACAGACAGACAGAGACAGACACAGAGAGATAGAGAAAGACAGACACAGAGAGACAGACAAAGAGAGACAGGCAGACACACAGACAGACAGACAGACAAAGAGAAAGAGACACAGAGAGAGAGAGAGAGAGAGACAGACAGAGAGAGAAAGCCAGTCAGACCGAGCTGTGAAAGGAGCAGTGTGGTTGGGTTGGCTCTACCTCTGCTGTGGTCTGATCTGTATGTAGCTCAGTGGTTTCCCCAGCTGCTGCTCACTCAGAGCCTGAGGTGGTGTAACTGCCTGCATGAGCCCCAGGTGTGTGTCTGCGTCTGAGTAGCTGTGTGCGAGAGCGTGAGTAAGAGGAGTCCCGTTCGTCACAATCTCGCTATTTATCCCTCTGTCTTCATCTCTCTCTCTGTCTCCCTCTGTTTCTCTCTGTCTCTCTCTCTCTCTCTCTCTCTGACACACACAGAGGAAAGAAGAGAGTTAGGGAGAAGCTGTTTCTGTAAAGCGAGAGAGATTGAAAGACAAATTATGTGTGTGCCACCCAGTCCTTAATCTGTATCATCTGCTTGACATCCCACTTTGAAGCGTTGAAGACCGCTAGGCACTGACTGGAAATGAGATCAGGAGGTCTCAAGTGACCCTCTCTTTTCACGAGGAAGCGGCTTCACATAGGAGAGTGTATCAAAACCTCGGAGCCAAGATGAAAGATGAAAGGCAGACATGTTGATGGTTCTTCTTGTTCTTGTGCCCCTTCCTCCATGCAGAGGCAATGACTGAGCTGTACGACCCCCAACTCTGCTACATTCTGGATGGCTTCCTGCTCCTCTATGGACTCGTAATCACTGGGATGTACATCCGTGAGAAAGTGAGTTCGCTTACAGGGGGCTCGCAATGCACATGGTGTGGTACATTCACGTTGTTGATATTTAATGTGTAGATTTTTTTTTTCCATAAATTTCTACAACTGCACCTCCTTGTCTTTCTGTTCAAATGTTTGGATCTTCTCTCCTTTTGTCTGGGACCCGCCTCTTTTGTTCTATTCATTGTTCACATATCCTTCTCACCCTCTCTCTCCCTCCCTCTCTCTCTCTCTCTCTCTGTCTTTATCTCTTTCTGTCTCTCTCTCTCTGTCTCTGTCTGTTTCCCCCTCTCTCTCTCTCTCTCTCTCTCTCTCTCTCTCTCTGTCTTTATCTCTTTCTGTCTCTCTCTCTCTGTCTCTGTCTGTTTCCCCCCTCTCTCTCTCTCTCTCTCTCTCTCTCTCTGTCTTTATCTCTTTCTGTCTCTCTCTGTCTCTGTCTGTTTCCCCCTCTCTCTCTCTCTCTCCCTCTCTCTCTCTCTCTCTCTCTCTCTCTCTGTATCTCTATCTATCCCTTCTCACCCTCTCTTTCTCTGAAACACTAGTTCTTCAAATCGCACGCCAAGCCAGAGGACGAGGCCATCTACTCTGTGAGTAACTACAGCTGGCAAGTAGATAACATGTACAGCGGTGTGTATGTGACTATGTTTCACTTTGAAAGCTTGGTGTGCTATTTCAGGATCTGAAGAAAGATGCTGAACGAGGAATGGCTCGCAGGGTAAGTAGCTACTGTGTGTGTGTGTGTGTGTAGGAGCATAACATTGAAATATAGAAGAACACCAGTTGGCAACCCATGCCAAGTTGAATCTCTGGTCAAATCAAACATTAACGTTGATAACTTTAACGCTAGCTGACACTGTTCATGTATTAATTCAATCCTTTGTATTTCTACGATTGTTGTTTCCTACGGGACAAACAGGGAGACACTAATGATACCTATCAGGTAAGTACTACAGACATAAGACAGAAGACGGTGGAAATAAAGACATGTATATACGAGATCTTAGCCGTTCCTCCTGGTCACTAGTCACAGCAGATCTGTTTTCTAATAGTTTCCTAATGTTTTCTATTCAGCCTCTGAACCCTCGGCCAAGTGGGGACATGTACAAAGAGCTTCCTGTTAAGAAGGAGGTAAGACTTCCTGTTCTGTGGGAGACGTGTTTTAGTTTTAGTCTTGTTTTAGTACATGATCGCATGATCGCATTGTTGTTGACGATGGGACGAACACCATTTAGGGTCCCAGTGTAGCTGTAGTTCAGGGAGACGTGTCAAGTGGCTGAGTGGTTAGAGATAGTAATGAGAAAGTTGTGAGTTTGAATCCTGGCCGTGCCAACATAATGTTGTGTCCTTGGGCAAGACACTTCAACCTACTTGCCGCAGGGGGGAATGTCCCAGTACCTTCTGTAAATTGCTCTGGATAAGAGCGTCTGCTAAATGACTAAATGTCAAATGCAATTTGACGTTCTAAAGTGAGAAGTGTAACTCCCTTGTTCTGTTCTCTCTCTAATGCAGCGTCGCAGAAACAGGAACGAGCAGGTATACCAGGTAAGCCACACCTACACCAAGCACAAAGCTTGAAAAAAGGACTGAGCCCCATATCATTCATGCAAAGGACCTAGAAATAATCTATGGATTAAAACTCCTAACCCACCTGTTACCTCAAACCGACTATTCATTGATGCAAACTTGCAGATGACATTTAACTGCGAGTTGGTATAATCTCCTAAAGCAGACACACAAAGCAAGCATGCATGACGGCACTTCAGGATGTTTTTGTCTGTCTGGTTCGGTTAGTAACTGAGGTCTTCTCTTCCAGGATTTGAACTCCGCCACCAAGGATACCTACGACTCTCTGCAGATGCAGCCCCTGCCCCCCCGCTAATCCCTCCCCTCGTAGCAGACCCCTCCCCCCCCCTCCTGCGCTCCCCTCTCCCACTAGAACCTCTGAAGCCTCCAGTTCTAACCCTCATGATGGCCTGAACACGTCCCTTCTTTGATATCACACCATTAGGAGGGCTCGTGTTTCCAGTACAGGGCATTGAGAGAGGGTCTTATTACACATTCATGGTATTTGCGTCTGATTTGGGGTGGGAAAAGGTTTGATTACGCCTGCTAACTACTTATTTTTTAAAATATCTGAAACAGTCCTTGTACAGAGAAGATAGTGTTTTTCTTCACAAATATATGAGCTATTTCTACTTAGTTTTGTGTTTTTCATCTTCAAAGATATATTTGATGTTACATCTTCTTTGAATCATCTTTCCTTTCACTTGACGATTAGTGTTTATGATGCATACAATTCTGTAATATGTCCTATAGATTCAGCGATTTTTGTTAGGATAATTAGTTCAAGAATGGACATTGACTAATACATCTTTAGCCGTAACGCATTGACGAGGAAGGAAATTATGGTTAGAATACATATAAATGTATTGTATGTAAAAAAAAATATATATGATTTGACCTTATGCTATTGATATGTATTTACCTGTATATGACAAACATAAAACTTTTCTTTATATCCACAAGAAAAGGGGAGGAAAGTATAGTATTGTATTATCTTCGCTGTTTAACATTTCCTGCACGTGTGTCTGAATCCCCCCTGCCTGGTTTGGACCCCTACTGGGGTTTGTTAACTAGATAATTTCGGTCATGTGATGTGTGTTTCTGGTTGATTGCATAATCAGACGGTATTTGAACATTTTGTGCGCAGATAAGAATTCATAACGTTGAACCTGTTATGGCTAGTTTGTTATCAGAGAATTTAAGAAACATTTTCTGCAACAAAATGATCCTTGTCAGTAGCTATTATGATTATATATGATGGATCCCGTTTGACCTGTGAATTTGTATACTTATCACGTACCTTACCGTAATGAGACTTTAGATGTATTTTTATATCACATTTTTGTCCGTTTTACTGTAATAATAAAGGTCAACTTGGAACATCTTTGTGTAATAACTGTGAATTGAATACATCTCCCCGTCAAGACAGACTATAGTCATAGTAATGTGTTACTAAACATGGGCAATCTTAGGAACAAATGCTTTATTTTTGAAAGATGTTATTTTTTGGTTTGTATTAAATAATGAAACAGGACAGTGAATCCAAGTCACTGGACCCACAGTTTACAAAAATACCTTACATTTTACACTCTACTAAAGTAAGTTAGTTCTGCATTCACATACATACTGCACTAAGACAAAAGAAAAAGTATGACACTATAACAAGCAGTTTTTTTTTTTTTTAACAACACAACATTTTTTTTGCTTGGCTTTTATCATCCCTGATATGTACCAAAATATACATCTATGCTTTGGATCCCAGTGTTTGGTTTTGCATGTAAGACAGGCATTCTGCAGGTAGGTAGGGAGAAGAGAGGGACATGATACTAGAGTAGGAGTCATCTTTGGTTAAGTGAACATTACATTTTTCCTTTACATTACTTTGGAATAGAGCTTCCAGGACTCCGTATGGTTTCTACTTCATGAATGACAAGACACAAATCCAAATAGTAAGTTTGACGACCGGTCGACAGTGAACAACTGTAAAAGGACAGGGTGTGTGTTTGAGTGTGTGTGTGTGTGTGTGTGTGTGTGTGTGCGCTAGAGCGCTATGACCTCACAAGTCTTTGGTTTCTTTAGAAAGAGAGGTACTGTAGGGGGGGGACAGCATTTACAAACACAAACATTATTTACATTCAGATCACCTGCGAGTCCGGTTGGAAAAGAAAAGGAGCTCTACGCAGGGGCAATGGTCTCCAAATAAGTCGCATATTGACCTATCATACAAACATGCATTCGTGTATGCGAACAGACCAGCAAATGACTAATGCTGCCCCCTGGAGTTCAATAGGGTTCAACAGTTATAAAGTAGAGTACAAAAAATAGGCCCTCAGCATCTGTTGTATCCATAGTACATTGTAGACTGCAAAAATACATCACTTGATACGGTTATACATCACACACTTAGTTAATTTGTAGGAATACATGAGCCTAAGTGTTTACAAACAAGAATTAGAACCTGAAAATAACAGTACAGTCTATCGCTACATCTATCTTCAACCATTAAGGCATTTAAAAGCTGGAAACAACTTAAACCAGTGATTTTCTCCCATGCTAAGAAATGTATAAATAAAATGGTGAAAATGTTAGCAAAAATATAAGTTGGTTTAGAAAAAAAAGAGGATGTCACTTAAAAAGTTTAACGGAAAATCGCACAAGGAAATCACAGCATTTCACTCGTGTTCAAATGATTAATTATTAATCCAAAATTGATCCAAACAAAACAAAAAAAGATCAGTCAACACTCTTGTGCTAACATATTTGGTCTAGAGATACACTGCCTGAAATATCTACTGAGTTGCTGCACTACATTCATTTGAACCCTTTAAAAAGATATAAAACAGAATTTACTGTATATATATATTACTTGTGTGTATACATTAGAAAAAAATGAACTAAGAATAAAAAGGTAAAAAACCCAAATAAGTCTCATACGACATTCCCAACTATTCAACATAGGAAGACCCCAAAAACTAGACTAAGCGAAGAAAAACCCCATAGCAGGAACCCAGCTAGAATACAGCTACTATATGCTTTGGTATGAAGGCAAGATATGAAAACAAAAATCGAAACATATTGAAATTAGTAGTAGTAGTAGTAGTTGTTGTAGTAGTCGTACTTGCCATTGCAGTCATAAATGTCAAAATATTTGGCCTTTCAATGTTTCTCCTGTTTTTTTTTTGGTTTTTGAGGTACTTAATAGTATGATAGGTGTAACAATGCAGACTGTCCTTTTTACCTTGACATCATGAATGTCAGCCTACTGTAGGTAAAAGGTCAAATCCAGGTTCCTTATTTAGCAAAGATGCATTCAAGAAAACCTGTACAACCAGTGATGTGAAATCCCACTATTTACTGCACACTTAAAGCTAAGGTGTAAGGGAAGGCCATAGCCCCAAAGCCAGGGTAAGAACCTTTAGATAAAACCACTCTGTCCACTGTTTTTGGTAATCTGTTTAACTCTCTTTGGAGGTGGGACATTTATGTAAATGACAAACAAGTCTTTGGAAGGTTTTCTCAAAGTATTATTGCATTCTTACTCCCAGTGTGGAGAGAGGTCCATTGGATAAATTACCTGTACTTCTGCTCCTCCTGAAATACATGCAACTATAACCTATGCAAGTACTTTTTTTGGTTTATCTGGATAAGAGTTATTCAAGATTTTGGTGTTTATTCTTCTATCTGCCTCTTTAAAAAAAGGCAGGCTGCGATCTTAGCCTCTAAACCATCAGCTGGCTTGGAGGACATCACTGTGACTTCCTAACTGGTTTTAAAGCATTATAACCGAGAACATGACAGAAACTTCCAGAGAAACACTCACACAACAAGCAGTGATGCTTCTGTCCTGTCTGCTGCTCTAACAAAGCAAGCTTGCACCGCAGGAATACACGATCAGGTTTTTTCTACGAATTCACTGCAGGAATATATCTTCAGACAAACTGCAGGACTATGTCATCCATCAAGAAACTATTTTCACAGCTAACACTTCTAATCTCAGAAGGACATTTTTTTTTTCTTTTCTAGAAAGTTAGTGTGATGATGTCATTCAAGACTTAGTAAGGTGAATCTTAATTCGCACATTTTTGGTTTCATAAGCAGTCCTTGTGATAAATAAAAACTCCCTGTCAAAAACAAAGAAGACCAAAAAAAAAACATTCCAATAAACTTTCCACCCCCCACAACACGACTTTTTGGTAATAGCAAAATAATAAAGAAAAAAAAAATCAGTAAGTAGGTGGGAGGGGCCATGGCCTTGAGTTCATTGGGCCTTGGAGGCGGTGGTGATGGTATTGGCAGGCGCTGTTACGGTGCTGATCGTCCCATTGGCTGAGACCTGCAGGTTCAGGGCCCCGCCTCCTCCATTGGGCAGTAGACTGACAGGGCTGCCAGCGAAGAGGGAAAGGCTCTGGGGGTTGAGGAACAGGGGTGTGGTCATCAGGTTGGGGGTGGAGCCAGTACTGGTATTAGCAAATAGCAAGTTCCCGTTCCCGTCCATGGAGGTGATGGGGAGGGCTCCGTTAGATGCCAGAGCTGCGGAGGAAGACGGGATATTGGGAAGGAGGAGAGAGTTTAGCTTGCGATGTGTACCGAAGCCTATCACCAAGTCCTGTCTTGTCATGGAGCTGAGGGCCATGAAGGCTTAATGGCATGGGAGTGATAGTTGTGATAGGTGTGACATAGGGTTGTACTTGCCACTCCACAAACCTTGGATGGTGGCCAGTGCTGAACCTAGTCCTCCATTGGACAGGTTCAGGAAGGCTCCCCTAAGAGAGGAGATAGAGCCTTCATTAGATTACATTTGGTCATTTAGCGGACGCTCTTATGCAGAGCGACTTACAGCACATACAGGGACATTCCCTCCTGAGGCAAGTAGGGTTGAGTGCCTTGCCCAAGGACACAACGTCATGGTGACACAGCTGGGAATCGAACTGGCAACCTTCTGATCATTAGTCCAACGCTCTAACCACTCAGCCACCTCAGATTAACAACATAACTGACTACAATGACACAACCAACACCCTCATTCAGGTAACTGTGTGTAGCTGGGCATGTGAGGGTGTGCATCTGTACATTTGGTTTTAAATGACTTTTGTAACTTGTGTGTTTTCTGTCTCACCCTGTGCTAAACTGAGAAGGAGGCATTATTCCAGCTGCTACCGCTGCCATTGCAGCCAGACCGCCGTTTCCTTGGAAACCTGTAGCTAAGGAGGGAGCCTGCGTGGTCATGACGACGGCAGGCTGTGACATGGTGGAGACAGCCCCGGTGGTCATGGTGGACGAGGCGCTGGAAATGACCGGTGTCAGAACAGAGGTGGCTCCGCAGACCAGCCCTGAGCCTGGAACACAAGGGACAAGGCAGAGGTTAGAGTTCACGATGAAAAACAACGGCAATGCGTTTAGCACAGGGGGGGGGGGGGGCGCAACCCTGGTCCTCGAGGGCCACTGTCCTGAAGGTTTTAGATGTTTCCCTGCTCCAGCACACCTCCACAGAGCTTGATAATGACCCTTCCTTAGAATCAGGTGTTCTGGAGCAGGGAAACATCTAGAACCTTCAGGACTGCGGCCCTCGAGGACCAGGATTGCCCACCCCTGGTTTAGCATCATGACCTGGTTTAGCACAGACATCTTAAGTGCACACGCACGCACACACAGACACACAGACACACACACACACTACCTGTGAGTCTGGGGCTGGTGCTGTTAGCCACAGTGGTCGGGGCTACGTTGGTGACCATGCTGCCGTTGCTGCTCACCTGAAGAGCCAGACAGAAGGTTATAGTGGCGGGAGGGTAGCGGATGAGGCTAAGGGGTTACAGCAGGGATCAGAGGTGGGTCTGGGTCAGAGGAAGGGAGGGTGTACCATGGTCTTGGTGGAGGAGTAGAGGGCCTTGTTAGCACTGCTGCTGGGGGGGTTGATCCTCTTCTCCTTCTGTCTGCGGTTGCAGAACCAGACGCGGACCACTTCCTTCTCCATGTTGAGCTGGTCTGCGATCTGGGTGACCTCCTCGGAGCTGGGCTTCTGGTTCTGCTACATGGGGGGGGGGGGGGGGGGGGGGGGGGGGCAGCACGACACGGGTGAGCAACGCCTCGAGGGAACCTCCTCGTTTTGGAGAATTAGAAACATTCAGTCATTCAGCAGATGCTCTTATTTGAGGCCAGTAGGGTGAAGTGCCTTGCCCAAGGACACACAACGTCAGGTTGGCACAGCCGGGGTTCGAACCAGGGACCTTCTGATTACCAGCCCGACTCCCTCACCGCTCAGCCACCTGACTCCTACCCCCTGACCCTTGAGGGTAGACCCCCTGCCTGGTGTGGCGCCTTACCTCCATGAAGCTCTTCTCCAGGGCGATGCGGATGTTGGTGTCGATGCTGGTCCTCTTCTTGCGTCGGCGGTTGAGCAGCTCCAGTGCCAGGCTGGGGGAGGACTGGGAGGTCAGGGGGCTGGAGCTGCTCTCGGAGTTCACGTGCTCTACATGGAGGGAGGGGAGGGGGGCTCAGATTACTGGGGTAGAGGGAGTCTCTACAAATAGGCTGATACTCCAGTAGATCAGTTGGACAGATCTAGATGGTGACAGATCTTAATGGTGACATTTTTTTATGGCAACGGTAACAGTTGTAAAGGGTGATATTTCTCCATGGTAACAGTTCTAAGTGATGACATTTTTAGATGGTAACAGATCTAGATGTTGACATTTCCAGATTGTAACATTTTTAGATGGTAACAGTTCTACATGGTGACAGTTCTACATGGTAACAGTTCTAGATGGTAACAGTTCTAGATGGTAACAGTTCTACATGGTAACAGTTCTAGATGGTAACAGTTCTAGATGGTAACAGTTCTAGATGGTAACAGTTCTACATGGTAACAGTTCTAGATGGTAACAGTTCTAGATGGTAACAGTTCTAGATGGTAACAGTTCTAGATGGTAACAGTTCTACATGGTAACAGTTCTAGATGGTAACAGTTCTAGATGGTAACAGTTCTAGATGGTAACAGTTCTACATGGTAACAGTTCTAGATGGTAACAGTTCTACATGGTAACAGTTCTAGATGGTAACAGTTCTACATGGTAACAGTTCTAGATGGTAACAGTTCTAGATGGTAACAGTTCTAGATGGTAACAGTTCTAGATGGTAACAGTTCTACATGGTAACAGTTCTAGATGGTAACAGTTCTAGATGGTAACAGTTCTACATGGTAACAGTTCTAGATGGTAACAGTTCTACATGGTAACAGTTCTAGATGGTAACAGTTCTAGATGGTAACACACAACATTCAGCAGGGAAGGACCAACCTGCATCGTTCAGCCACTTCTCCAGCAGTGGTTTGAGTTTGCACATGTTCTTGAAGCTCAGGTTGAGAGCCTCAAAGCGGGAGATGGTGGTCTGACTGAAGTCGTTCCCATACAGCTTCCCCATGGCCAGACCCACATCACCCTGCCAGACAGGAAGGAGACAGTTAGAACCACACATCATGAAATCTGTCCTGAGATTACAATCATCTCATTAAAATGTGTGTGGAGACAAGTAGAAAGCAGCCTGCAGTCAGTAAAGTAGGATTTCAAAATAAAAGATTAAAGACAAAAGATTTAACCTTGCAGACAATCAAATTGGTAAAAAAAGTACATGAATGAACTCAAGTGAAAGCTACCTGTGTGAAGCCCAGTTTAATCCTCCTCTGTTTGAACGCCTTGGCGAACAGCTCCAGCTCTTCCAGCTCGTTGACATCATCCATGTAGGTGGTTTGCTCCTGCTTGACGGCCGGGGCGTGGATCTGGGAGGGGGTGGCGGCTATAGTCCTGGTGGGCGTGGCAGCGATGGTCCGTGTGGGCGTGGAAGGCTGAGGTTGAAAGGCAGCATCGATCAGCACGCATTTTTTTTAAACGTGTGAAAGCATCCTGCATAATGCAATGCAACCTGAAGGGCAACAAGTGTGTGTGTGTGCGTGTTCTAGACCTGTGTGGTGAGGGTGATGTTTGAAGTGTTGGGCAGGAGGTTGGCTTGGCTCTGAGGTAGCTGAGTGACGAGGTTCTGGGCTTGGAGGAAACCTGGAGACGGAGACAGAAGGTGGACCGATGCTTTCCAGAAACTGCTGTAGAGCTTTCGTGCGTGTGTGTGTCTGTGTGTGTGTGTGTGTGTGTAACTGGTGCCACCTACTGGCTTGGCCCTGTGGGCTCTGGGAGATGATGTACTGGGTGGGCTGCAGCTGGCCTGGCTGAACCAACACAAACTGCTGCAGGCCTTGCTGCTGGAACTGCTGAAGGGAAGAAACAAAAATGGATGGATAAATGACAGAAGTATAGAAGTAAAATACGACCACAAGATAGAAGACCAGACATAGAACACAGAAGATGAAATGGTGGATGAACCGTGGTCCTGTGACGCAGCAGGAATGACTTACTGGAGCGAAGTGCAGGGGCTGGGACAGCTGGGTGATGGGGGTGGCTGCCGAGGCAGAGATGGCTGCTCCTGTGGTGCCGTTCTGCTGGGAGGCCGAGTGCTGCTGCACGGCCGCTGCCAGGGCCTGCTGGAGGAACAGCTGCTGCTGCATCGGTGCCATGGTCAACTGGGGGGGGGGGGGGGGGGAGTGGGGAGAGAGAGGGGAGAGAGAATTTCAAATACCCCACGTCAGCCGCATGGATAAAAGATTTTTTTTCCCGAATCTCGTCTCCTGCTACAGCAGGAGGGGGGGGGGGGGGGGGGGGGGGGGGGGCGGAGGGGGGGGGGTTTGCCTTTGGGAGATAAGGGGTGGTGCCAAGGCGCGCTGGCTGCTGTGTTTCAAACTGGCAACAGGTGCCTTTCGGAGGCAAAAAGGGGCCGGTTGCCACGGCAACGCTGGGGGAGGGGAGGGGGGGGGCACCCATGAGTCCTGTTTAGCAGCACTGCTGGTGGTGAGCATTTGGCAGATCTTAACTATGAAGGCGGGGGGGGGGGGGGGGGGCCTTGATCGGAGTCACGATTCAGCCATGATTTAGATTTTATCAAATTAGCGGACGCTCTTATACAGGGACATCCCCACCCCCCTCCGCCCCAGCCGAGTAAGGTGAAGTGCCTTGCCCAAGGACACAGCCAGGGGGTTCGAACCAGGTACCTTCTGATGAGTAGGGAGGACAGGAGAGTTACCTGCTGCAGCAGAGCCTGGGACTGAGCGTTGGTTAGGCTGGCTGTCATCTGCATCGCTTGCTTTGTAGGCGATTCCAGTCCATTTGATTGGACGTCTAGAATTCAACCGTGGATAAAACGAGTTATTCGTAACAAAAAGGAATAAAGTGCCTTTACAAATATTTGCCATGAATAAACTGAAAATGATGAATCAACAAGAATTACAAAAAATCCCCCCCTTATATAATTTTTTTTTTACGTATAAAACACGTACGGAAACTTGTTCATCAAAAATAAGAGCATTAAGTATCAGGTACCAGTCAGAAAAATGCAGGTCAACTCACCTTTGGCTTCCTCACCATTCTCCATTGTGCTACTATCTGATGCAGAAAGATTGTTGAAGGAGTCTGCCGTTTAAAGAAAGAAAAGGCATACTGTTCAGTTAACTTTCCAAGTACTCATAACTGGCCATCCATCTGTCAAGTTGAGTTGCAGAGGAACCAGCTCAGCAAGCCAGTTCTTTACCCTTCAAACCAGCGAGCCACACGGCACTGCTCACCTTCAATGCGCAATTACTACATACCTGTCCCCGCCCCTGGGTCTCTTCAACAAGACTACTCTGGAGCAACCAGCTAGTATCTTCACGATGTGTTCCCTCTCACTGTTACAACCACAGTGTGGTGAACGGTCTCTCTACTGGCTTTTTTCTTCCCTTCGTACACTCCCTCCCTCCCCCCTCCCCTCCTTTTCTGGTACAGACCAGAAACAAAGAATGCAGCTGGTTGCTTCTGTAACGAAGCTTAATCAGTATTCAGCTGATTAGAGCTGTATGCAAATGTTGCCCCCCAGTTTCTCGTTAGGCAAGAAGCGCAGGGCTTTGAAGTCCTGTGAGCAATTCATTTCGCACAGAGCTCGAAAAAGCTTTCTGCATAATTCAACAATCTCTATGCATATTTATCAGGTCATTTGCATATTAATTGGACAGTTCCCTCCGTGCACACATGAAAAAGCAAGTGTGTCCAATAAAGTCAATTTCTAACTCAGTTACACACACACACACTATCAGCGGTGGGGGGAGAGGGGGACGTCTATGCAAGTTATTTTTATATTACAGGAAAAAGTAGCAGCATCAAATCAAAGGACCTCTGTTTGGAAAATGTTAATGCACCTCTTATCAAAATGATGAAAGCACAGACCTGAAACTCAGCACACACATACTGACATTGAGTAAGATACAGTTTACTGGTTAACGTTAAGAGATTTGGTTTATTTACCGTCACAATGTAGCTTGTGCAAATAATAATCAGGCAAGGGGAATGACCAATCTGAACCCTCACATGATGGCTAAATGTTTTACTTAGTGTATTATGTTCTGCGGACTGGACTAGTCACAACTGCCCCTAAATGTTGTTCCAATGATGTTGTTTTTTCTTTAGTTTCTATAGCTTTGATGGGCTTACAAAAAAGTTAGAATAGCCAAAAAGCCGACATGACTGAAGAAAATACATTGTCTGAAAGCTTTATGTTGAGCAAAGTCTAAGAAAACTTTTAATAAAAAATAAAAAAAACATGGACCTATTTACATTTCTATGCTCCCAGGGTTTCCCTTTAAACTATATTAGCACATAACGCATTATGCAAATATATCAATTAGACTAATAACCTTGAATAATACCTTTGCAATTAATTAGGCTACGCTTGCATTACTGAAAGGCCCACTGTATAATGCAAAATAGATAAGGGGGAAACACAGAGAGACAGTCAAGGGAGGAATATTTTGCTCATTCAAATTACATTTAAATTGAAGCATGCAAAAATGATTTTCTACCTATTCCAACAGAGACTGAAGAATAAAAATATTGGCACGACATTTAAAAGGAGCAGTCCTGCTAGTCTAAGCAGTCTAGTCCACAAAACATAGACATATACATAAATATGGTGACAGACCACATATTTGGGTTATAAATGACAAAATAATTATAATTGAGGATTAAGTCAAACATTCAGTCATCATGTGTATCAGGGTTCATACCCCTTGTTTGATTATTATTTGATCAATGTGGTGATCAATCTTCTCTTCCTTTGACATGCACAGCTTGGCAGTTTGCTGACTTGGGCCAGTGTGACCTAAGGCTCTCCCAGTCTGGGAGAAGTAACTTTGCTACTGTGTTGCAAAGCATTCAAGTTTCAAAGGATTGGAAATTCAATTATTAATGATTGCGAATACGTGACAGAAGCTGTTGGTGCATCATCTTGTTGATGATGTTTTCAAGAATCCGGTAATTGCTTTGGTGATTTCTTACTTCTGCTCCAATTTTTACGGAACTGTTAGAGGTGGAAATATTTTGTCATTTGCGGTAATTAAGAGGAATAATCAGGGTTTGGAATACGACAGTATTCTTTTGATTCATTCATATTTAATTCATATATTTTGTCAACATGTGCTTGTAATTGTAGTATGTTTATGTTTATTGTATGTTTACCCTTCACCTAGTACACATATTCACCCCAGTAATATAATTGAAAACTACCATAATTATTACTCACTGGGAATGTTGAATATATGACTCAGAAATTATAAAACCTACAATAAATGTAATGTAAGAGTGATCTATGTGATGGAAGTATGAACATGGAATACAGTGAACTGCAGTAGCCTACTATTGAGGACTACTGATTAGAACTAGATTTAACATAGCTTGAACTGATTTTATTTACACAACTCAAGGAAACTGTTAGGGCTGCGACCTGGGGGACTAATCCATAGTTGAAAGACCATTTAAATACATGTAAATCAGGCACCACCTTGAGAAATACACACAGGCAACAGGATCACACCTGGGTGATGAATATATTCGACATTATGCCAGCAATGGCAGAGGTAGTAAAGGCAAAAGATTTCTCTTGCTGTATTTTCATAACTTTTAGGAAAGCACAGATGGAACGAGGCAGAAAAACTAGAATAATTTGTCAAGTTTCCTAATTGTTGAAAGAAGAACTAGTGGTTAGTATAGATATAGTATAGAGAGAGAAAAAAAAAGAATTTACTAACCACTGGGTGCTACTTGATCACTTGGTGCAAGACCAGAACACGTTGAATCACACAAATATTTGGTCAATCTGGTGACCTGACAGATCTATTTACTCAAAATTGGAAGACACAGTGAAAATAGGACTTTTAGTGGCCCCAGTATTCTGCCAATATATATATTCTGAAACAGATATAGCGATTGCAATGAGCCTTGTGTAGCCCTGCAGCAAAGAATGGCGAAAGACAATGTGATTATCTCCTGGATTGGGCTACCTAGAGGAGGGTGCCTAGTCTTGGTTAATTTAACATCCAGTAATATACATACTACAACTAAGCACCAAGCAAAACATACGTGTAGTGGTGGGCGTGTTTTGTAAACTCATTAACTAATAAAGGTAAATGTATTTATAAATATATAACCTACAGTCCCACCAACGATGGATTACTATAGTAACAAGCTAACTAGCACTGAGCTAGCAGAAGAACTGCCCCATAAAAAAAGCAAACAAGACTTAATAATGTTCGTCGTTGCTCTCTGGTGATAAATAAACCGCCCTGACTCTCACCATACAAGCTTGTTAGCAAGTTGAGCAAGTATTTGCGCACACATTAACTAATTATGGATACAATATGGTAAGTTATTTTTGATTATACATGAATATGCAACGCGTTCCCGTTTCCACACAAAGAAAGGCTAACCAGAAATGGCTGTGGAGCTGCTAGCCTGCTAGCCTGCTAGCCCTTCTGTTTTCCGACCGGACGACTGCTCTCCATAACCGTAGAATAACAGTTAAGAAATGTGGTCGTGGCTGTAAAAATAACTCATATGGAGCGCCAGTGCATTTGCATGCTAGTATCTAAGCATTGGGAGTGACAATATCAACATGAATGGATTTAAAATAGTCTGCAAATGAATATGTAAAATGTACCTGGTGCTGCACTCTGATTCACTACTCCCCCGTCAGCCATATTGAATATTTAAAACAAACGAATTCCTCCTCCTGTACCCTGATGTCATGTCTGCGGCCTGCCGACAGAGGGCGCTCAAGCAGCAACATCATGATGTCATGTCTGCGGCCTGCCGATAGAGGGCGCTCAAGCAGCAACATCATGATGTCATGTCTGCGGCCTGCCGACAGAGGGCGCTCAAGCAGCAACATCATGAAGTCATGTCTGCGGCCTGCCGATAGAGGGCGCTCAAGCAGCAACATCATGAAGTCATGTCTGTGGCCTGCCGATAGAAGGCGCTCAAGCAGCAACATCAGGAAGTCATGTCTGCGGCCTGCCGATAGAGGGCGCTCAAGCAGCAACATCATGAAGTCATGTCTGCGGCCTGCCGATAGAGGGCGCTCAAGCAGCAACATCATGAAGTCATGTCTGCGGCCTGCCGATAGAGGGCGCTCAAGCAGCAACATCAGGAAGTCATGTCTGTGGCCTGCCGATAGAAGGCGCTCAAGCAGCAACATCAGGAAGTCATGTCTGCGGCCTGCCGATAGAGGGCGCTCAAGCAGCAACATCATGAAGTCATGTCTGCGGCCTGCCGATAGAGGGCGCTCAAGCAGCAACATCATGAAGTCATGTCTGCGGCCTGCCGACAGAGGGCGCTCAAGCAGCAACATCATGAAGTCATGTCTGTGGCCTGCCGATAGAGGACGCTCAAGCAGCAACATCATGAAGTCATGTCTGCGGCCTGCCGATAGAGGGCGCTCAAGCAGCAACATCATGAAGTCATGTCTGCGGCCTGCCGATAGAGGGCGCTCAAGCAGCAACATCATGAAGTCATGTCTGCGGCCTGCCGATAGAGGGCGCTCAAGCAGCAACATCATGAAGTCATGTCTGCGGCCTGCCGATAGAGGGCGCTCAAGCAGCAACATCATGAAGTCATGTTTGCGGCCTGCCGATAGAGGGCGCTCAAGCAGCAACATCCCACCGCACTACAAAAGCTACTTTTCTTTTTTTCTTCTTATCTGTACATACTTCCCACCCGTAGTGTAAATATTCACACCCATTTTTGTATATGTATATTCCTATTCTATCCTTATGTATATATATTTTATTTTTGGTTCTATCTTATCTCAGACGGTGTATTTCAGTTTAAAGGACTTGCCTACTTAAAAAAAATGCATATGATCATTGTTTGCTCCATCCTGCCACAATAAATTCCGTGTTTGTGCAACTTTACATGGCGAATAAAACCAATTCAGATTCAAACCCAGCCTCTGACATGGTGGGCGGTGTCACGTCCTACGTCATTTGCGTGACGTCCTTTCGCGCGTGGTCGACCGGCTGTCCTCCAACCAAGCTGCGTCTTGCAGAGGCACCGGCTGCTCCAAGTCAAGTCTGCCCCCCGGACCCAGTCTGCCCCCCGACCGCGCAAGAACGAGAGGACCCTCGCTGCGTCCATGACCTGCAGCATGGCTGCATCTTCAAACCGGGTTCTGCTGGGGCCGCTGGTCGCTGCCATTGACCAGGGCACGAGCTCCACACGGTTCTTGGTAAGTCAGATCTGCAGACTCCTGCTAACAGAATTAGCATATCCAGCTAGCCACGTCCTTTAAATAACCCTATTACTATTAGCTTACCATCAGCGTGTTAGTGTGGTTTTCCCTTTACATATATATATTAGCTATATGGAGGTAACTAGTAAGCTACGTGCCTGTCGTTCAAACAGTAAACTACTTTAACGTAGCAGGTTATATGGTTATATGTCAAATATACCGGCAGGTTTGTTTGTTGATAGTCCTTTGCACACGTGAGTATAGTTCACAAAATTGGTAACATCATCTAAAATATGCCCAATTGTCTGTGCATTCATTTTCAATATATGTCCTCGTTCAATGAAAATCTAATTGTTGTTCAGTGCTGCGTTTACGGTCATGTTGGTCAGTCTTAAGCATCCCCCACACAGTGGTCCCCAACCCTGGTCCTCAGGACCCACTGCCCTGCATGTTCTAGATGTTTCCCTGCTCCAGCACACCTGATTCAAATGAATAGGTTATTATGTAAGTCAGCAGAAGCCTTAATATGACCCTTCATCTGAATCAGGAGTGTGGGAAGGGGGAAACATCTAAAAGACAGGACAGTGGGGCCCTGAGGACCAGGGTTGGAGACCCCTGCAGTACACCGTCACCACTCAGAGGTCCTAACTCTTTCCTGAGTTGTAAAATGGTTTGATCGGCTTGTTAGTCTAACAATCGTATACAAATCCAAAACACACAGGGACAGGTAACTATTGCATTAATCAGTGACCTCTTCACCCCTTTTTCTTTGATGCTAAACCCCTGTGTTAAGGCTTTCCTCAGGAGGTGGGGTCTACTTCTCATGTTAATCCAGTGTCATCAGGTTGGTGATCTAAACAGTGTCCATCCACTTTCTCTCTTTCCTCCACTGTTTGTCGCAGGTGTTCAACGCCAAAACAGCAGAGCTTCTTAGCCATCACCAGGTTGAGATCAAACAGAGTTTCCCTAAAGAAGGGTGCGTTGAAATGAAGCGGGATATGCGCATGTTTGGAATTCCCAACTCAGATCCCTTCCCAACATGTGTATACTGTACCACTCACTTTGATTAAAATAACCACTAACTCTCAACCCCTTTCACTTAGTGCCAGTTTTAACCAGAATATATATTTGTGTTTCCTTGTTTAGCTGGGTAGAGCAAGATCCTAAAGAGATACTGCAGTCTGTTTATGAGTGCATGGAGAGAACATGTGAAAAACTGACCCAGCTCAACATAGACATCTCCAATATCAAAGGTAATGTGGCGCACCATTTCTCCACCCTTCTGTCTGTCTACCTGTCTGCGTGTTCAGAATAACAATGCTGTTCCAAATGACATCTTTTAGCGGTCGGAGTGACTAACCAGAGAGAGACCACGATAGTTTGGGACAAGGAGACCGGGGAGCCACTTTACAATGCTATCGGTAAGTGATCCTGCACATGCTACCGGATTGGATTAAACTGGATTAAAGATGCTTGTGTGTCCGCAGTAAATGCTTCTTATTCATCCCTAGGCTAACAGTGTCCAGGGACTTGACAGGCTGACATTTACATTTACTCATTTAGCCGACGCCTTTATGCAAAGAGACTTCCAAGAGAGAGCTCTACAAAAGAGCATCGGTCACCGATCATAACCGCATAGCCCCAAACATTGCAGGTAGTCAGATTATGAAACATACATCGTGGGGAAACCATACAAAAGCAAAAGGGAAGAGCCACAAGAGCGTTCAGTTAAACAAGTTCAAATGAAATGGCATGCATCTCAAACGTGCGATAGTGTACCTGTAGGAAAGCAAGTAGTAATAATAATAATAATATACCTCACAGCGAGTAATAGTTTTTCAATTAATCAATGTTACGATCCTATAAAACACTGATACCTGTTGCAGTTAGAACTTCCCCCCTCGCCCACAAAGCGATGAATGCAGAATCTTAACTGTTCCCCCCAGTGTGGCTGGACTTGAGGACGCAGTCCACAGTAGAGCGGCTCATCAACAAGACCCCTGGACGCAACAAGAACCATCTGAAGGTGAGGGGGGTGGAGGGGTGACGGCCTGGGCCCACGTTCTGCTCCAGCTCTGAAGCGTTCCCTCTAACCCGCTCCCACTCTTCCACGCTCTTCTCAACCTTACCAGCATAAGACCGGCCTCCCCATCAGTACGTACTTCAGCGCTGTGAAGCTCCGCTGGCTGATGGATAACGTGGACGAGGTCCACAGGGCCATCCAGACGCACCGAGCCATGTTCGGGACCGTAGACTCCTGGCTCATCTGGGTGAGCTTTGGATGCCAGTGGCTCTGGATCATTAACAACCTACAGGTGGTAGGGAGTAGTGGTAGGCATCTGGTCAGATGCATATCTTAATAGTATTAAGGCTTTTGCTGTAAAGCTATGAACTGACATTGGTAACTCACTAAAGTGATGGTTTAAATAGGCCTCTGTCAGAGTGAAAGGTTGGTAGACTAAGTCTTACTTCAGATGTATTGTTTACAGTGAAACCTTTTGAGATGGGATGCCTATGAGAATGTATGAGTCATTGTTGCTCAAACCTCATGCTAGCATTCCATGTATCTGAGCCCAGTAACACCGTTCTGTGATGTTCCTGTTTCAGTGTCTGACAGGGGGCAGGAAAGGGGGCGTCCACTGCACTGACGTGACCAACGCCAGCAGAACGATGCTCTTCAACATCCACACCTTGGAATGGGACCCAGAGCTCTGCAAGTATGGGGACAACTGGAGATGCTTGCCAACAGTCATGCCATCTAGAGATACCTACCACTCATTCGGTTTCCCTTAAGTGCATACATAGAATATTGAGTTGAAGTGTCTAAAGTATTCCCATACTGCTGTGAAATGTATTTAAATACGTTTGGAACTTGACATTTTGGTAGAATTCTATCACATCTTGACCTTTGCTGTTGGTTGTCAACAGATATTTTGATATTCCAATGGAGATCCTGCCTAAAGTTAGGAGTTCCTCAGAAATCTACGGTTTAATGGTGAGCCTCTTTTTCTAAACTTGTGTTGTTTTGTATTGTTGCAGAAAAGTGTTGCTGGTGTACTTGGTGACAAATATTTGTTTGTTTTATTTTGATCTTACTGTAGTTCTTACAGTACAGTGTGTAGATGTTGTGTCATATTTAAATCAGTGGCTGACAGAGAGGCCTAGGATATTATTTCAGAGGGCGAAAACAAACATATAGGCTGACAGTTTAACAGCCAACATCTGTCGTATGTCTAATGTCTGTCTCAG
Organism: Neosalanx taihuensis; assembly: GCA_030340665.1. Lineage (NCBI taxonomy): Eukaryota > Metazoa > Chordata > Actinopteri > Osmeriformes > Salangidae > Neosalanx > Neosalanx taihuensis. The sequence continues at coordinate 11,986,188 of CM059305.1, forward strand.
TCGTTTAAAATAAGTTCAGTAATTCATGTTGTGTGTTTTTGGATTCGATGAAAGTTTGGTTTGTGGTGAATGTCACAGGCATTCTACTGTGTGCCCTGTTTATTTTGTTTCACTTCTCCCACTGGTAGAAAATCAGTTCTAGTCTGGTAAGTTTACATTAGCCTCATCCTTCCTGTTGCTGTTCTCACTGTGGTGAACCTAACCTTGATCCTGCTTCTATACTGTTCCCAAATGGGGAAGCCATCAAACTGTGCATTTCCAAGCCTTTTAGAAAACCTCTAAGGCTTGAATGAACAAATCAGAAACCCACATCTCATTTCATAACAGTTGAGCGGTATGATTTTATTCATGATTCATGGATGATCAAGAACATGCCCAATGGGGCTGAGGGAGTTTTAAATTGTCCCCTGCTGATGCGTGTCCTTTCCTCCATATCACCTCTCAGATTGGAAATGTACTGGATGGGTGTTTCTACATTTAACCTCTCCTATTGTGGCATGTCTCTCTGCTCTTGTCGAGCACGCATTCTAAAGCCCTCACCTTCTAAAAGGTTTCTACACTTCCTGTCTGAGCGCCCAGCTTCCAGTTAGTATCGTCCTTGCCAGACAGCCCTTCATGTGCTGTAAATCTCTTCACTCTTGGGGCCCAACTGCATTGAGTCCAAACCGTAGCTCTCCAAAGGTTTCGACAAACAAAATCGTTTTCGTTTAACTGTATTCATAAAGGTCCACGATGAACTACGATGATCTTGATAGCATTTGTCAGGGCCTTTGTCCCTCAAGATGGCCAGGTCAAAGAGGAAAATGGCTAGACTGGTTATTAGGAGTGAAGACATTTCATCTCTATGGCTGCTCTAACACCTCCCACCCCCACCACTCATCTTCTCCTGCTATGCTACCCTATGGGACCCCTGTCCTGTGCTTTCTGACGGGGTTATTCAGAGGTCGGTTCAAATGTCTGCCCTCTTAAGAGGACACATTTGAGAGAATGCAAATGACCACAGTCACCGTGGGCGTATTTGGTGAAATGTTTAGCCTAGTCTCAAAAGTTGAATTTGTATTCACTCTACTGTTGGGTAAATGATGTGTGAGTGAGCAGCTGTGTGTTAAAGTCTCTTTATTTCTTTGGTAGACATCCGGATCACTCACCGGTATTCCGATCTCAGGGGTGAGTATGATTATCATTAGTCATTGCTTGCTATGAGATTGCGCAAGGAGTGATCAGTTAGTAGTGTGCCCAGCCAATCCGTGCCTCTGTTTCAACAGTGTCTCGGGGACCAATCAGCTGCCCTTGTCGGACAAATGTGCTTTCAAGATGGACAGGCCAAAAACACGTAAGATGTGTATGTATTGCAGTGTTTGGTGTGTCTGTATGGCAGTACCGTTTGATAACCATGAGGACTGGGACTTTCAGGTATGGGACAGGCTGCTTTCTGCTGAGAAATACCGGAGCCAAGGTACTTAAAAGGATTTTATTTGACAAGAATACGTCTCAGTTTAAACACAGGAAGGAATTACTTTAATTCTTCAATAGCCTTCTGAGTCCCTAACTTCTGATATAGCCTTGACCATTAGACTCATCTTGTAAAGATGAGGTTGGTAGAGAGACAACGAGGCACCATCTAAACTGCTCCCTCTCTTGTCGCCCCACAGCCTGTCATGTCTGACCACGGCCTTCTGACCACCGTGGCTTACAAACTGGGCCGAGACAAACCAGCCTGCTATGCCTTAGAGGTCAGCTTTTGATATGATCCAAAAACAAGATTCAACATTCATTTATCTTAGCTGACAAAGTGTCTGACATCGGTGTCTTATTTACAATGACCAAGTAAAAGTATTTTGTAGCTCTATTCCAACTTCTGATTGGTTGTTGCATGTATAATTCCGGCTGTTCCTATTCCAATTGGAGGTTTTAGATTTTCCCCATCGGTCTCTCACCCCCAGGGTTCAGTGGCTATCGCAGGAGCTGTAGTCCGCTGGCTAAAGGACAACCTAGGCATCATCCAGACCTCCACTGAGCTGGGTAAGATGAAACGTATCTCTTCAAACCGTTTTAAATACATTGCTTTCAATTTTTTGAACAGAATTCCTTCAAGACCTTTGTGTCGTCGTGAGCATTCCACAGAGATCTGAGCGTTCTCTTCTTTCCTCAGAGAAGCTGGCTGCTTCTGTAGGGACGTCGTACGGCTGTTACTTTGTTCCTGCGTTCTCCGGCTTGTACGCCCCCTACTGGGAGCCCAGTGCACGAGGGTGAGAACCTGACTACAATACCCACAAGCCCCAGCCCTCCTGTTTCAGTTGTGGAACCATAAACACAAGATTAAGTTTCCTTTTCAATCAAAAGGCGGGGGAGTGAATAAAATGTGACTCGTTCTTTCTTTGTGTCAACATTGCTGACATTGTTTTTTTCTTTCAGAATAATTTGTGGCCTCACCCAGTTCACTAACAAAAGCCATCTGGCCTTCGCTGCGTTAGAGGCTGTGGGTTTCCAGACCAGAGAGGCAAGGTTTCCCTCACACACTATAAAAACAACAAAACACTTTATTTTCAGTTCCAGTTCATTGACAATAAAGTCTCATTTGAGATTATAATTTTTTATGCTGTCAAAGCGGATGTGATCAGGATTGTAACCCTAAATAGAATCTGACTGCTTTGTGTGTTTGCCTGTTTGCTGGGGTACAGATCATGGATGCCATGAACCAGGACAGTGGGATCCCTCTGTCTCAGCTGCAGGTAGATGGGGGCATGACCTCCAACAGGCTGCTAATGCAGCTGCAAGCAGACATACTCTGCGTACCCGTTGGTAAGACACACACACACACACACTTTCAGTCGTGTGCCCATCAGAAAATCTGTCCCTAACCAACTCAAATACAACAAGACTTGTTAGCGTTACACCATTTTTAGGTGTGTTTAGAGTTTCATGATAACGAAAATTCCATGTTATGTCCTTCTAGTGAAGCCGTCCATGCCTGAGACCACAGCTCTGGGGGCTGCCATGGCAGCGGGGTCAGCGGAAGGGGTCAGCGTGTGGAGCCTGAACCCAGAGGACCTCAGCGAGGTCACGTCCGAGAAGTTCGAGCCCCAGATCAACCCTGAAGGTGAGGGGGCTCGCGACTGGCATGTTTAAATGATACAAGAATGAAGGAGTGGGGGGGGGGGGCGGGATGCCTCTGGCGTCCAGTATTCTGGATCTTTCTTTCATTTAATCTCTCTCTGTCTCTCTTGGGTAGAGAGTGAGTTTAGGTATGCTCGCTGGAAGAAAGCTGTGCAGAAGTCCATGAACTGGGAGACCACAGAGCCCCTCAGTAATGGAAACGGTATTTCCCTCTCAGTGCTCTTTCACATTTAACGCCAATTCTTTAGTTAGGTCACCCCAGTACTGATATCTCTGTCATATAGCAGCCATAGCCTGTGTGTTGTGTTCATTAGTTCCACTGTTTCTCTCTCTCCTGTCTGCTTGACCTGGACCTGGGTGGACCTGGACCTGGGTGGACCTGGACCTGGGTGGACCTGGACGGACCTGGACCTGGGTGGACCTGGACCTGGGTGTGGATCTCTGGCAGCTGAAACAAGCATCTTCAGCAGCGCCCCACTGGGATTCTACGTACTTGGAAGCTTGTTTATGTTAATTGGAGCAAAATACATTGCAGGTTAGTTTACACTGGTGTGTACAAGTACAGAGTAACAAAATGAAGTTAGCATCCAACCACAAGTGCAAAACAAGTGCAGCAAGACTATTATAAAACGATGAACTATCTAATGTAATGTATAATAATCTGACTGGTCCTGTTTTTGTACCTTGTGTGACCTGCCAGACTCCTAGACCTAAGGAGCCCCGTGGTGGTGACAGGACAGAGAGAGGGAGGCCAGTCTTCAGATCCTTCCGGAGACTTCCACGCCGCTGTCCACAGCTGTAGTGCTTCTGCACACGGCTTACGTGAACATTCCCAAACTGAAACCCAGGTGTCGTCGTAGTTCTGATGTCACTCTGGACATCAACTGGAGTGAACCTGTTAAATGAGCGAGCGAGCGCGTGAACGAGACTTGTACGGGTGATGTCCCCCCCCCTCTTCCCCGTCACCCCCGCCACAGATCCTAATGCTTCCTGCGAATGAACGGCACATAAATATGGTGTAGATTGTGATGCGTGCAATATATTTCCACTGTTGCGTTTTTCGCGTTGCGTGTTTTGTCAAGCAGTTGTCGAAGAGAATCGTTTTAGAGTCGTTCTGCTTTGGTCTTTTCACACATCCATCAATGTACACGCATTCACTGCAGTATCTTCTGGGAAATGTGATGTAAGAGAGGCTCCCCTAATGGCTGTTTGGGATTTTAGAGCACTTTATAGATGTTGTTTGTTTGGTGTGCTGTGGAACAAGACTGACCAAGATCTTTTATAACGCGTTGTTTTGAAGGGAAACATTTTGGATTTATAAAACTTGATTTGCTGTGCTACTTTCTGAGTCTAGAAATGTGAAAAATCTTGGGAAAATAGTATAATCTGCTTATATGAATTCTGTGTATGTAAGCATGCTGGTGGACAACCATAACTTTTACCTCCTGGTACTTGATCTGTGTTTTCCAACCAACCTTTACACACTGTCACCCAAACACACATTCTGTATTTACACCAATTTTCATTTAGTTCAGTTGTCAAATCTATATTCAGATGTACAAATTGTACGTGTAGAAAGTATCACAGATTGGTCAAGAATCAGAAGTGCAGTTTTAAAGACTATTACGGTGGTTGACCAAAAACAGCCGGTATTCTGACCAGGCACAGTTCAATAATAACATGTCAACCACAACATTACATTACAGAACTGTTGAGAGCAGCATCAGATGACATCACAGATGACATCACAGATGACATCACAGATAACATGGTCAAATCACTGTTTCTCAGTACCTCAAGAAGAAGCTCTGTACAGCTTAATGCACCACTGTTGATATAGAAATTGTAGTTTACTTGCAAATGAATTAGATGCAGGATTTGGCTCAATGCATTTCCAATCTGACCACTGGTGTTTGTGAATACTGGAACTTACACTGTATCGTACACTTGAAAAGACAAGTTGATGTTAAAACGTACTAGGTATTTATTTATTTAAACGGAAAGATGTATATTTTAATTAGGGAACCTAATACGTCTGTTAACCATGAAACTTCTAACGTCTTCTGATTCTGAGCTAAAACCTAAATAATAATAAGTCTGATTGATACTGTGAAAGCCAAACAAAGTCTATACATTTTGTCATTGGTTCCATTTGGATAAAAAGGGTAAATATATGTATAAAAGAAAAAGAGTTACATTTGACATTTCTGTTGATACATAGAAATAATTATGAAGAACCAAAATAGAACACGAACAGAACCCAGAGCGATGTCTAATTTGCTATTTAACTAGGCTTTTGAATTGACCCCCAATAGGCACGCATTTGAACCATCCATGTTGCAAATTATTAAATAAAATGCAGTTGCATTGAACACTGTCTTTATTTGAAAATGTATCAAATTGTCTCGATATTTTGAACCTATTGTCCGGCAGGAGAGTGTATTATCAGGTGTACATTATGTTTTCAACACTGCTTTGGCACAGAGGAGTCTTTCAGACCTTAAAATCTCATGATATTCATGTAAAAATGCACACAAATCCGCTTTTTCCACGCAATAGTTTACTATAAAAAGGTTTACAACTGATGCAAAAACACATGTTACATTATTGACAATCGCCCTGTGTCTCTCCATCATTCTCTCTGGTTCCTGTGTTCAACTTAGAGAGATCTGCTCTCCACCCACTGAACGAGAGGATCCCAGCTCAATACTTCATTGATGCAATCAACCCTACAGTATCATGTCTGTCATTGAAGCTTCGCTCATCCTGTCTGACCCCTCTTCTTCCTCCTCCTCCTCCTCCTCCTGCCCCTCTTCGTCTGCTCCTCTCTTCATGCCCCTCTGCTTGGACAGGGCCACCGCGTATCGGATGTTGTATATGTTCCAGTCGCACCTGAGCAGGAACCAAACACAGGAAGTCTCAAAAATCAAGACAAATGACTAAAAGTAAACGTAAGATCGCCAAATTGCTCTGACTGCCAGTACGGTTGTACAGAATGATCTGGAAACTTACAGCTTTGAGAGATCCTCAAAATGCCTTTGGATACTTTTCTGAAGAGACTGAATGGTGGGTAGGATTGCAGTAGACCTGTTGGCCACAAAACAAAAAAGACCACCAGTGTTAGAAGCAGATAAACACTGTCTGGTTGCGATAGTGAAAGTCTGGCTGTTCCTTCAGGGTAGTGTGTGAGCATGTCCGTGTGTGTGTGTGTGTGTGTGTGTGTGTGTGTGTGTGTGTGTGTGTGTGTGTGTGTGTGTGTGTGTGTGTGTGTGTGTGTGTGTGTGTGTGTGAGCATGTGTGTGTGTGTGTGTGTGGGGGGGGTCAGATGGCTCAATGGTTAAGGCATTGGCGTCATGATCGGAAGGTTGTGAGATCGAGCCCCGGCTGTGGCTACATGACGTTGTGTCTTTGGGCAAGGCACTTCACCCTACTTGCCTCAGGGAGAATGACCCTGTACTTACTGTAAGTCGCTTTGGATAAAAGCTAAATGAATACATGTAAATATGGACACAACATCATCGTGTGTGTGTGTGTGTGTGTGTGTGTGTGTGTGCAGATCTTCCCACCTGCTCTTCAGCTTCTGCCCGTGCTGTGTGAGTAGAGACTGTGCCCAGCTCAGGTAGAACTGCAGGTGACCAGACTTCTCCAGGGCAGACGCCAGGAAGCCCAGAAGCTTCTCCACGTACACGTCAGGGAGGGAGCCACACACCACCGCGACTAACACACACACACACACACACACACATGTTTACAATCACACAGGGCCAACATATAAAGACTCCATTTGTGTCAGGTCATGTGGCTCAGTGGTTAAGGCATTGGGCTCATGATGGGAAGGTTGTGAGTTCGATTCCCAGCTCTGGCTACGTGATGTTGTGTCCTTGGGCAAGGCACTTCACCCTACTTGCCTCAGGGAGAATGTCCCTGTGCTTGCTGCAAGTCACTTTAGATAAAAGCGTCTGCTAAATGAGTGAATATCCTAGACTGACGCTCTTTGTAAAAGCTCTCTCTTGTAAGTTGCTTTGGAAAAAAGCGTCTGCTAAATGAATACATGTAAATGTAAATATCAATTTGACTGTCCTTTTACAATCTGACTAGCTTATTGGGTGATTAGATCATCGTGCTTCTACTCAAGGCAACGACAATCTTAACTGGTTAACCTGGTGACATAGGTTAAAGGTGAGCCATACAGGAAGTGAGGCCATGACCCAGACTCACTCTGCTGATGTGGGATGGCCTCCAGGACCTCCTGGGTGAGGACGCTCTCATTAAGGCGGAACGCCAGCACGATGGCCGACGCCCACTCCTTCTTCCGCAGCTGGCGGCGGACGCTGACCGGGGTCACGTCGAGGTCGAGGTCGTAGGGGTCAAAAACCAGAGCCCCGTCCAGGGAGTAGATGAGCAGCCCCTCGGTGGAGGTGGCAGCCCAACTGCGACCTGCAGGGGGGGGGGGGGGATGGAGAGGAGAGGAGGGAATCAATCATCTGACACGTTTTGGAAATGTTAAGGCGTTGGGCTAGTGATCGTAAGGTTGCGAGTTCGATTCCCCGCTAAGGCAACATCACGCTGTGTCCTTGGGCAAGGCACTTAACCCTATGTGCCTCAGGGGGGATGTCCCTGGTACTAGTAATAAAATGATTAGGATTTAAACTGACAAATCCCTTTTGATACCCACCAGTAGGAGAAAAGCGCAGGGAGCTGACCCTGATCTCCGGTTTGTAATGACGAGAACTCATGTCTCCTACGTGGGAGAGAGAGAAAGAGAAAGTCAACAGTCATTCAATACATCCATATTCTCGTGTATTTACGTCACGAAAACACAGATAAAATCCAGTAAAAATGAATTATGTGATGATGGTAAGCACGTCCGATCCCTGCTCTGCTGTATCTGGGTGAGAGCGGTCCCCCTACCTCTCCTGACCCCAGGCAGGCTGAGCTGCACCCCGTCTCCGTCCCCCACCCCCTCGTCGATCAGCGCCAGACTCCCGAAATCCGTCATCTTCCGCCGATCCAAAAACTCCTGCGCAGAACCGAGACGACACACACACACATGTTCAGAATCAGAACTGCTTTATTGATCCCCGAGGGGAAACTCTTTAGTGTTGCTGCTTTGTTGTTTGCTTCCTACAGGTAGACTACTGCCCGTCGGAGTGCCTGCCTTAAATTTGTAAACTGTTCGGCTGAATGCTCTTATGGCTGTTTCCTCGGCACTTATTGGTTTCTCACGATGTATGTTTTATAATCTATAAACCTGCTATGTTCGGTGTCTATCACATTGCTATTCTCAGCGACTGATGCTCTTCTGTAAAGTGCTCTCTTGTAAGTTGCTTTGGATAAAAGCGTCTGCTAAATGAAAACATGTAAATGACACAATTTAACCACCTTTCCACGAGAGGAAATCTTACAATGCTAGAGGGTACAGGTCTGTTGTCCTATTCCTGGAAAACTGATAGTAAGTGTTGGTCAGTACCTCCATGGCGTCCAGAGACAAGTTGCAGGAGATCTCAAACTTCTTCATGAGGATCTGCTCCCTTATGTTGTAGATGCAGACAAACTTGGAATGACCGCCGGCCAGTATGGACTCACCATCCGCTGAGTAGCACAGCGACGTGAAGGATCTTCAAGCACGGACGATAGCGCAGAAAAAAGACGTTGGATGCAAGGGAGGGGAAGATGATCCTAATACATTTCACACCGACAAAATACCGTATTTTTCGGATTATAAATCACAGTTTTTTTTTCATAGTTTGGCAGGGGGTGCGATTTATACTCTGGAGCGATTTATGTGTGAAATTATTAACACATTATTATATAATTTCACATCATTAACATTATTAACATTACATTATTAACACATTATTATTACATAATTTCACAAAAATGCGACTTATACTCCAGTGCGATTAATATATGTTTTTTCCTTCTTTATTATGCATTTTTTGGCTGGTGCGATTTATAATCCGGAGTGATTTATAGTCTGATAAATACGGTAAAAGTTCCACAACATCCACACATGACTCACTTTCCCTTTGCTAGCTGTTTGGCCGTGATCTTGTCCATCTCCTTGCGGCCCATCTCCAAGTCGTGCCTCCCGGCGATGGAGCCTAGCTGTGTGGCCGTCTGGGGGTTCCAGAAGGAGATCTCTCCGTTCAGGGTGGCCACTGCCAGCTCCTGCCCATCTGGACGATACGCCACTGCCAGGCCTGGAACAGCCAACATGGCCAGAGGAACCACGATCATGTCATTGAGGAAAATGAAATGAAAATGGCATTTAGGCTAAGCTAGCTTCGTTAACAGATGACAGGCATCTCTGAGCTTCTGAACGCTACAATAAAGAGAATTCAACTCTGCTTTAAGTCATTCTCATCCATATACTATACATTTCATACTTGTACTTTATAGTTCATATGCCTCTTTCTGTACAGCTATTGCCCACTTTTAATTGTATTAAATTTTATTTCATTTTTTATCTTTATCTTATTTAGGTTCCGTATATAGTCTTTGTTTGCGCCATCCTTACACTGTAAATTCGGTGTTTCTGTAACTTGAATGGCGAATAATTATGAATAATTCTGATTCAGAAATAGCCGTTTGCTGGTTATAATGTATTTGTAAAAATCATTGTAATCATTACCATCGGAAGTGAGGCGCAGTGTCTCTTTGGTCTGCCAGCTGTCCAGCATGTCCCAGAGTCGGACGGTCCGGTCCCACGAGATGCTGGCCAGGACAGACTGGACCGGGCTGAAGCACAGGCAGCTCACCGGGCCCTCGTGGCCCCCCAGGACCTAACCAATCACCACACAGAGAACACTATAAACTCAGCCAATCACCACACAGAGAACACTATAAACTCAGCCAATCACCACACAGAGACCATGGTAAACTCAGCCAATCACCACACAGAGACCGAGGTAAACTCAGCCAATCACCACACAGAGACCGAGGTAAACTCAGCACACAGAGACGACAGCAAACATAGCCAATCATCATAAAAAGAAATATGTAACTTTGGTTTGAAACAGCCAACAGACTGGCATCAACACAGACTGATAGTCGAGTCAGTCACCTCCAGCAGGCGGCCGGTCTGCATGGACCAGATGAAGACCTCGAAGGAGTCCTGGGCTCCAGCTGTCACCAGATCCCCGCTGGGGTCCACTGCCAGGGAGGAGAACTGGGTGGGCCGGGGGGATGTGAACGTCCTGAAGTTGCGGTACCTGAGGAGACCCAGACCGGTTAAGACTCCTGGAAGAACCAACAAACTGTGTTGAAGCTTGAGGAATTCCATCCAGCTGTTCCAGCTGCGGATCGTACCTGTGCAGGTCGAACGCTCGGACTGTGCCGTCGAGGGACGCGCTGACGATGACGAAGCCTTTGGAGGTGAAGGTGACGTTAGTGACGCTGCTCGTGTGCTCGGTGAACGTGACGAAGCACAGGCCGCTGTTGGTGTTCCACACCTTCACCTGCGAGGAGCACAACCCCCAATATCAGCACGCCCACGCACCTTGTTCTGCTGATCCCTTTCATACGCACGCTTGCCGCAAATGATGTTCGTTATAGATTGTTGAAAGAAAGTCTAAGAACTCACTTTCCCATCATCCCCTCCTGTGACTATGTACTGGCCGTCTGGAGAGTAGGCCAGGGCGGCCATGTTGTTGAAGTGGCCCTGCTGCTTGAAGACGTACGACTCGCTCTGCCACTCCCACACCAAAAGCTGTCCTAACCCTGAGAGAAGATGGAACAAACATCGTTAGTCACCGACACGTCATATTTAATCTGGCTATTACAGAAAACAAACTCCAAATAGGGTTTGTAGCCATGTCAATGTCCATGTCTCAACAATCATCATTCCCGTATCTTTCCTACCTGAGCAGCCAAAACCTATCCAGTCTCCAGAGGTGTTGATGGCCACTGAGGCGATCCTCTGGTCCGAGATGCTGAGGGAGTGGATGAGGTTGAAATCGGGGAGCTCGTGAAGGTGGAAGACCCCGGATGCAAAGCCCGTCACCAGGATGTGTGTGGGTTTGTGGAAAGTGGCGGCGGTCAGGTTGTTGAAGTCGCCTTCCTTGTTGAAAAAATGCCTTGTGCAAGGGAAAACAGAAGGTGTGACTCTCTAGTCGTTTCCCAAATGACCTCAAAACGGAAAGTATGACATTCGACATTCTAGAGAGTGTTTAAGCTGAGGTGAGTCGCAGGGGGGGGGTCTTACTTGCTTATCAGTTTGTATCTGACGTTCGGGACCCCCTCCGTTTCTTTCGGTCCGTCCGCCTTCCCTTTGACGACCTCTCCTCGAGGTTCTCCATCATCTCCCTCCCTGTTCTCGTCCTCCTCAGCCTCGTCCTCTTGGGCGTTCGGTCTCACCGCTGGTGGTTTGGCCTGGGGGGTCCTCCTCAGCACCAGACCATCTGGCTCTGTGTCGCTCTCCCACACACACAGCACCCCATCCTGACTCACTGTGTACAGCTGCAGAACACACACTGGGTTAAACAAGGCAGTTGTTCTCAATTCCGGTCCTCAGGGCCCACACTGTCCGGCATGTTTTAAAGGTTTCCCCCTACCAACACCCCTGATTCAAATAAATTGTCATTATCAGGCTTCTGCTGAGCTTCATAAGGACCCATTCATTTGAATCAGGTGGGTTGGAGCAGGGGGGAAATCTAAAACATGCAGGACCGTGGGCCCTGAGGACCAGGGTTGAGAACCACTGCTTTAAGGGATGACAAAGCCCAGAACCTTCGATGTGGAACAAAGCCGAAATAGGCTCTTGCCTTATTCTAAAGAAACTCTTCACTCACATCCAAACTGTCTTTTTCAAAGAAGCATCCGACGATGAGGTCCTTGTGTCCTCCGAGGGAGTAGTAGATCAGGTTGACCCAGCGCTCGGCTCCAAACACCCAGGTCGACATGTCTTTGCTACCCACAACGAAGCACCTGCAGCGGGGGAGAGGAGGAACAGGAACGGGGGTGTTTACAGTGTGTAAACTAGAATGGGTTTTACCTGAGCGAAATGTAATGAGCAGAGTCATGTGACTGAGCGATTAGGGAGCAGGCCTGGTAAACAGGAGGTACCTGGTTCGAACCCCGGCTGCACCAACATGAAATTGTGTCCTTGGGCAAGGCACTTTACCCTACTTGCCTCAGGGGGGAATGTCCCTGTACTTGCTGTAAGTCGCTCTGGATAAGAGCGTCTGATAAATGACTAAATGTGTCAGCTGTCACTCACTTGGAGTCGTCTGTCCAGTCGATGCAGGTCGTCTCATCATAGGGTCCATAGTAGCTCTTGTCCAACACGAAAGCGTTGAACTCCCGTTTCTTCCCGGGGGCATGGTACATCAAGGCAACGTTCGCCTTAGTGACCACAAATTTCCTGCAGGTGACGAGATGAAAAGATATTCTCTTGTGTTCCAATCCGTTAAAACGATGCGGGGGGTTCAGAGTTGCATGTAACTGAACATGTAGCTGCTTTACCTTCCATCAGGAGAGAACCGTACACTGGTCACAGGTTTGTGGAAGTGGAAATGATGAAGCACAGCCTTGGTTACAAGACTGACCAACAATGCTGCTCCATCTGCAACAGACAAAATCGTAAAGTAAACTAACACTTGTCCAGAACTGTGCATATTTAGTCTTAAAGTCAACCACTGCTTAGTCAACCATTGATCTCATGATGATGATACCTTCATCCACCAACACTGCCAAACCGCCATCGGGGGAAAGGCCAACGCAAGTAATGTTTTTCGTAGTGGCGACTGGCAGTGTCTCAGACTTGTTGCTGAATGGACAGATTTAGAAATGCGATCAGATCCCATTCACTTTAAAAAGGTCAGATCTTAAGAAGAGGGTTGCAGCCTTAACATACTTTTTCAAGTCGAAGACAGATATTCGGTTTCCAACCGGACTGATCACTGAGTTTCCATCCTTGGAGAAGCTCAGGTTCCCATGGCGATACACAGCTCCCAACAGGTTGGAAAACTAGGAGCACAGTTGATATGATGACAAGACATGCATGCAAACAGCTGTACCATTCTGCACCATCTTTACCATTCTGCACCATCTTCACCATTCTGCACCATCTTCACCATTCTGCACCATCTTTACCATTTGGCACTATCGGTTCCTTTTTTCCAATTTTGCACATCTGCATATACTATAGTACCATTTGGCACGATTTGTACATACAACACTGTAAATACTGTACACATATTGTAACGTTTTGTACGATACAGCTGTATATTTGTACTTCCAGATCACGTTTAATACCCTGTACATACTCTGTATATTGTGCTTATGCTACCTGTTTTGCACTTCTGGTTGGATGCTAACTTCATTTCGTTACCCTGTACTTGTACGTGTGTAATGACATTCAAGTGGAATCTAATCTGAATATTAAAAAGTTAGTACGGACAAAAAAGTCCTGATTTTAACTTGAATGTTGATTTGACACTTCTACTTCAACCACAAGTAAAGGTGGTAAAAATGTTATTTAAACCAGCTAACCAGCTAACTTTGTTTTCGAGGCAGCTTGTCAGTACTTACCCTGTACGCGAACTTCATATTGGCTTTGTTTTACGTCTCATGCGGTATTAAATATGATTTAGATCTTTTATCTATTTGTGATTTAAGTATGAATTAAGTATCGTTCATCTCATGCTTGCAAACCACACGTGTGCCCGCTTGTGTTGACGCTACACATTTCCGGGTTCATGTGGCTGCAGAGCCATCTAGCGGCTGGAGGTTAAACTGCCGTGAACACGTTTACATGTATTCATTAAGCAGACGCTTTTATCCAAAGCGACTTACAGTGAGTACAGAGACATTCTCCCTGCGGCAAGTAGGGTGAAGTGCCTTGCCCAAGGACACAACGTCACGTAGCCACAGCCGGAGCTCGATCTCACAACCTTCCGATCACGAGGCCAACACCTTAACCATTGAGCCATCTGCCCCCCCCAGAGAAAATAATAGAACTGTACTTCATGTAGAAAAGTAAAACAGTTTTATTAAGTTTTGTTACAAACAATGTTTATTTTATTTTATTATATTGGTCTCAGAGGTTAAGAGATGCATTCAATCTACACTCCCCTATGTAACATTATGATGATGACCTTATAATAACTTTGTATAATGGTTTTCTTTGCTTCCAGATATGAACAACGTGTCCAACTCAATCTCCAGGTGATCTGTGTTCTCTGATTTCGAGTCCAGACCGATGAAGTCTTGATGAGCGTTTCCCAGCATCCTCCACCAGGGGAGCTTGGCACCTTGAAGAATGGCATTGTGGGATTGCCGGGCTCTAGCGGACACAGGGGCGGAGCGACTCCGGAAGACCTCGCAGTCAGCTGGGGAGGCAGCGCCGAGGGCAGGGGCGTCTGGAAGAGACGACAGAGGACACCTACATCATGACATCACCTGTGGGGAAATGTCCCTGTACTTTCTGGAGGTCAGGTGGCTGAGCAGTTAGAGTCAAACTGGTGACTTGCAGCACAGCACAGGGACACATTCCCCTGAGGCAAGTAGGGTGAAGTGCCTTGCCCAAGGACACAACATCACGTAGCCACAGCAGGAAGTCGAATCACAGGGAATCACAACCTTCCAATCATGAGGCCAACGCCTTAACCTGCTGAGCCACCTGACTCCCCTGGTACTCGTCAGTTCCATCCCACCTAAGGCCACATGATGTGGACATGTTGTGTCCTTGGGCAAGGCACTTCCCCCTACTTGCCTCAGGAGGAATGTCCCTGTACTCGCTGTAAGTCGCTCTGGGTAAGAGCATCTGATAAATGAATAGATGTAAATGTGTGGTTCCTATAGAGAGGGGAAACCTACTGATGAGCAGCTCCAGGTCAGTGTTGATCTGAGCCAGCAGGGCCTGGGTGTGGATCTGGGCCTTCCTCTCCGCCTCCCTCCCCTGGAGGTGCTGCAGCAGCAGGGCCTGGGTCTGGGCGTGCAGCTCCCTAGTGCCCCCTTCAGACACCACAGAGGACTGCAGGGATGAAGGAATGGAGGGAGATAGTAAAAGAAGCCACATCCAAATATCGAGTCATGGCTTATGTACAAATATAAAACACACACTATCCAGTCACTTAAGATTTCAGGATTTGTATCCATGGTGACTTACAGGGTGTAAGGCAATGTGTTCGTCCACCTCCTTCTTCAGCTCTGCTCTTCGCCTGTCTGTCAAACCTTGCATGCCAATCCAAGGAGAGAGAAGAGGAGGGACTTTCCCCGCCCTTCGTTTTTTTAGGAACCGCAGAACCTAGAAGACACGGGACTATGTGAGTTTACACAAGAAAGTGTGTGTGAGTGTGTGTGTGTGTGTGTGTGAGTGTGTTTGTGCGTAGTTACCGCTCTCTGCAGAACAACAGCCGCCCGGTACTGAGAGAGTGTGTGTCTGACTTGCTGGAATGTTCTCCTCTCCCTGTGACCTCGCCAAACCTTCTGGATGATCACAGCTGCCTGTCTCTCCACCTCGCCCAGGTACCTCTGCACCTGACCTGCACACGAGCACAGCTGTCAAAAAGACACCAAACAGAGAAAGCTTGTGCATGTGTGTGCGTGTGTGTGTATCAATGTGTATGTGTATGTGTGTGTACGTGTGTGTGTGTATGTACATGTGTGTGTGTATGTATATGTGTGTGTGTGTGCGTGTGTGTGTGTGTGTGTACATGTGTGTGTGTATGTGTGTGTGTACATGTGTGTGTGTGTGTGTGTGTGCGTGTACGTGTGTGTGTGTGTGTACATGTGTGTGTGTGTACATGTGTGTGTGTGTACATGTGTGTGTGTTACCTGGGGGCAGCAGATGCAGCAGCTCCAGCTGGCGCTGGTGGAACTCTCTCCTGGCTCTCTGTCTCCTGGCACACACCTGCAGACGAAGCTCCTCCTTCAGACGCTCATCCTGGGCCTGCTGCTGCTGCCGCCGCCTCTGCTCTCTGACAACACACACACACACACACACTCAGACACAAACACATACATACAAATACGCACACACACACTTCTTAAAAGCAGCTACGGATTTTAAACCCTTGAACAACTCCCTTCACACACACACACACACACACACACACACACACACACACACACACACCTGAAGCTCCTCTGTAGCCTGCTGACAGCTGCCGGAAGTTTCTTCAGCCTCCTCCTGGTCAGACAGGCCCGCCATGTAGCCTGAAGGACGCACGCTGCACGCACACACTCCTCTGACACCTGCTGGTAACAAGGGAGGCCAACACACACTCCTAAGCGCGTGCACAGAAACACACACACACACGCGCCGCAGTTGTTCTGGGTACCTTTGTCTCCGCTGGTTCTTGAGCTCCACCTTGCAGCAAGTTTAACAGCTCGTCCACTTCCTGATCCAAGCCACGCCCTCTGTATTCCTTACCAATGATCTTGTCCAATCCTGGTGTGCACGAGACACACATACACACCCAACAGCTCAGCAGTCATGATGCCTAACTTCAGACTAACTTTGAGGTGTGTGCGGGTGTGTTCATGCTGTTCATGCCCACCTCTGAATCGGTTGACGATGAACCGCAAGGTGGTGCCCTTTTGCCTGGCAACAAGGAGGAGCAATCGAACCGCTGCCCCGCCCACGGCTGACTGGGAGGAGTTGGTCAACTCGAACGCAACATCGTCCAGAAAGACGGCCAGGCAGTCCAGCCTCAGATCTGCAACTAACTCACTATAAAGGAAGGATGTGGGGGGAGGGGGGGTGAAAGAGGAAAAAGTCAGTTATAGAAGGGAAGGATGAGAGACAGGGAGGCTCTATTCGGTTGGAACGTCGGCTTCCTCGATCCATAACGCTTCCATTAGCAACGCTGATGCGCTCCTAACACTGACCTAGGTAATGTGATGCTTGGCAGCGGAGATGGAAATACCTGTTGGCGGAGAGGACCTGTTGCCATAGAGACAGGCACGCCTGTTTCACCCTCTCATCCTCGCTCAGCTGGATGTGCTCGTAGAGCGGGGACTGGAGGGCTACGGAGGAGCAACGACAGAGGATGAGGATATAATCAAGAGGTGGGGGAGGGAGGGGGGGGGTCAGAGGTTACAAGAAAAAAGCAAGAAAACGATATTTCCTTTTTCATTGTTGACGTCTTCCAATGGCAAACACTCAGGGTTCTGCGTTGTGCTGTGGGCGAGTTTTGGATGGTGCCCTCGTGTCTCACCTTGGGAGGCCAAGTGGTTGTGTCCTTTCAGAAGCCAACACAGCGAGTCCATGACCTTCCTAAAGTGATGCAACATCTCAGGCTGTCTATTGTCCTACAGACAAAATGGGAGACGCAAGGGGGAAAAGAGAGGGGGGAGAGAGGTGTCCAAGTGTCTAAGAAAGAGACTCTTAATTAACTAATTAAGTCTCGAGCGTGTTTGTGTCTCACCTCCAGAGCTGTCATCAGCCGATGAGCCAATGACAGAAGGTTATCTGTGACGGACGGGAGCAGCTTCCTATTGAAGGCCAGCTCGTCTCTGTCAAGTTTCACGCCCACACAACAGGAGCTGCAGAAGAAAAAGAATCAAGTTTAATTTAAAACACAATCATCTGAAAGCACAAAAGAAATGATCTGATCATTTCTGGACCACAGGTCAGGTGGCTCAGCGGTTAAGGAGTTGGGCTCATGATCGGAAGGTTCGTCTGGCTGTGGCTACATGACATTGTGTCCTTGGGCAAGGCACTTCACCCTACTTGCCTCAGGGAGAATGTCCCTGTACTTGCTGTAAGTCACTCTGTACCGTGTACAGTGTGTCTCTATTTGTTGATTTTTTTACCTATTGTTGTGGTGTTTTTACTGTGTATAGTGTGTGTCTATTTATTGTGTTTTTTATATGTACTGCAATTTGGTCTACCATGTTGTTTTAAAGTGCAATAGAAATAAAGTTGGATTGGATTGGATTGGATAAGTGCGTCTGCTAAATGACTAAATGCAAATGACAAGTGACTCGTTCACAAACTGAAAACTGACACATGTCAAACTCACCTCAGTATTTCTGCCATGTGTGCAGCAGTTGCATAACCTCCCTCCACCTTGTCATAGTTCAGACTGAGCCCATCTGCGCAGTACTTCAGCACTCCGTCTCTGTACAAGTCTCGCTTGAATGCATCCAGTTCTGCCCCATCTTGGACAGACTTTCTACTCAGGAGATCTACATCGTGAAGTGACATGAACGGGTTCACACATTCCGAAATGCATTTACGGCTGACCTACACACTGACATGGCATTTAGACTACATTGATTCATTTAGCAGTCGAGACTTCAAAGAGAGAGCTTTCCGAAAGAGCATCGCTCTCTGATCAGAACAACGAGATGATATCAGAATCAACTGTTAAACACAGTTAAAAACCTATCCAGTTCGACAGTCCTCTAACAAACCACGATATGAGCATCTTATATTATTAAAGAAAATGTTATTAATGTTACCTTGCAGCTTTGACAGAACCAGATAAAGGTGTTCCTCTGGCTTCAGGTCTGTCCTGCTCACCAGATCACACAGACTCATCACTGTTTAGCAACAGCTAGCAGCAGCGCTAGCAGTTCAGCCCAAAAAACCGCAGCTTGCTAATACATTTGTTAATGTTTATGTCTATTACAAGCTACTTGGCCATCGCCATGAAACTTTAATTGCACTGAATGTAACTGAGATAGCTCGCTAGCAGACCTCTATGTCATGTCGCTAGCGCTGCATGCTAACGAAAACCAGAATCGCGTCCGTTTCTACGGTAACGTGACGTCATCGGCATGCGACTAAAGACGCAGGCCAGCAGCCAGGTCGCAGGAATCAAACGCACTAGATTGGAAATGTCTTGCAATGTACTGCAACGACTGTGTCAGTTTCTTGATTGTATGGTTGAACGGTTAAATAGTTTTCTAACCAGTACGACCAATTCGGAGGCATGGAGGCAAACAACTGCCCTCTTGTGGATGCAAATGTAACAATTCTTATTGCTATTGAACAGCTGATAGGAATAGTCCAACAGATGCTGACTGAGCTCCATCAGCTGTTGATGAAGTCTGACAGTGGGGGGTGGGGGGGGGGGGGGTGAGGAGAGCTAGGAGAGGGGAAAGTAAAGCGCCACACTGGCTGACTGATTGCACAGGATGGACCTTGCAGGTCCTCACCCCCAGGCAGCGCTTCAAGTCCAGGCGGAAGGTGCCCATATCCTTAACCACCTTGTCAGCCTGCCGACGCCACCAGCTGGTGACAGAGACAAAGGCCCAGGAAGTGAGGGAGCAGGAAGAGAAGAGATGCAGTGGAAAACAACTGAGAATGTGGTTTAGATGGTTGTAACGTGGATGTGTCCTCTGAAGACAGGACAACAGGGGAAGTGACTCAGGAGGAGTGTGTGTTACAAAAGACAGAAGCAGCCGGATGAATTCTGAAGTGTATAGGGACTTCCTTTCTGATAAGATTCAGCCAAATGCAGCAAAGTTGTTTGGATGGCGCTTCACAGTACAGATGGACAATGATCCAAAACGTACTGCAAAATCAACCCAGGAGTTTTTTTAAAGCAAAGAAGTGGAATATTCTGCAGTGGCTGAGTCAATCACCAGATCTCAACCCAATCCAGCATGCGATTCCCTTGCTCGAGACAAAAACGTAAAGCAGAAAGACCCACAAACAAGCAACAACTGGAGACAGCTGCAGTAAAGGCCTGGCAAAGCATCACAAAGGAAGAAAACCCAGCTCTTACTCTGCAGGATGGCTGCAGCAGGTTATATGGCTGGGTTCGTATGGCAGCCTTGGCAAACTCAGATGTTCCACAAACCCAGTTTAACCTTCCTGGACATGTTGGAAACAGGGGATCCTGCTGTGGGACAGGGGACAGGGGACAGGCACCCAGCAGCCTGAAGGGAAAGGAATTAAGCAGGCTGTTGATTTTGCATTTTGAAACGAGAATGGGTTTCTTTACCATACGGTGGCGTGCTATCCATGAAGCCTACAGAGAAAGCAGAGGACAGGCTTGGTTATATTGCAATACTGTGAAGGACATTGTGTCTAGTCTCTTTAGTGACAATGCCACTGTGGTAATACCCGCAAAACGCCCACAGGGGGGCGACATTTCATCATGTTGATGCTTAGTTAGTGGTTTGAAAGAAGAATAGGCAACCTACCCGATAGAATTACACAGCATTAATAAAAGCATACACCAACCAGCCGGTATGATGTGAATACATTTTATTTGGGATGATGAAATATGACGGGTATTCTTGGTTTCGTGTAGATCTATAAGCTATAGATCTAAGAGCTTCCATCCCTCCCACCACAATAAGCTGCGAGTCCACAGCATCCTTAAGCGGTGTTGACACGCTCCTTGAGTATTTAATGTGACTCGCAAGAGGAAGATGGGGCGCGTTGGTGCGTTTAAATGAAGATATTAGGAACCAATTAGGGAAAGCCCCTTAATGCACCGATGCACTCAGTTCTGATTGAGACACCGCACTAGGGGTGAATACGTTTTCACGCGCCCTGTGCATGGAACCGGGTCTCGGTGCGAGCTTAAGGCACCGCGCGACGCGTGCGCCTGCGTGGGGGGATCGACGGTAACGGCAGCCCATTGTAGGCTGCCTAATCGGTTTGTGTAGTAGTCGGCAAGTAGACAGAGGTGCCTTGTCGACGCAGCACGAGCCTCCACGGGCTCGGTAGACTGCCCCTCAACAATAGCGCGCGAGGCCGGAGGCAAAAGTGATGCCATGCGGGATCACGGTGACTTGTAACGAATGAGTTAAAAACGGGAACGTGCGCATCGACGGTGGAGGATAGAAGCAATGATCCAGAAATATGGGGAAGGGGCCCGCTGACTGACTGACTTTCTTCGGTGAACCATCGGTGGATTTAATCGGGGGTATTTAACGGACCAAACCTCGCGATAAAAGGCGTTATTAAGGGGGTACCTTGGAGGAAAAAGGAAGAGGATGAATCCCGGGGACCCTGCCCAAACGGGCCCCGTTGAAACGGGCCAGGATGGTATGGCTAAAGCAGGTGGGGCTCTCGCTATTCACGGTAAAACCTTTGCAATCGTTTGTAAAGGATCATGTGGAAACCAGGATGACCGCACAGCTGCGCCTTGCCCCGGGTGAAGGGGGATGCGTCCCCATAGAGGAATGCGCCTGATCCGTTATCATTAATGAGAGAGAGAGAGAGATGGGGGACACCCTGGAAAATCTGTCCCCCAATCATTTGGATTTTTTCCCCCATGCTGCAGCAGCATGTACTGGGCGGACCGATCACTCCATGCATTTAGTTCGTGTGTGTGTGTGTGTGTGTGCGTGTGTGAGCGTGAAAGAGTGAATGAGAGGGTTCCTTCATGATATGGCACCGACCGTTTATGGATATAGAGGCTATAGTCCATGTTTTTGCATTGCAGTGCATTCTCTAATGATTATTTTCATTTATTTATTTATTTGGGGCCTCACACAAGCGTGAGAAATACAGTCACACCCCAGCTGTGGGGAGCCGTTTAAAGCGTTTATCTCCATAGCGTGTTTAGGTTTTGATTGTTACACCATCCGTCAAATGCACTGGCCTGCTGGGGCCTTTCGCCATGATGTCTCACCATCCGCCCATTCATTCTGTGTGTGTGTGTGTGTGTGTGTGTGTTCGCCAGTGCGTTTGTGCAGCAGGGATGAATCCGATAGGCCCTACAGCCAAACTGACCCATATCATAAGGAATAGCAAAGTCTGTGAACCGTGAGCACTGTTCAATTTCTGCTGCTTGTCTGTGTGGCATGCTCTGTCTGCATGTGTCTGCCAGTGTGTGTGTGTGTGTGTGTGTGTGTGTGTGTGTGTGTGTGTGTGTGTGTGTGTGTGTGTGTGCGTGTGCGTGTGTGTGTGTGGTGGGTTGATGGTGCCATGAGTATCAGAGCACTAGTTCAGCTTGTGCCTCCATCGCAGGATTCTGCATTGATTGTCCTGATTCAAGTTACAGTACCAGAACTCTGGAGCCTCAGAACTACACCCCCATGAGACAATATTTCCCATAATTCACTTCTGTGTGCTCCCCACCACAGTACTGACTACCTCTGAAACCTTTCTGACCATCCAGCACAGCGTTTGTGCAGTGTTTTAATGCAGTGTCGTACAGTACAGGTGTGATTATCCACGTGTCTATGGTTCCTTCACTCGACAAGGGAGGCAAATCGCACTTGGTGTGCCTTTCTCGGTCCTCTCACCCGTGGAGCAGGGCTGTGGTCCACACCCTTACGGAAAGGCTGGGTCTAAATAGTCTTTTGGGGCTCCCTCCGCTCATCTCCTTTCCTGCATGTTCACTGGCCTGAAAACAGGCCAAGTGAAACCAACGTGATGGATGTCTGCCCCAGTGCATCATCACTGAGAGAGGGGGGGGGGTGGAGAGGCAGAGAGGGGGAGAGAGAGAGAGGGGGAGAGTGGGGGGGAGAGAGAGAGAGAGGGGAGAGAAAGAGAGAGGGGGGGGAGAGAGAGGTAAAGTGGGAACCCCTTTAGATTGTTCTGATTGAGTGCTTCTAGCGTGGTATGTTTTATTAAGAAGTGGACCTGAGAAGTATGGCAAGTAGAAGACTTGGCCGGGCCAGTCAGACTCAGCCAACGTCCATAAATCAGTTTGCGAGGAAGAAAAGGATACCTGTGTCCCTGTCTTCATCTCCTCAGACCAACCTAGCGAAGGAAAGGAGACGAGGTGATGAAGGTAGTCGGGGAAGTGAGCGAGGAACGGGAGTATCGTATCCCAATGGAAGGTGCGCCAAAGGACGCGAAACATCTCGCCCCGTCTCCTTCGCCTTCTTCCCTCATTTCCTTCGCTTGTCTCCTTGCTTTCCTCTCCTATCCCTTTGGGAGAGGTGGAGGAGGGTTTAAAGACCGTCTCAGCCCTGGCTTAGAGGCCAAGGAGGGGAGGAGAGGGGCTTAGGGGCAACGCAAGGGCACTGAGTTCTCTCCCTCTCGCGCTTTGAAGAGTCTAGGCCAAACAGCCCACATCAGCGTCTCTATCTTCTCCCCATTCCTACATCTTAATCAACTAGAGCAGCCCATTACAGAGGAGAGAATGGGAGGGATGCTGTGTTGTTTGGGTGCCTCTTACATGGAGGTTGATGGAGGAGAGGAAGCCATTAAAAAAAAGAGCACTGTAGGCATGCGATTCAACTCTGTGTTGGATATTGCTGTCTGGAACCTTTAATGTAATCACTCCACTTTGATATCCTGTTAATTGTATGTAAAGAACTTCAATACCGATCAGCATGACAGCAACTGGGGAGGAGGGGAGGGGGTGTTTGGTGTGTAGGGGAGGGGTGGGGGCTGGGGGGGGGGGGGGGCGTTTCATAGATCGGCTTCCCTGCTGCTATCCTGGTCCCATTAGTGAGGGGGTACCTCCACATTTCTCTTCATGTCTCCCCTCCCTCCTTGACCAGCGCCACTTCCCTCATCTTCCAAAGGTTATCATGGGCGGCTGAGCTGTAAATATTCAAATGTAGCGCTAACGCCGTGCTAATACCCTGTTTATGCGCAGGATTAGCTTTCTCCCGCCGCGAGGGATAAACCACTTCACGCTGGAGGCACGTTTACACTCTACCGAGCTGTGATCTCTCTTGGCTGCTGTCACCTGGGGGGGGGGGGGGGGGGGCACTTTCTGGTACCAACTTTCAGGCGTGACAACAATGGTAAACATAGGTCTGTCACTTGAACCAGCATCTTTATAGACACCAGAAGGTTATCGCAGTACGCGGCTGGAGTG
>CM059305.1:12015000-12022500 GCA_030340665.1 Neosalanx taihuensis
CTCTCTCTGTCTGTCTCTCTCTCTCTCTGTCTCTCTCCCTCTCTCCCCTCATCTCTCATAGTGCAGGTTGAGTCAACAGATTCATCTCTAAGATGACAGGGTCGTGTGATAGTAACCTCTGCTCTCTCCTCCCCCTCCCTCCCTCCCTCCCTCCCTCCCTCCCTCCCTCCCTCCCTCCCTCCCTCCCTCCCTCCCTCCCTCCCTCCCTCCCTCCCTCCCTCCCTCCCTCCCTCCCTCCCTCCCTCCCTCCCTCCCTCCCTCCCTCCCTCCCTCCCTCCCTCCCTCCCTCCCTCTCCCCCTCCCCCTCTCCCCCTCTCTCCATGTGGTGTGTATTCAGATGTCTGAGTGGATAGCCCACAGTAAGGAGTTGTTCCTGCAGAGCCAGACAGACGTTGGCCTGAACCACCAACATGCCCTCGACCTCCAGGCCCAGCATCAGCACTTTACCATGAACTGTATGGTACGTGTGTGTGTGCTGTGTGTCTATCTGTGTGTGTGTGTGTGTCTATCTGTGTGTGTCTGTCTGTGTGTAGGTCTGACCACTCTCTGTCCCCCCCCCAACCCCCGCCCCCCCCAGAACGGGAGCGTGAACGTGGACAGCGTGGTCTCCGTGGCGACGCGGCTGAGCGAGACGGGACACTACGGGTCGGAGCGGATCACCAGCGTGTCGTCACGGTTACAGGAGGACTGGAAGGGCCTGACCGCCGTGCTGGAGGAGCGCGGCAACAGACTCGCCATGTCCACCAGCCTGCACCAGGGGGCGGAGCAGGTGCGCGAGTGTGTGTGCCTGCAAGGGAGTCTGCTTCAGACGGAGAGAGTGTATGTGAGAGACCTGCAGGAGTGTATCGAGGTGAGAGGAACCTCATCCAAACCAAAATCCAAAGCACGCCCGACGAGCGTCTCGTCAACGGTTGTAGTTGGTTGTTTGTTTTGGAGGGTGTTGACCTGACCCTTGACCCTCATTCCTGTCCAGACGTACCTTTGGAAGATGACCAGTGGGTCGGAGGACATCCCTGCAGGCATCGCCAACAAGGACGACATCGTGTTTGGAAACATCCAGGACATCTACGAGTTTCACAACAGGTAGGGGCGGAGTCCTTAGGGGCGGAGTCCTTATGGGCGGAGTCCTTAGGGGCGGAGTCCTTATGGGCGGAGTCCTTATGGGCGGAGTCCTTATGGACTTGTCATGACAGAATGGGGGGGGTCGTTGTACGCTGCCTTTGTTAATGGTGTGTGTGTTACTTAATGATGGTGTGCTTGTTGCAGTATATTTCTCAAGGAACTGGAAAACTACGAGCAGCTTCCTGAAGATGTTGGACACTGTTTTGTCACCTGGGTAACGCTCATGACATCCTTACTAGCTATGTGTGTTTCTTTGTGTGTGTGTGAGTGCGTGTGTGTGTATGTGACACTGTTACAAATGATATGTATTAAACCCAGTACAGAGAAGACCCAATATAAAGGTATAACATGTCATTTGTCCTTCTGATAGGCTGATAAGTTCCACATGTATGTGACGTACTGCAGAAATAAGCCTGACTCCAGCCTGCTCATACAGCAACATGGAGCTGGCTTCTTTGAGGTAAGTGCCACGTCTCCTCCATGCTTCCTCTCTTTTTCTGCAATTTCCACCCCCTGGAGGACAAATAAAGGTTTATCTATCTGTATTTCGATTTCTCACGCTGTTATCTTGGGCCTCCTGTGTGTGTGTGTGTGTGTGTGTGTGTGTGTGTGTGTAGGAGGTCCAGAGGAGGCATGGTCTGGCTAACTCCATCTCCTCAGCCCTCATTAAGCCTGTTCAGCGCATCACTAAGTATCAGCTTCTGCTCAAGGTAAGACCTCACAACATCATCACACACTAAACATGTCGCTGCTGGTGAACTTTGACTTCAGAAGCATGACTGAAAACCCAAGGTTACATTAAAGTGTTGTTTAGCCTTAGACTTTCTGTCTTGTATTTGATTCAGATTCAGATTCAACTTTATTATCGTTACGCAGAGTACAAGTACAGAGCTAATGAAATGCATGTGTCTGTGTGTGTGTGTGTGTGTGTTCAGGAGTTGCTAGCGTGCTGCGAGGAAGGGAAAGGTGAGATCAAGGAGGGTCTGGATGTTATGCTGAGCGTACCCAAGCGTGCCAACGACGCCATGCATGTCAGCATGCTGGAAGGTAAACGATCCATTCAGACCGAACACATTTCCGTTTCCATAACGACCCACATTTAGTCTTCAAATGACTTTAAAGCAGTGCGATGTTTCAAATGCCCGAGTCTTTCCCCCCCCCCCTCTTCGCTTCGTATCCAGCGATGTCACTTCCTGTCTGGCAACCTGTTTGATCCTGTTCTCTGACATCACTTCCTGTGCTTGGTGTACCCCCCCAGGTCTGGAGGAGGGGTTGGAGGTGCAGGGGGAGCTGCTTCTCCAGGACAGCTTCCAGGTTTGGGACCCCAAGTCTCTGATACGGAAGGGGCGGGAACGACACCTGTTCCTGTTTGAGCTGTCGCTGGTGTTCAGCAAGGAGATGAAGGACTCTTCAGGACGCACCAAGTACCTGTACAAGAGCAGGCTGAGGGTACGACTGGACTCCAGCTGAGGCTCCAGCTGAGCCAGGGGGTGGGCCATGTGGGTCCTTGAGGGCCGCTGTCCTGAAGGTTTTCAATGTTTCCCTGCTCTACCAACGCACCTGATTCAAATGAACAGGTGGTTATCAAGCCCGGTGGAACCGTTCATTAGAATCAGGTGTGCTGGAGCAGGGAAACAGATACAATCTTCAGGACAGTGGCCCTCAAGGACCAGGGGTTCATGATCGGAAGGTTGTGAGTTTGATTTCCGGCTGTGGGTACATGACGTTGTGTCCTTAGGCAAGACACTTCACCCTACTTGCCTCGGGGGGGAATGTCCCTGTACTTGGTGTAAGTCGCTTTGGATAAAAGAGTGAATGAATAATGAATAAATGTACACAGTATCACCTCAGCACTGCACACAAGATCTGTTTAAGAGAAAATTCAGGATGTGATGCATTTGACACCCGACAAAAACTCAGTTCAGCCCTGTGTGACGCGTGTTCGTGCTGTTGCAGACTTCTGAGTTGGGGGTGACAGAACACATAGAGGGCGACCCCTGCAAGTTCGCCCTGTGGGTGGGTCGGACGCCCACCTCCGACAACAAGACCGTCCTCAAGGTACGCTCCCTCGCCGCCGCACGCGCCCGCACACGCGGCAACCTGCCCTTGTCGCCATGACACCCGCCCTCTCTCCTCCAGGCCGCCTCTCTGGAGCTCAAGCAGGAGTGGGTGAGGAACGTGCGCCAGGTGATCCAGGAGAGGCGTGGCCACCTGAGGGGGGCTCTGAGGGAGCCCATCCCCCTCCCCAAGACCCCCGCCCCCACGCTGGCCCGACAGCGCAGCATCAACAGGAGGTCAGTGCTCGCCCCTCCGATGCCGATCTCCACCTGACACTTCGTCGTTGTTTCTGTGGGCGTGTCGCTCACCGTTGCGCCCGTGTCATCATCCAGGGACGCGAGCGAGGACGCCGACAGCCTGGGCGACGCCAGCAGCCAGCCGGACACGGTCTCCATCGCTTCCCGCACCTCCCAAAACACAGCGGACAGTGACAAGGTAACACCCCCCCCCTCCCCAAAACAACTACGTTTCCCATCAGCCACCACTGTTGGAGAGTCACACGTCCAATGTGAGCGATCTCAGTGGAAGTGTGTGTGTGTGTGTGTGTGTGTGTCAGTAGCTGCAGCACCCCTCCCTTAGCAGTCAGCCAGAGGGGTGTGTCTCAAAACGCAGCCCATGACCTCATCACTGCTGCAGCTGTGTGTGTTTTTCTGTGTGTGTGTGTGTGTGTGTGTGTGTGTGTGCGGGAATGTGTGTGTTTGCTAAAACCATTTCAAGAGGGTGTTCCCCTCTCAGTTTAAAATCACTCTGCTGCAACTTTCGGGACATGTATTGCCCAATTTGCCTGTTCCTGTACAGCTCCTGGTATGTTGTCTGCAATGTGGTTTGTTGTTGTGTTGTTGTTCTTGTGTATCTGTGTAGTATATTTGTTATTGTCCACGTGTGAATAGGTGGTGTATGTCTTTGTCGAGCGTATTGTTCATGGATTATGGATACATAATATTCAATTATGTGTGGTGTGAGAATATCCCAAAAATGTACATGACAGAATTCATTTAATTTTTGCTCTTAAATATGTTATCACCTTTACAGTATTGTGTCGGTTAGACATACCACAATGTTACTTAATGTCTTTCTAAGAGGTCTATCTATTAGCTGTATGTAGGACATAATATGTTTCAGTACTTTTACAAATCGACAAATTCAGTTTAAAACTGTTATTGTGTGTAGACTCTGTGTTAGGTCTTCTAGGTAACATCACCATCATCTCTCTCTCGGTCTCGTGTGAATTCTCTTTCCAGGGTTTCCTGCGACAGATGCAGAGACTTTGGTTGGGGAACACCCCAGAATTCCTCCTAGAATTAGTGTGTGTGTGTGTGTGTGTGTGTGTGATTCCAGATTGTTCTTGGAGAGACAGCCGTGATTTACATATGTGATATTTACCCAATCAGCAGTGTTTCTCTCAAGGGTCCAGTAAAAAGTGGCGGGTCGTAGATTACTTTCCTTTTCTTGTTCCTTTCCATCCTTAGTTCCCACCCTTGTCTGTCCCTGTATGTCCCCTTCCTGGTCTCCCCCCACCCCCCCACCCCCTCCCCTCCCTTCCCCCGCTCGTTTTCTCCTTCCTTCTCTCCCTCCTTTCCTGTGTTGTGCCAGTTTCGCCCCTCCCTCCCTCCCTCCCTCCCTCCCTCCCTCCCTCCCTCCCTCCCTAGTTGCTCCTGTATTCTCAGTCTCCCTCTCGCAGGCGGGGTGATCTTATGCTCCAGCCAGTTGCTGTGTGGTTAACGATGACTCTTCCCTAAATCACTTGCAGGGCCTTCAAACAAACCTGGCAACCCTTTGCAATGTCCCTCCATATGTTTAACATTTTGTCTTTAGGCAGGAAGCTCAAACCTGGCAACCCCAGAGGTCCTGTGCAGTGTTCTGTCAGGATGTAAATGAGGCCTGAAGGGTTGGCACGACGTGACTGACACCCTCTCTCTCCCTCTCGTTCTGCCCCCCCCCTCCAGCTGTCCGGTGGCTGTGAGCTGACCGTGGTTCTGCTGGACTTCTCGGCGGGCGGTCCCGGGGAGCTGAGCGTGCGCTGCGGCCAGACTGTGGAGCTGGTGGAACGTTCCGGCGAGCGACCCGGCTGGTGTCTGGTCCGGACCACCGACCACACCCCCTCTCAGGAGGGCCTGCTGCCCATGAGCGCCCTCTGCCTGTCGCACTCCCACAGTGCAGACATGGATGGCCTGGCTCCCGTCGCTACCAGCAGCAAAGGTCTGCACGCATGGACGCACACGCCCAACACAACACACACAATGACTGGATTACATTCATACATACAAGTGTGGCAATTCCTCTAACCAAACACAAAAAAGGGCTTGACTGCTACTCATCGCAGCTGATAAGGACTGGCTTATAATGTGCATTACCCCTGTCCTTCCTATTGGACAGTATCACCTGTCACACACCAGGAAATAGTCCATAGTATGCTTTGAACATAGTATATCACTCAGTATTTGAAAAAATACCTTCCTGTGGGGTTACACCATGGTCGGATACGAAATTGCAACCATCTTCAACAGAGCTAATCGTAAAAATGCCTAACAAGATCAACGTAGTAGACTCAGTGGTCTGCAGTTGTAATAGAAAGCTTCGTTGGTTACATTTTGACCACTGTGGTGACCGAAACAGGAAGTAGCCTTATTGTCTTCCTATCACTTCCTATGTCCGCAGTGTTTCATTTCCTGTTTAATTTAGGGGTATTTAAACATTCCTCTCCAGAACTTTCATTAGTTTATTGTGTGTGTGTGTGTGTGTGTGTGTGTGTGTGTGTGTGTGTGTGTGTGTGTGTGAGAGAGAGAGACAGAGAGAGAGAGAGAGAGAGAGAGAGAGAGAGAGAGAGAGAGAGAGAGGCATCCCTTAGATGAAAAGGTATTTAACATTAAACACAAAACAATGTATCACATAAAAACCAAACTGTATCATCCTAAAAGTGCTTAAACACACACACACACACACACACAGTTCATACTTAAACTGAAACGCCAGGGACATCAACAAAGTGTCCTGAATTTTTGATTTGTGTTCTGTTTCTTTGTATTATAAATGAAGTTTCAGTGCATGAAATTCACTACGGACCTTCTAGTATGTTTGCATGTGTGGGTCTGTTTCTGTGTGTGTGTGAGTGTGTGTGTGTGTCTACGTTGGTAGAAGGGTTGTCCGAATGTTAAGTTTCGTGCCAGTGTTAATCTCTAGTTTGTTTTGGCAGAACAGGCTAAATCATTCCTGACCTTGCCAAGAACACAGAGACACACACAGATACACACACAGATACACACACAGATACACACACGTAAGCCTGGGGGCAAAGGTAAAGTCTCAATGGGAGTTTTTTCAAGGGTTAAACATTGACCCGACGTCTAAAACCTACAGTCTAGCCTAACACAGGAATTCTGTAGGTGTTGTGTGTGGAGGGGGGAGGGATAATGGGGGTGGAGGGGGGTGGAGGAGGGGGGGGGTGAATGGCTGTGAGTCCACCCGCCTTACATTGCACTGTAGGACCTCACACACACCACACACACACACACGATCGCTCCCCAAGTGACGTCCTCTTTCGCAACTCGTTCCGCTACTTTGAGTTTCAGCCGCTCGCCCCCCCCCCCCCCCCCCCCCCCCGCCCCTGAACCTGCTCCTGACCCCACCCCCGGACCCGCTCCTAACCCCGCCCCTTACCACCACCCAGGCGGTTTTGAGCTCTGCTCACAGGTTCAGTTTCAGTCAGGAGTTCAGTGGAGCACCTTCCCTCTGTCCTCCTCTGCCTCTCTGTCCTCCTCTGCCTCTCTGTCCTCCTCTGCCTCTCTGTCCTCCTCTGCCTCTCTGTCCTCCTCTGCCTCTCTGTCCTCCTCTGCCTCTCTGTCCTCCTCTGCCTCTCTGTCCTCCTCTGCCTCTCTGTCCTCCTCTGCCTCTCTGTCCTCCTCTGCCTCTCTGTCCTCCTCTCCGTCTGTCTCTGGTGGTCTAGCAGGGAGGCATGCGCAGTGGGAGAGGGTGTTTTTTATGCTCCAGAGTTTTGGCTTGGATGCTGGGACGGAATGATGAGGAAGCAGGTGGGTGTGTGTGTGTGTGTGTGTGTGTGTGTGTGTGAGGTGTGAGTATGTGAATTTAAGACCAGTTTACTGTCACTGTCATGTGTGTGTGTGTGTGTGTGTGTGTGTGTGTTTGTCAATAACCTTATAGTAAATTATTCCTGAGTGTTATATTAGTCTATTGATCTCAGTCACGGTCAATTGGGTTTGACCGAGTGACACCAGAGAGACAGACGAAGAGTGATTGCATTAGACACAGAAACTCTGAGTGTGACTCAGGCTGAGTAAGAGTGTGTGCGTGCGTGTGTGTGTG